>CM055082.1:3241076-3339199 GCA_029204045.2 Tillandsia leiboldiana
TACCATTTCTAAGGCACCCTATAGATGGCTCCTGTTGCCCTAAGAGAATTAAAGGTGCAATTTGCAAGAACTTGATGAACAAAAAGGATTTATCAACCAAATGAATGTTCACCTTGGAGAGCGCCAGTATTGTTTGTGAAGAAAAGGATGGTCTCACTTAGACTTTTGTGTGGATTTAGAGAATTGAAAAAAGTGACCATCAAGAATAGATATCCATTGTCTCTAATTGATGATTTGTTTGATCAGCTACAGGAGGCTCAGTATTCTCGAAGATATCTTCAGTCAGGTTACCCATTGAGGGTGAGGGCCGAGGACATATCGAAGACCGCATTCAGGACTCGGTACGGGCATTATG
Organism: Tillandsia leiboldiana; assembly: GCA_029204045.2. Lineage (NCBI taxonomy): Eukaryota > Viridiplantae > Streptophyta > Magnoliopsida > Poales > Bromeliaceae > Tillandsia > Tillandsia leiboldiana. The sequence goes on from CM055082.1 coordinate 3,241,432, forward strand.
AGTTTACAGTGATGCCTTTGGACTAACCAATGCCCCTGCTGCCTTTATGGATGTGATGAACAAAATATTCCAACCTTATTTGGATCGTTTGTAGTGGTCTCTATTGATGATATTCTGATATACTCCCGAAGCGATATGGAGCACGAGAGCACACTTGAGGATAGTGCTGCAACTTCTCCAAGAAAAGAAGGTGTATGCCCAAGTTAAGAAGTGCGAATTTTGGCTTCGAGAGGTTCATTTCTGGCCATGTGATTTACACCGTAGGGATGCAGTGGACCGGACGAAGATTGTCATGCGATTGCCTAGTTCCCCACAACGGTTATTGAGGTTCGTAACTTTTTGGGGTTTAGCTGGCTACTTACCGTCGTTTGTTAATGACTGTTGTGAAGCTCTCTACCTACCTCTCACTAGATTGACTACAAAGGATCAGATTTGCTTGAATGAACAGTATCAACAGAGTTTGAAGAGCTGAAATTGAGATTATGTCGACACCAATCCTTGCATTACAAGTGATGGGAGAGAATTTGTCATTTATCGCCTCCCACAGCGGGCTAGGATGTGTTCTGATGCTGCATGGTAGGATAATTGCTTATGCTTCACGTCATCTGAAGGATTATGAGAAAAATTACCCTACTCATGATTTGGAACTTGTCACGCCCCGGGGTCGAAACTACGACCCGGGCTCGCTAACAGATCCGCCGCCCACACGGGAGCCCCGTATAGACGAAGCGACCAACTGCAAAAGATAAACTAACCACTAAATAGATATCAGAGCGGAAGAGTAAACTGCAGAAATAAATAAATACAACTCCAAATAGTACATGTCAGGTCCTCACAATACAAATGTCTCTCCAAAATAAATTTCTCAAGTAAAAGACTACGTTCTGGGAAGCAGAAACTGAAACTGAAGAAGCTGCTGGCTGCTGCTGCCCCCGGCTACTGACTGATACTTTACACGACCGATTTAAACTAAGTTGGCGGGTTGAACTCGATATGAGAAATTGTGTACGATGTATCTAAAGTTCAGCACTTTGTATGTGTCAGTACAGTTAGTGTCACGCCCCGGAACCCGGGCTCGCCAACAGATCCCGCCGTGCACATGGGATTTCCGAGTACACGAAGCGCTGGTAACCTGCTCCGATATAATATAAACAATAAAAGAGCATAATACAGAGCTGAAGTGGAAGAACCACATAGTATCTCAGACTGGAACTACTAATAAAGTTAATAAGTACAATAATCTCCCAGCTCACCCAAAATAGTACATCCAGCTAGGCGGAAAGCCAGACCTAGAATAAAAGAAGAATACGCGCAGTCTGAGTAAAGGGTGCAGCATCTATCTAACATCTCTAGTCTCCCAGGAGATCTATCTATTCAGCGATCCCCTTAACCCTCGATCAGCTGCCGATGGCCTAGCAGCTCCCGCAGACGACTCTGCAAAAATAAAGAAAGAAAAGAAACAGAAAAGAACAATGGGGTAGAACTACCAGATAAAACCAGTAGCCCCCCTAGTGGGCAAAACCTCAACTCTGACGCACCCACTAGGACTACTAGAGGCCAGAAAGGAATAAGTGGTAAAGCTGTAAACAGAACTGCTGAATAAAGGGAAACCACCACTAGTATGCCTCTAAATGTCATGTAGCATGAAATGACTGTATGCAACAATACCAAACATGCCTGCCTGAAATAACTCAGTCTTGTGTCACTGGTACTGCCTGCTGTGCCTTGCCAAATCGGGTATGCTGGCCAATGCATAACACCGATGGGATAGTGTTTGCCAAATCGGGTATGCTGGCCAACGCATGACACCGATAGGGAATAGTGTTTGCCAAATTGGGTATGCTGGTCAACGCATAACACCGATAGGGGATAGGAGTCTCAAGGACTCAAAGTCTGTCTGTAACACACCCGGAGTGGCACTCGAGGAGCGACCCACACGAGTAAATATCTCAGTAATAAGTATCAGAAGTGCCATAAAACAGCAGGACTGGATCATGACTATGATCAAAGTGGGAAAAACTATCCACTAAAGAAAACCCCGATCTGATGCCATAGTACTTAACAAGTGGGAAAACCACCCACTAGGGATAACCCGATCCTCAGCTGATGCAAAATAGACCAGACTCATCCCTAATCTGATGCAGGATAAATATCTTGGTCGACCGCCTACTGTCCGCGTCCACCGCAACACCCCACAAATTTATAATCTAACATAACCTTGGCTATGACGTATCCCACACCACCCCTGCTCATACTCGAGCGACAAGCAACTGAAAGCAAAGAGAGCAATAAAACATGTCAATTCTTAATATGATAGTGTAGCAATAAATAGTGGCCCTACCTGATGTCCGGGCATGCATGCAACTGTCTTTATTTTAAAAGTTGTAAAATAGTGTCAAAGATTTGAAAAGATTGATTTACTGAAAAAAGTCATTTGCATGCGAGATTATAGCCTTTGTCTCAATCACAGTGTCCCAATATAAGTCATCATATCCTCTGTGGGTTATATTAAATTTTAGGAGAGTTCGTCCCAGCGGTCTCATCAATTGTCCTGTTAGTAGTCCTGTTAGTAGTCCTGTTAGTAGTCCTGTTAGTAGTCCCAATAGTTCTCATCAATTTAGTTGGTCCCAATTGTTCTCATCAATTGTCATATTAGTTTGTCCCAATTGTTCTTATCAATTGTCATATTAGTTTGTCCCAATTGTTCTCATCAATTAAATTTTAAGGGAGTTCCAGTAATCCCAGTGAGCTTGTCAAAAAGGAGGTAAGCAACACCGCCCACTCGACAGCTCAAATCACACCCAGATAGTCTCCTGGCTGTCCACAGTCCCCTAGAACTGCTGTCTGCCGAGAACGGTGCCCTACAGCAACACACATTGCACAGGGTGTAACTATATTATTCATAAAAATACAGCTTTTGCTGTTTTTCAAATAGCACGAAAAGAGAGGAGTTTTTCACCTCTGTATAGTGCTCAGAAAAATCCAGAAAAATTACGGTTGCGTTCCTCGCGGAAGAGTAGATCAAAATCGACTCTTTAAACGCCTCGATCTGATGCTCCTACGCCAAGATAAAAATCGGAGAAGTTGACACTGTCCAGAAATTTTCCACAGCAAAAAGGGGGGTCAAGAGGCCTCGGGAAACATGCCAAAAGTACGAAATGGAGCAAAGTGATCAACACGGAAATCGAAGCCTTACCTCTTAGGAACGCGCTGTCGCAAAATCGTCCAAAAATTCCTCCTGGTTAGCCCACAGGGAATTTTCGACGGAACTGCGACGGGAAATGGGCCGAAAAAGAAAACCGTCGCAGTGTGCCGCGTCGCAGATAACTCACTAAACTGTAACTCCAAAAATTCTGAGATTTGGAGGAGAGAGAGAGAAGAGAGAGAGAGGAAGAAATTTCGTAGAGGGGCACATGCCCTGATCTCACTCTAAGGCCCGCAAATCGAGGTGGGAATGAGAGGGGGTGGGGATTGCTATTTATAATGGGCTTGGGGCTCCACACAGGATCGGATCCGAACAGGGAACACCGAAACGGGCCAACCAAAAACGCGCCACGTGTCCACAAAAACAGGGAACAGCCTGTGCAAGGGCCACTCAGAAGACGCCACGTGTCCACGTGGAGCACGGGCCCGGTCCCCGCGCCGGGTCTTCCGGAAGATGTCGGCCAATCCGGGTGTGCCACGTGTCACCCTCCCACGCGCTTCTAGAAGCCGGCGAACCAATGGGGAAGCGCCACGTGGAAAGGGGGTATTTCGGTGCTCCCGGTGCACGCCAGGCCCATGGACCGCGCACCAGGCCGCGCGCCTCCGCGCTCTGCCGCTGTGCCGCCGCTGCGCCGCTGGCCCGCCGCCGTGCGCCGCCGCCCGCCGCCGCTCGCCGCTCGCCGCCGGCGGCCGGAACAGTAATTCCGGCCGGCGGTTACTGTTCCGGTGAACAGTACCAAGTGCCGAAAAAATAAAGCGAATATACCATTTTGATCGTTTTCGCGCGCTGAGTCCAAATCCGCTGTCCATTTCGCCAAATTCTCATCCGAAATTTTGCCGAAAGCTCCCGGAAAATCCCATTTGCTCCGATTTTCGCGCAGAGTCTATATTAAATGTCCAATTTTTGATTCTACAAGCTTTGTTTCACCGAATAAGCTCCCTACAATCACTGTTTAATGTTGCACAGTTCCTGCGGGAGTCTGGATCATCACATCCTCCCCCACTAAAAAGAGTTTCGTCCTCGAAACGAGACTCAACAACAATCCTCAGTCCAAAGTCTCAAATAAGTAGGGGTGGGCGTCCCTCATCTCCGACTCAAGCTCCCATGTAGCCTCGCGCTCGTCATGATTGCCCCATTGAATTTTCACATAGGGAATGGCCCTACTGCGCAATTCTCTCACCTCTCGGTCCAGAATTCGCAGTGGGCGCTCCTCACCTCAAATCTTCGCTAAACTCAAGCGGTGTGAAGTCAATGACGTGCGATGGGTCGGAGACATAATATATCATGGACACCAGCAAGCCTCGGGGAAGTGCAAGTCGGTAGGTAACTGACCCGATACGCTCCAATACCTCAAAAGGGTCCAATATATCGGGGGCTAAGTTTCCCACGAGTGCCAAACCTCCTGATTCCTTTGGATGGCGAGACTTTCAGGAACACATGATCTTCAACCTGAAATTCTAAGTCTCGTCGCCGAACCTCGGCATAACTCCTCTGTCGGCTTTGGGCGGTCTGAAGATGCTTTCGAATCACCCGGACCTTCTCTTCTGCCTCTATCAAGACATCTGGTCCCAAGGTCCGTCTCTCGTCTACGTCCCTCCAATAAAGTGGTGATCGACACTTGCGTCCATACAATGCTTCAAACGGAGCCATCTGAATGCTCGCTTGAAAGCTATTGTTGTACGCGAATTCAGCCAAAGATAAATGCCGAATCCACCCTCCGCCGAAATCCAAGACACAAGCCCTCAGCATGTCCTCCAGGATTTGTATAGTCCGCTCTGACTGCCCATCAGTCTGCGGATGAAAAGCTGTACTGAACCTGAGTTCAGTTCCCAAGGCTGTTTGCAAACTCTTTCAGAAATGCGAAACAAACCTCGGGTCTCTATCTGATACAATGGAGGCGGGGACTCCATGCAATCTAACTATCTCATCTAGATATAGCTGGGCTAGTCGCTCAAGTGGCCACGTAGTCTGCATGGGCAGAAAGTGCGCCGACTTGGTAAGTCTATCAACAACTACCCAGATAGCGTCTGCTCCTCCCTGGGCCCTCGGTAGTCCGACCACAAAGTCCATTGTAATGTGGTCCCATTTCCACTCGGGGATTGGGAGACTTTGTAACTTGCCAGCTGGCACTCGATGCTCAGCTTTCACCTGCTGACAGGTTAAACACTGCGCCACAAATCTCCCAATATCCCTTTTCATGCCTTTCCACCAGAAGTGTGCCTTGAGGTCCTTATACATCTTAGTCCCACCAGGATGTAGGGTATAAGGTGTATAATGGGCCTCTCGCAATATCTGTTCTCTAATCTCCACATCTATTGGCACACATGCTCGGTTCCTGTACCTCAGTATTCCCGAGGCATCTATCGTAAAGTCCCCTGACTAATCACTCGGAATATGATCTCTAATCCTGGCCAAGTGGGGGTCCTCACTCTGTTTCTCTTTGATCATGTCCAGCAGAGTGGGCTGCAAGACTAAAGATGTCAGTCTAGCAGTGACTCCAGGGGACACAACCTCTATCTCGAGTCGTCTCATTTCCTCTAATAGCGGTGCCTGGTCTGTGATCAACATAGACAAACTTTGCACCGCCCTCCTACTCAAGGCATCAGCGACCACATTAGCCTTGCCTGGGTGGTAGAGAATATCTACATCATAATCCTTTAATAGCTCTAACCACCTACGTTGCCTCAAATTCAACTCCTTCTGCGTGAACAGGTATTTTAGGCTCTGGTGGTCGGTGTAGATTTCACAATGCTCCCCATATAGATAATGACGCCAAAGCTTTAGTGCAAACACTACAGCAGCAAGCTCCAAGTATGGGTAGGGTAATTCTTCTCATAATCCTTGAGTTGCCTTGATGCGTAAGCAATTACCCTCCCTTCTTGCATCAACACACAACCAAGTCCGCTGTGTGATGCATTGCTGTAGATCACATATCCTTTCCCCATAACAGGGAGGGAAAGGATAGGAGTGGTCATTAATCTATTTTTCAGCTCCTCAAAGCTCTTTTGACAATCCTCACTCCCGATAAACTTCACTCCCTTACGCGTCAAGCGAGTGAGGGGTGTGGAGAGCTTCGCAAAGCCTTCCACAAACCGACGGTAATACCCAGCTAAACCTATAAAGCTACGTACCTCAGAAACCGTCGTTGGTCGGGGCCAATCACGGACTGCCTCAATCTTCGCTGGGTCCACTGCCACACCTGCGGCAGAAATCACAAGGCCCAAGAAGACTACCTCCCGAAGCCAAAACTCGCACTTTGCCAGCTTGGCATACAACTTCTTTTCTCGCAGAAGTTGCAGCACAACCTTTAAGTGCTCCTCATGCTCAATATCACTTCGGGAGTAAATCAAGATATCATCAATGAATACTACTACGAATCGATCCAAGTATAGTCGGAAGATCCGGTTCCTTAACTCCATGAATGCGGCAGGGGCATTAGTTAGCCCAAAAGGCATAACTGTAAATTCATAATGCCCATACCGTGATCAAAATGCCGTTTCGGAATATCTACGGCCTTCACCTTCTACTGGTGGTAACCGGACTGCAAATCTATCTTAGAGAAGACGCAAGACCCTTGCAGCTGATCAAAAAGATCATCGATGCGCGGCAAAAGGGTACTTGTTCTAGATGGTCACTTTATTTAATTCTCTATAATCCACACGTAGTCGAAGTGACCCATCCATCTTCTTTACGAATAGCACCGGCGCACCCCAAGGTGATACACTCAGCCTAATAAAGCCCTTATCCATTAAATCCTGGAGTTGCGCCTTAAGCTCTCGCAGCTCAGCCGGTGCCATCCGGTAAGGAGCCTTAGAGATTGGCGCAGTTCCTGGAACTACGTTAATCACGAACTCAATCTCCCTATCTGGCGGCATGCTAGACAGCTCAGGTGGGAAAACATCCGGGAACTCGCGGGCAATAGGGATATCCCCGAGTCCCGGCGCCGCCGTAGGCCCCTCAACAACACTAGCCAAAAAGGCTACACATCCTCGACGGATCATCAGCCTCGCTCGGGAAGTCGAAATCATAGAGGCAAAGAAAGCGCTCTGACATTCCCGATATACCAACATTTTCTGGCTTTCTAAAAGTGACGGTCCTTGCGGCACAATCAATAGTCGCAAAATACCGAGCCAACCAGTCCAACCCGAGGACCACATCGAAGTCCTTCAGTTGACTCAGGTCCAATAGGTCTACTGGCATAATCCAGGACTCGATCTAAATCGGGTGGGGCTAACAGCACTCCTCCATGTGCAGAGTTCAATCGGGAATCTACACCTTCTGTGCACAAGGTGAGAGTCCTATTCCTAACCCTATGCAATGATGTACATTCTCTACAAATAAAAGAGATGCCCCTATAAAAACGAGGTACGAGTCCTTATGCCAGAAAGTAAATCATACCTGCCTCCACTCGATCAGCCATAGCAGAATCCCTTGCCTGCGCTAAGCCATCTTGACTGCTCAACAACGGCTGTCTCTCTCCAGAAGGGCGGGGGAATGAAACTTGATCTCCTTGAAGATCTGTCGGTGAAGCTCCCGGTCGTAGCTGGGAAGTGGCAGGGACAGATGCCGAAGTAGGTGCCACCGTTACCCCCGAAGGACACGTAACTCGCACGTGCCCGGGCTGTCCGCACTTGAAACAGCGGCCGAACCTCAAGTCACAAGCACCTGAAGTGTGCTGACCTTCGCAGAAAATGCACCTAACTATAGACTGAGGCTGCCTTACCTGCTGTTGCTGCTGCCTATGCCGCTGAGGCCTCTGTGACCTCTGCTGGGATGCGGTAGGGGCCAATGCTGAAAAAGGTGCTACTAAAACCTGAAAGGGGCACGTAGGTCGGATGTGGCCTGGCTGCCCACATCGGAAGCATCGACCCTCCCTCAAGCCACAGGTATTTGATGAATGCTGCCCCCTACAGAAAATGCATCGGACCGACGTCCGAGACTGTCGAGACTGCTGCTGCGGAGGCCTCTGCGATCTACCAGGTCCTCGTCGATCAAGACGCCCACGGCCCGTAGACTGGGGCCGCAGGGGTCGTGGTGGTCTCCCTGAACTGGCCTGTCCATCATTATCTGGGGCGGGGCGTTCCTTGTCTGGACGCTGCTCGAAAGTCCTGGCCCCTTCGTCAACCGCCAAGTCACCTCTCTGCGCCAGCAACTGCTCCAGGCGTTGGTCCTGTCGAAAGCTTCTTGCCACCAAATGGGTCACCAAGGCCCGTAGTTCTCCCAGCTCAGCAGATACCGCCTGCTCGGGCTTCTCAGAAGGGGTAGAAATATCCCCGACGGAAAAATGACGACGGGGTGACATACTGTCACCAAAAGCCACAAATCAGCAAAATAAAATTCCACACGACCCAATCTAGCGAAAGTCAAAGACATTCCCCTATTTCTGTGACTTTATGTTGTCTGCAGCCAACATAACGGTTCACCAGAAATTAGGCATATCGATCCATCTTCTCTCACTGGAAGAGTCAAACAATAAATCAACGACTTTCGCAAATATCACGTCTCTCGTACCCTATTATCCTAGGGTCTACCAAAAGCCTAGGGTTTCCTAAGTCCCAACTGACCAATCCCTAAGCTCTGATACCAACTTAATCTGTCACGCCCCGGAACCCGGGCTCGCCAACAGATCCGCCGTGCACATGGGATTTCCCGAGTACACGAAGCGCTGGTAACCTGCTCCGATATAATATAAACAATAAAAGAGCATAATACAGAGCTGAAGTGGAAGAACCACATAGTATCTCAGACTGGAACTACTAATAAAGTTGTAATAAGTACAATAATCTCCCAGCTCACCAAAATAGTACATCCAGCTGGCGGAAGCCAGACCTAGAATAAAAGAAGAATACCGCAGTCTGAGTAAAGGGTGCAGCATCTATCTAACATCTCTCAGTCTCCCAGGAGATCTATCTATTCAGCGATCCCCTTACCTCGATCAGCTGCCGATGGCCTAGCAGCTCCCGCAGACGACTCTGCAAAAATAAAGGAGAAGAAAGAAACAGAAAAGAACAATGGGGGTGAGAACTACCAGATAAACCAGTAGCCTCCCCTAGTGGGCAAAACCTCAACTCTGACGCACCCACTAGGACTACTAGAGGCCAGAAAGGAATAAGTGGTAAAGCTGTAAACAGAACTGCTGAATAAAGGGAAACCACCACTAGTATGCCTCTAAATGTCATGTAGCATGAAATGACTGTATGCAACAATACCAAACATGCCTGCCTGAAATAACTCAGTCTTGTGTCACTGGTACTGCCTGCTGTGCCTTGCCAAATCGGGTATGCTGGCCAATGCATAACACCGATGGGGATAGTGTTTGCCAAATCGGGTATGCTGGCCAACGCATGACACCGATAGGGAATAGTGTTTGCCAAATTGGGTATGCTGGTCAACGCATAACACCGATAGGGGATAGGAGTCTCAAGGACTCAAAGTCTGTCTGTAACACACTCCGGAGTGGCACTCGAGGGGAGCGACCCACACGAGTAAATATCTCAGTAATAAGTATCAGAAGTGCCATAAAACAGCAGGACTGGATCATGACTATGATCAAAGTGGGAAAAACTATCCACTAAAGAAAACCCCGATCTGATGCCATAGTACTTAACAAGTGGGAAAACCACCCACTAGGATAACCCGATCCTCAGCTGATGCAAAATAGACCAGACTCATCCCTAATCTGATGCAAGGATAAATATCTGGTCGACCGCCTACTGTCCGCGGTCACTGCAACACCCCACAAGTTTATAATCTAACATAACCTTGGCTATACTATCCCAAACCCCTGCTCATACTCGAGCGACAAGCAACTGAAAGCAAAAGAGAGCAATAAAACATGTCAAGTCTTAATATGATAGTGTAGCAATAAATAGTGGCCCTACCTGATGTCCGGGCATGCATGCAACTGTCTTTATTTTAAAAGTTGTAAAATAGTGTCAAAGATTTGAAAAGATTGATTTACTGAAAAAAGTCATTTGCATGCGAGATTATAGCCTTTGTCTCAATCACAGTGTCCCAATATAAGTCATCATATCCTCTGTGGGTTATATTAAATTTTAGGAGAGTTCGTCCCAGCGGTTCTCATCAATTGTCCTGTTAGTAGTCCTGTTAGTAGTCCTGTTAGTAGTCCCAATAGTTCTCATCAATTTAGTTGGTCCCAATTGTTCTCATCAATTGTCATATTAGTTTGTCCCAATTGTTCTTATCAATTGTCATATTAGTTTGTCCCAATTGTTCTCATCAATTAAATTTTAAGGGAGTTCCAGTAATCCCAGTGAGCTTGTCAAAAATGAGGTAAGCAACAACCGCCCACCTCGAACAGCTCAAATCACACCCAGATAGTCTCCTGGCTGTCCACAGTCCCCTAGAACTGCTGTCTGCCGAGAACGGTGCCCTACAGCAACACACATTGCACAGGGTGTAACTATATTATTCATAAAAATACAGCTTTTGCTGTTTTTCAAATAGCACGAAAAGAGAGGAGTTTTTCACCTCTGTATAGTGCTCAGAAAAATCCAGAAAAATTACGGTTGCATTCCTCGCGAAGAGTAGATCAAAATCGACTCTTTAAACGCCTCGATCTGATGCTCCTACGCCAAGATAAAAATCGGAGAAGTTGACACTGTCCAGAAATTTCCACAGCAAAAAGGGGGGTCAAAGAGGCCTCGGGAAACGTGCCAAAAGTACGAAATGGAGCAAAGTGATCAACACGGAAATCGAAGCCTTACCTCTTAGGAACGCGCTGTCGCAAAAATCGTCCAAAAATTCCTCCTGGTTAGCCCACAGGGAATTTTCGACGGAACTGCGACGGGAAATGGGCCGAAAAAGAAAACCGTCGCAGTGTGCCGCGTCGCAGATAACTCACTAACTGTAACTCCAAAAATTCTGAGATTTGGAGGAGAGAGAGAAGAGAGAGAGAGGAAGAAATTTCGTAGAGGGCACATGCCCTGATTCTCACTCTAAGGCCCGCAAATCGAGGTGGGAATGAGAGGGGGTGGGGATTGCTATTTATAATGGGCTGGGGCTCCACACAGGATCGGATCCGAACAGGGAACACCGAAACGGGCCAACCAAAACGCGCCACGTGTCCACAAAACAGGGAACAGCCTGTGCAAGGGCCACTCAGAAGACGCCACGTGTCCACGTGGAGCACGGGCCCGGTCCCCGCGCCGGGTCTTCCGGAAGATGTCGGCCAATCCGGGTGTGCCACGTGTCACCCTCCCACGCGCTTCTAGAAGCCGGCGAACCAACGGGGAAGCGCCACGTGGAAAGGGGGTATTCGGTGCTCCCGGTGCACGCCAGGCCCATGGACCGCGCACCAGGGCCGCGCGCCTCCGCGCTCTGCCGCTGTGCCGCCGCTGCGCCGCTGCCCGCCGCCGTGCGCCGCCGCCCGCCGCCGCTCGCCGCTCGCCGCCGGCGGCCGGAACAGTAATTCCGGCCGGCGGTTACTGTTCCGGTGAACAGTACCAAGTGCCGAAAAAATAAAGCGAATATACCATTTTGATCGTTTTCGCGCGCTGAGTCCAAATCCGCTGTCCATTTCGCCAAATTCTCATCCGAAATTTTGCCGAAAGCTCCCGGAAAATCCCATTTGCTCCGATTTTCGCGCAGAGTCTATATTAAATGTCCAATTTTGATTCTACAAGCTTTGTTTCACCGAATAAGCTCCCTACAATCACTGTTTAATGTTGCACAGTTCCTGCAGGAGTCTGGATCATCACAGTTTGCCTCTGAAACATATCAGAAACCTATGAGGCAAAAGAATTTATCAGAAAAGAAAATTCTTCCAAGAAAAACCTTAAATCTTAACTGTCGTTGATACATAAATAATCGACAAAATGTTTACTACTATCCTCTTCGTCGGTTGGTCCTAAAGTTCTGCACTCTCCAGTACACTAACAAGGATCGACATTAGCAGACACAACACGGTGTAAATCAGATCTTAGAGCACAGTTATGAGCCTTAACAAAGATTTCCAAACACCACATTTAGCTTAAGGACTTGGCCTTTTCAACCAGTTTCAGTTTCGGATGAGAGTTAAACTGCCCAGAATGCAAAACTTGGCAAATGCTTCTCAAACAACATCAATACTCGTAAGGATCATTTTCACCACCTGTGTTGCCAGCAAGATTTGCTGCTGTTTTCCGATCAAAGTCTCGAATACATTCTGTACTTTCATGTTATTTGTCCCGACATCATTGCAATCGATGCCGCAGAACATATAGCTTTCCTGCATCAGCCGAACCAAGAGCTATCAAAATAATCGGTATGTTGAAACTAAAAAATTATACAGATTGGTAGACTAGTATATGATTTTTAAACACTGAAGTCCGATATATAAGAGAGGTGAACATCAAAATTTGAATCTACATGCATAAGTTCAAAACTACTTTAAGACCATTCATCAGGGGAAGAAGAACAAATCTTTTTGAGAGAAAGGTAGCCTGCTGTCCGCTTCGTTTATTTTTGAAATAAACTTAGCTGGAAATGTGAAGCAACTAGGCTTCAAACTCGAGTCTCGGATATCAACCACCAAGCCCTTTGCCACTTGTGCTAGGAACAGTTGATGAAAAAAAAATGGGGCTCAATTGTATGGCAGGGCATCAAAATGGGGCTATTCAAACATACCACCATGGATGAAAATGGCCACAGGCCTGGAATTTGCACACTGTTCAATGTACAGCATACGATCTTTCATTGTTCCGAAAGACTTCTCTCTCACCAATCCAGCCTGATCAAGTACATCAAATAAGAGTAATCTGCTTAAATGATAATTGCACACTTAATGGTTATCAAAAAGGAATTTGAACAAAGCCAATTGTTAGCCTTCAAAAATATCAAAATCTGAGGTGAATAAATTACAAAAATAAATATACCTTCCCCAACTTTTCTGGTGTCAACTCTTGGAATCTGGGAACTATTCTGCCACCTGCATGCAGCCAATAGGGGAAATTCCTCAGGTTCTTAGCAAATTCTTGCATCTCCAGGAAAAGGATGAATATGGTTTACCTATAGCTATTGCAATCAATTCCAGTTCAACACCGCCAACCCATCTGAAAGCTGGCAGATTCCTACGCATTAACAGATGATTTGCTTCATCATCAAGCCCCATTGACAAATAACTAGTGTTGCACCAACATCCTACAATGATTCGAAAAGATGACAAGCAAGATCAGCAGATTAGTCACTCTACAAGTTTAAAAAGAATAGATAGCTCGGCACCCCATATGACAGGATAATAAGAACCTTTCATCTTCAATCTTTAATTGATTAATGCACAAAAAAAAAAAAAAAAAAAAAAAAAAAACTATCCCTGAAGTCAAAACTACAACACTACATACACAATTGAATATACTAACACCTTAATTGTGCTAGCTTAAACTCTCAGAAAATTTCTTCAAAAGATCAAATGCATAAATTATAGACATTTGCATTTTCTAATGGCTCGAAAAAGAGCAGTTTTTTACCTTGCATTTCTGAACCATGTCATCAAAGTACTGCTGCTCTTGCTGACGCAAAGTTTGGAACTTCTCTACAGTGTCAATGTCAACCTTATGCTTAGTCTTTGGCTTCGGTGGCTCAAATGGGCAAGTCAAAATAGCAATCTTCACATTTTCAATTCTTTTTGGCATCTGCGGATGGCTCATGTCCTTGTCAACAACAATACCATAGATGAGCTCAGTATCTTCCAGCTTCCCGCCAACCTTTTCTTCAACTTTAATTAAGTCTAAGTTCACATCTTTCCTGTCTAAATCAACAAGTGCTAAAACTGCCTTAATAGCAATTTCAGCTAACATACGCTTGCAACGATTAACACTGTAGAACAGTATTGAATTTACATCAGGCAAGCACATCATTGTCAAGTAGAATTCCAGAATTGCATTTTTATACTAAAGCACATCATCGTGAAGTAGAACTCCAGAATTGCATTTTATGCTATGTGACAAGATCAGTCTTAGAAAATATATATATATTCCAAAAGACATGAATGAATGAAAATATATATATATATATATAGTCCGGCTAGAATACTATCGATAGCACCAAGCAATTGGTGCTATCAAGTTTTCTGCCGTTGGATGAAATGATATGCGGTTGGGATTATAGTGGCCCCCTAAAATTTTTACTATTCAACCAACTACCTAGTAAACCCTAGGGGACCACTATCATCTTAACCACACATTTTTTAATCCAAAGGCTAAAAACTTGATAACACCAATGACTTGGTGCTATCGATAGTATTCTATTCTAATTTATATATATATATATATATATATATATATATATATATATATATATATATATATATATATATATATATGGTTAAAAAAAAAATAAAAAAATATATATTTTGATAATATCTATCCGCCGCATCGCGCAGTTAACTATACTAGTAGTATTGAAGTTTGGAAATTTCTTGGCTCACATGCAAGATAATTTAAAACTCGTGATATCAAATTACTAACAATTTGGTGTTCATTAGTTCGACTTTAATAATAATCTAAATCCAGAGTTTGATTCTCACATTTGCTGTTTTACTTTTTTGGATTGTTTTTTTGTTAGATTGACCTTTTTGGTAACAAAAGAAACCAAAGCATATATCACTGGCTCAAGAATATATGCAGAGACTGTAAGAGTGGAATAAGAATCCAGTAGCAAAATTACTACACAGTGATACAACATGACAACAATGAAAGCTATACATACAAGATAAGGCAACTGAAACTTAAACAAGAAACAGATGAATTTACAGCCAAGTCTAAGATGCCGAGAACTAACAACCAAAAACAATGCGGAACAACATCAAAACTGCAAATATTTACATGACACACAATCCAGTACACGGAGCGACAACAAATATATACCAAGTAGATCATACAATAACAATATGAATAGCTGTAACAAAAAATTAAACAGATTCTGAAAAGGCAGAAAATATTTAGAAAACAGCACAAGAACAGAAACATGCAAGAGGGAGCCAAGCAACTAAATACAACCAACAACATGTTGGTGAGAAAATTAAACAGATTATGGAAGAGACTTGTGTGATTGTAATTGAGCTGCATGGACGCCAGAGACAGGAAGACTTCTTGAAGTTGAATATCCAGAATCCCAGATAAACAAATGTAACTTGAATCTCCAGTTCATCAACTAGTGATACAGAGATATTCTAAATATTGTTTGAAAAAATATATGGGAAAAACCAACTACACATACAAAATATGAACAAAAAAGAAACATCGGTAACAAACGTTGACAAGCATGGGCCCAATTATTACATCTTACGAGGTCTATAATGTGGTGTCCCGATTTTTTCGTACGACCTGTCTGGGTGGTCGGCAGTGAGAAAAGACCTATTATTGGTGTATCGAGCCGGTTGTGAGCAAAACGGATGCCAAAAACGGACTCAACGCGCGAAAACGTTGAAAATCGGTTATTTTCGGGCTAAACGGGCCGATTTCTCGGGTGGGCCGGTCCACGGCCCACTTGGCGTGCACCGGGAGCAGCCAACGGAGGGCGCTGCCACGTGGCGCGCGCCGATTGGCGGGTCAACGCACGAAATCGCGCTAACCGCGCTGGGCGCGGCGCACGGTGGACCGCGCCAGGCCACATGGCGCCCGCTCATTGGCGGGCGCAATGACCCGGGCGGCCCGTCGTGAACCGCGGCCCACGGTCCCCACCGTGGACCGCGTGGCCACGTGGCGCGCCGCGATTGGCGGGCGCGCGTGCGCGGGGCGCGGAGGGGACGCGTGGCGGCCCGTGGGTGTTTCGGGCGTCGTTTTGTGGGCCGGGCCGGGGTGGTTTCGGGCACTGTGGCAGCCCGAAACCCCCGAGCGCCCGGAAATTTGGGCCCGAAAGCCCATTTCTTGATTTTTTGGGGCTTTTTGTGAGAGGGCCTATAAATAGGCCTCTTCCTCTTCAGTTTTGGGCTTTTTCCCGAGCTCAAAACCTCTTGAGCCCACAAGCAACCTTGTTGATCATCTCGTTCTGCATCTTGTGAAGCAGGCTCGGATTTTTTGGAGGCCGCAGCATCAACGTCTTCAGTGAGTTAGCGCAATGCGACGTTCTTTCGTCGATGGCCCATTTCCGTCGCATTTCGGTCCACGAAGTCCACAGAGCTACTTCGACGGAATTTTTGGACAATTTTCGCAGCGTCGGATTCACGAGAGGTAAATCTACGATTTTCGTATTTTCCACTCCCAGAATTGAGCTTTTATTGGGGTTCCTAGTACATCTTTAAACCCCTATTTTGCTGGTGGTTTTCCTGGACAGGAGCACATTGTTGGATTTTTATCTCTGCACTCGAGTATCGGATTTCGACGTATAAGGACTCGATCGACGTCTACACTTCGCAAGGATCGCCGTAGTATTTTTATTGGAATTTTTAGAGTTTATCTCACAGGTGGCATTTGCGCATCTTCAGGACTGATTTTTTCAGCAGTTGTAAACTTGGAAATTTTATGTTGATTGTAATGTTTGGACCATTTCTTTGTACCCAGGAGGTGTTTTTGGGTGATTTGGGGCCCGTTGGAATCGTGGGAATCCGAGGATTGTCCCCGTGCAGTTTCAGCCTTTTTGGACTTTGGATCAATTTACACTTCCAGGTGGGTTGCTTCATCTTCAAAACTAATGGACAGTTCATTAACTCTATTGAGTAGGGAACATGCATGATTTTGTGATGTACTAGGAAGCATGCTAGAAAGAGAAAATTGATACTCCTTGTGTTGCTATGATGATCAGGGTTATTTTATTGCTCCCTAAATATGTTAAATTAATGTTATCATTGGAACTTGACCTAGCACCCCGTCATATGTTGCATGTCAACCAGACTTGTAGAAAACGCCAACTTGGGCTAGTTTATTAATGCTTTAGACACTCCCACACTTATATTCATTCTTTCACCTGGATTTAGAGTTTTCTCGCCCGGGTAGTGGGCCGAGTAGTCGGGTTGTTGTGGGATGCATGTTACACTCGCGCCTGGGGGCCGAGTGGAGTCTGGTAGTTGTGATTAGATCAGTATTTTGTTCTGGGAGCCGTCTGAGTCGACGGTGGAACCCGGTTGTGTGGTTTTCCAGCCTGTGAGTAAGAGTTGGTATTGTTGGTTACTGTCGATCCTTGTTGATCGTGGATTTGGACTATAGCCTGCATGAGCCGCATTTGAGCTCGACATAGATGCACGGATACTTTCCTCGGTGGGGTCGCGCCCCTCGAGTGCCACTCCAGAGTTGGGCCTGTTAGTTGCTATTGCGACTTGTCGACGCAGTCCCTCTGGCTGGGCCAGTTTTGGCAGTCACGGACGCCCTACGTAAGTCCGGTCCTCCTTGGATGTAACGGCAGTAGGTAGGCGCAGGTTTGACTGGACCCTATGTGGCAGTCAGTGTAGATTGGGTGATTGTATTTGAGAGATAGTAGATGCATCATGTTTCCATCTGTTCCACTCCTTTAGCATTTAGATAGAGGCATAGTAGCTATAGAGTTATTTTCCAGCCTTTACTTTCAGTACTGCATTTGTTACTTTATGCCTCTAGTAGACTTAGTGGGCGGACCGTCGGGCTTGTTGGCGGTACCCACTGAGAAATACTGTGGGATGTAGTTCTCCCACCCGCCATGATGATTTTTCCCCAGGGACCTCTACTCCAGTTCCTGCTGCTTCAGTTGCTGATCCTGCTGATCGAGGTAAGGGAGTCGCGAGCTAGATCCCTACCAGTCTTCTTCCAGTGAGAGTAGATGTACCAATTTTGGTGATGTTCTAGTACTGTCATTGTTTTTGGGATGTATCTTGTAAATTTTACATTTTGAGAGTTTTAGTTTGGAGTGACTTATGTATTGTGAGGACCTGGCATGTACTATTTGAGGAGTTGTATATATTTATTTCAGTAGTTTACCTTTCAGCTCTGATATCTGTATAGTGTAGTTTATCTTTTGCAGGTTAGTCGCTTCGTCTATACAGGGCTTCCCGTATGGGCGGCGGACCTGTTGGCGAGCCCGGGTCGCAGTTTCGACGCCGGGGCATGACAGATTAGAGTGGTATCAGAGCCTAGAATGTAGGTCATTGTGGACTTAGAAACCCTAGGCTTGTGGTTGGACCCTAGGATGACTCACGTGAGAGCCGTGATTTTTAGCGAGAGTCCTGATTGAGTTTCTTTACTCGCCCAAGGATAGGATGAGTGATTGACATGTCTTCTCTCGGTAAGCGGCTATGTTGGCTGCAGACAACATAGTGCTACAGGAAGGGGGACATGTCTTTGACTTTCGCTAGATTGGGTCGAGTGTTGTTTTGGTTCTGATTGTTTTCTTTTGTCTCAGGAGAGCGATGCCTCCGCGGCGCAGGATGCTGACGCGTTCGCAGCCTTCTTCCTCTGAGCCCGAGCAGGAAGAGTCGGGACAGGGACAGCAGAGTGAGGTACAGAAGCTTAGGGCCCGGATGGCCATGATGTCGGAGGCTGTTCGACGTCAGGAGGAGGCTTCCCGGCGCCAGGAGGAGGCCATTGACCGGATGATGCATATGTTTGAGCAGAGGGCGCAGCCTGTTGCAGCACCCCTTGAGAGTTCCCCTGCACCTTCTTCGCCAGTTGTGGCACCCTCTGTTGTACCGACGGCACCGGCAGCCCCTATTGCGCCGGTTACTAGCAGGCAGCCGCCTGGTTCGGCGGGACAGTTGACCCCTACAGAGCAGCGAGAGGTGGTAGATTGTTTGATGAGATTCCGCCAGTTTGACCCACCTCGTTTCTCGGGGCAGAGTTTGGAGCCGTGGGAGGCGGAGTCATGGATCACGGCGATGGAGCGACATTTTGAGAGTTTTTTTATCGAGGAGAAGTTTCAGGTTCTGCTGGCGACGAACTTCTTGGAGCACAACACCGAGGCCTGGTGGCGGCGTATTCGACCTGTTGGTCCGCCTGGGACTCAGCTTCTTACCTGGGCGGAGTTCCGCAGTTTACTTCTTGGAGCATTCTTCCCGGAGAGTGTTAGGCAGAGGTTGGAGGGGGAGTTGAAGAATCTCCGACAGGGAGATCGTCCCGTGCAGGCATACATCGCAAACTTCAATCAGTTGTTGGCCAGTGTACAACACGCGGCCAGGGACGAGGCGCATCGGATCTACATGTTCGAGCGAGGTTTGCGCCGAGACATTTATCAGTTCGTCCGTTCGCGCAGACTCCAGACGTTGGATGCCTCGATGGAGCAGGCACTTTACGTAGAGCACGGGGAGGCGGTGATGGACGAGGTAGCTCCAGCTCCCGCAGTGATTCCGGGGGCGAAGCGCCCAGCACCGGTTGATGAGGGACAGGCGAGTCGGTAGGGACCTCCGAGACCTCAACGATTCCCTTCTTAGGGTCGTGGGTTTCAGGGGCGCCAGAGGTCAGGTGCACCCCGTCACTCTCAGCAGTAGTCTCAGCAGTAGCAGCGCCGACCGCCTCGGCCGCAGCAGTCTCAACAGCAGCAGCAGTCCCAGCGGCAGCCGCACCAGGACAGATGTGTTAGTTGTGGAGGACCGTACCCACTGATCTAGTGTACTTAGAGGCAGTGTCGTTGTTTCCGTTGCGGACAGACGGGTCACTTTCAGGCGGCGTGCCCCAGAGCAGGCTTCCCAGCACCCTCGACGGCATCAGCACCCTCCATTCCTCTACAGACGGCTGGACCTTCCGCGACCTATGGTAGGCTTGATCGTGCTTCTTCTTCGCGACAACCAGAGCAACGACCAACAGCACCGAGCCGGCGAGTTTACGTCGCACAGGTTGAGGATGCTTCAGCGGCCGACAACGTCGTCGCAGGTATTATTTTGATTTCTGCAGTTCGTGTTCAAGCTCTTTTTGATACTGGTGCTTCACACTCATTTATCAATAGAGCATTTGCATCCCTACATGGTATAGAGATAGATTCATTGTCGCATGCATTAGAGGTTCAGATTCCAGATCATATTTTGCATGTCGAGGAGTGTTGTAGGGCTTGCCCCGTACAGTTGGGATCTTGGATCTTGCCAGCAGACTTGCTTGTCTTGCGGCAGCTCCAGGATTTTGATGTTGTACTTGGTATGGATTGGTTGTCGCGGTATTTTGCCACCATCGTCTGCAGAGAGAGGACGGTGACCCTCCACGAGCCTGGGCAGGAGGAGTTCGTCTAGAGAGGCTGCCAGAGCACACTGTTCGCAGTGACTATTTCTTCGACGAAGGCTAGGTGGATGATGAGTAGAGGTTGTACCGCTTTCTTGGCGACTATTGTCGAGGTTCCTACGGCGGCACTGGGACTCGAGGATATCCCCATTGTCCGCGAGTTTCCATATGTGTTTTCCCCTGAGTTGACGACTATGCCGCCGGAGAGGGAGATAGAGTTTGTGATTGACGTGGTTCCAGGAACCGCGCCAATCTCGAAGGCACCTTACAGGATGGCACCTGCTGAGTTGAGGAAACTGAAGGTACAATTACAGGATCTGATGGACAGGGGTTTTATTAGACCCAGTGTATCTCCGTGGGGAGCGCCAGTGTTGTTTGTGAAGAATAAGGATGGATCACTTAGATTGTGTGTGGATTATAGAGAGCTGAACAAAGTAACCATCCGGAATAAGTACCCCTTACCACGGATTGATGATTTGTTTGATCAGCTGCAGGGAGCATCGGTGTTCTCGAAGATTGATCTCCAGTCCGGTTACCACCAGTTGAGGGTGAGGGCTGAGGACATCCCCAAGACGGCTTTTCGATCCCGGTACGGGCATTATGAGTTCACAATGATGCCATTTGGTTTGACTAATGCTCCTGCCGCATTTATGGACTTAATGAACCGGGTATTCCAGCCGTATTTGGACTTGTTTGTTGTGGTATTCATCGACGACATTCTGATATACTCCCGGAGTGATATGGAGCATGAGGAGCACTTGAGGATAGTGCTACAGCTTCTGAGAGAGAAAAAGCTGTATACCAAGTTTAAGAAGTGCGAGTTCTAGCTTCGGGATATTGCATTTTTAGGCCATATAGTGTCAGCCGCAGGAGTGGCAGTGGACCCGACGAAGATTGATGCTGTTCGGGATTGGCCTAGACCGACGACGGTTACTGAGGTCCGGAGTTTCTTGGGCTTAGTTGGTTATTACCGTCGGTTCGTAGAGGGCTTTGCGAAGCTCTCTACCCCCCTGACCAGTTTGACTAGGAAGGGGACAAAGTTCATTTGGACTGAGCAGTGCCAGCAGAGCTTTGAGGAGCTGAAGAGGAGATTAATATTAGCGCCGATTTTAGCATTGCCAGTGACGGGTGATGGATTTGTGATCTACAGCGACGCCTCTTACAGCGGATTGGGTTGCGTATTGATGCAGCATAGTAGGGTAATTGCTTAAGCCTCACGACAGTTAAAGGATTATGAGAAGAATTATCCTACGCATGATTTGGAGCTTGCAACCGTTGTGTTTGATTTGAAGTTGTGGCGGCATTACCTCTATGGAGAGCACTGCGAGATCTACACTGATCACAAGAGCTTGAAGTATTTGTTTACTCAGAAGGAGCTGAACTTGAGGCAACGCCAGTGGTTAGAGTTACTGAAGGATTATGATGTGAGCATTTTATATCATCCCGGCAAGGCCAATGTAGTGGCAGATGCTTTGAGTAGGAGGACAGTGAAGAGCTTGAGTATGATGATCACACAGCAGGCACCGCTAGTCGAGCAGATGAGGCGCTTACAGATCGAGGTTGTATCCCCTGGGGTCTCTGCTAGACTTATGTCTATGGTCGTGTAGCCCACTATGTTGGACAGAATTAGAGAGGCATAGAGTGAGGACCCCCACTTGACGAAGATCAAAGGGCAGATTCAGACAGAGCAGATAGGGGATTTTTCAGTAGATGCCTCGGGAGTACTTCGGTACAGGGACCGAGTGTGTGTGCCTATGGATTCTGAGATCAGAGAGTAGATTTTGAGAGAGGCCCATTATACACCTTATACCATTCATCCTGGTGGGACTAAGATGTATAAGGACCTCAAGACACACTTTTGGTGGACTGGAATGAAGCGGGACATTGGGAGATTCGTGGCTCACTGTTTAACTTATCAGCAAGTGAAGGCAGAGCACCGAGTTCCTGCTGGCAAGTTGCAGAGTCTTCCAATTCCCGAGTGGAAGTAGGATCACATCACCATGGATTTCGTCACGGGACTACCGAGGGCGCAGAGTGGAGCTGACGCGATCTGGGTTATCGTGGATAGACTCACCAAGTCCGCTCACTTTTTACTCGTACAGGTGACTTGGCCATTGGAACGACTTGCGCAGTTGTATTTGGATGAGGTTGTGAGGCTTCATGGTCTACCCGCCTCGATTGTATCTGATAGGGACCCAAGGTTTGTATCATATTTCTAGGGGAGTCTACAGGCAGCCTTGGGGACACAGCTCCGGTTTAGCACAGCATTCCACCCACAGACCGATTGACAGTATAAGCGCACCATACAGACCCTCGAAGACATGTTGAGAGCGTGCGTCCTGAATTTTGGAGGAGGGTGGTACCGGCACTTAGCATTGGTTGAGTTTGCGTACAACAACAGTTATCAAGCGAGCATTCAGATGGCTCCGTTTGAAGCATTATATGGACGAAAGTGTCGGTCGCCCTTATAATGGAGTGACGTGGGTGAGAGGAGGACTTTGGGACCTGATTTACTGCTGGAGGCAGAAGAAAAGGTCTGATTAGTTCGCCGACATCTTGAGACAGCCCAGAATCGACAAAGGAACTACGCTGATACTCGGCGGCAAGACCTAGAGTTTTAGGTTGGTGATCATGTCTTTTTGAAGGTCTTGCCTTTGAAAGGGGTTCGGAGATTTGGAGTTCGTGGGAAGCTCAGTCCCCGTTTTATTGGACCCTTTGAGGTACTTGAGAGAGTAGGCCCTGTTGCATACCGTGTTGCCCTTCCACCGCGCCTGGCAGGAGTTCATGATGTTTTCCACGCCTCGATTCTGAGGAGATATGTCTTCGATCCTTCGCACGTGATTGACTTCACCCCACTGGAGCTCGGTGAGGTCCATGGATACGAGGAGCGCCCGTTGCGGATTCTGACTCGTGAGGTGAGAGAATTGCGCAACCAGGCTATACCGTATGTGAAGATTCTCTGGAGCAATCACGATGAGCGTGAGGCAACTTGGGAGCTAGAGACGGAGATGAGAGATACCTATCCTTTCCTGTTCGAGGCTTCTGACTAAGGTAAGTCTGTTTTGTTTTCTTAGTTTCGCGGACGAAACATTCTTTTAGTGGGGGAGGATGTGGTGTCCCGATTTTTCCGTATGATCTGTCTGGGTGGTCAGCGGTGAGAAAACATCTATTATTGCTGTATCGATCCCGTTGTGCGTCAAACGGATGCCAAAAACGGACTCAGCGTGCGAAAACGTTGAAAATCGGCTATTTTCGGGCTAAACGGGCCAAACGGGTCGATTTCTCGGGTGGGCTGGTCCACGACCCACTTGGCGTGCACCGGGAGCATCCAACGGAGGGCGCTGCCACGTGGCGCGCACCGATTGGCGGGTCAACGCACGCGTGACTGCGCACGAACCGCGCCGGGCGCGGCGCACGGTGGACCGCGCCAGGCCACATGGCCCGGGCGGCCCGCCGTGAACCGCGGCCCACGGTCCGCGCCGTGGACCGCGTGGCCACGCGGCGCCACGCGATTGGCGGGCGAGCGTGCGCCGGGCACGCGGGGCGCGGAGGGGACACGTGGCGGCCCGTGGGTGTTTCGGGCGTCGTTTTGTGGGCCGGGCCGGGGTGGTTTCGGGCACTGTAGCAGCCCGAAACCCCCGGGGCCCAGAAATTTGGGCCCGAAAGCCCATTTCTTGATTTTTTTTTGGGCTTTTTGTGAGAGGGCCTATAAATAGGCCTCTTCCTCTTCGGTTTTGGGCTTTTTTCCGAGCTCAAAACCTCTTGAGCCCTCAAGCAACCTTGTTGATTATCTTGTTCTGCATCTTGTGAAGGAGGCTAGGATTTTTTGGAGGCCGCGGCATCGACGTCTTCTGCGAGTTAGCACAGTGCGATGTTCTTTCGTCGGTGGCCCATTTCCGTCGTGTTTGGTCCACGAAGTCCACAGAGCTACTCCGACAAAATTTATTGATGATTTTTGCGGCGTCGGATTCACGAGAGGTAAATCTATGATTTTTGTATTTTTCACTCCTCCCCGAATTGAGCTTTTATTGGGGTTTCTGGTACATCTTTAAACCCCTGTTTTGCTGGTAGTTTTCCTAGATAGCAGCGCATTGTTGGATTTTTATCTCTATACTCGAGTATCGGATTTCAACGTATAAGAACTCGATCAACATCTATGCTTCGCGAGGATCGCCGTCGTATTTTTATTGGAATTTTTGGAGTTTATCTCATAGGTGGTATTTGTGCATCTTCAGGACTGGTTTTTCCAGCAGTTGTAAACTTGAAAATTTTGTATTGATTGTAATGTTTGGACCATATCTTTGTACCCAGGAGATGTTTTTGGGTGATTTTGGGCCCGTTGGAATCGTGGGAATCCGAGGATTGTCCCCGTGCAGTTTCAGCCTTTTTGGACTTTGGATTAATTTGCACTTCCAGGTGGGTTGCTTCGTCTTCAAAACCAATGGACAGTTCATTAACTTTATTGAGTAGGGAACATACATGATTTTGTGATGTACTAGGAAGCATGCTAGAAAGAGAAAATTGATACTCCTTGTGTTGCTATGATGATCAGGGTTGTTTTATTGCTCCATAAATATGTTAAATTAATGTTACCATTGGAACTTGACCTAGCACCCCGTCATATGTTGCATGTCAACCAGACTTGTAGAAAACTCCAACTTGGGCTAGTTTATTAATGCTTTAGACACTCCCACACTTATATTCATTCTTTCACCTGGACTTAGAGTTTTCTCGCCCGGGTAGTGGGCCTAGTAGTCGGGTTGTTATGGGATGCATGTGACACTCGTGCCTGGGGCCGAGTGGAGTCTGGTAGTTGTGTTTAGATCAGTATTTTGTTCTGGGAGCCGTCTGAGTCGACGGTGGGTCCCAGTTGTGTGGTTTTCCAGCCTGTGAGTGAGAGTTGGTATTGTTGGTTACTGTCGATCTTGTTGATCGTGGATTTGGACTATAGCCTGCATGAGCCGCATTTGAGCTCGACAGAGATGCGCGGATACTTTCCTCGGTGGGGTCGCGCCCCTCGAGTGCCACTCCGGAGTTGGGCCTGTTAGTTGCTATTGCGACTTGTCGACGCAGTCCCTCTGGCTGGGCCAGTTTTGGCAGTCACGGACGCCCTACGTAAGTCCGGTCCTCCTTGGATGTAACGGCAGTAGGTAGGCGCAGGTTTGACTGGACCCTATGTGGCAGTCAGTGTAGATTGGGTGATTGTATTTGAGAGATAGTAGATGCATCATGTTTCCATCTGTTCCACTCCTTGAGCATTTAGATAGAGGCATAGTAGCTATAGAGTTATTTTTCAGCCTTTACTTTCAGTACTGCATTTGTTACTTTATGCCTCTAGTAGACTTAGTGGGCGGACCGTCGGGCTTGTTGGCAGTACCCACTGAGAACTACTGTGGGATGTAGTTCTCCCACCCGCCGTGGTGATTTTTCCCCAGGGACCTCTACTCCAGTTCCTGCTGCTCCAGTTGTTAATCCTGCTGATCGAGGTAAGGGAGTCGCGAGCTAGATCCCTACCAGTCTTCTTCCAGTGAGAGTAGATGTACCAATTTTGGTGATGTTCTAGTACTGTCATTGTTTTTGGGATGTATCTTGTAAATTTTACATTTTGAGAGTTTTAGTTTGGAGTGACTTATGTATTGTGAGGACCTGGCATGTACTATTTGAGGAGTTGTATATATTTATTTCAGTAGTTTACTTTTCAGCTCTGATATCTGTATAGTGTAGTTTATCTTTTGCAGATTAGTTGCTTCGTCTATACAGGGCTTCCCGTATGGGCGGCGGACCTGTTGGCGAGCCCGAGTCGCAGTTTCGACGCCGGGACATGACAGATTAGAGTGGTATCAGAGCCTAGGATGTACGTCATTGTGGACTTAGAAACCCTAGGCTTGTGGTTGGACCCTAGGATGACTCACGTGAGAGCCGTGATTTTTAGCGAGAGTCCTGATTGAGTTTCTTTACTCGCCCAAGGATGGGATGAGTGATTGACATGTCTTCTCTCGGTAAGCGGCTATGTTGGCTGCAGACAACATAGTGCTGCAGGAAGGGGGACATGTCTTTGACTTTCGCTAGATTGGGTCGAGTGTTGTTTTGGTTCTGATTGTTTTCTTTTGTCTCAGGAGAGCGATGCCTCCGCAGCGCAGGATGCTGACGCGTTCGCAGCCTTCTTCCTCTGAGCCCGAGCAGGAGGAGTCGGGGCAGGGACAGCAGAGTGAGGTACAGGAGCTTAGGGCCCGGATGGCCATGATGTCGGAGGCTGTTCGACGTCAGGAAGAGGCTTCCCGTATGGGCGTCGGATCTGTTGGCGAGCCCGGGTCGCAGTTTCAATGCCGAGGCGTGACATACAATCTCCGTAACATCTAAAGAAAACATGCAATCTAGTGAGCAAAAAAGCCCATTTTTGGAGAACCATTTCAAATAGAAAAGATACATAATGCCACCTAAGACCAAACTAAAAGCAGACAATACAATTAATCACTTGTGGCATGGATTTGTAGGCAAAAATCTTGTGGTTGTAACCATTTTAACAAGATGCATCCAAATTTGTAGCAATCAAACAAGACGATGGATAGGGCATATCCTTGTTAGAGCACCAACCTCATGGCAAGACACAACATTCCAAGTATCACACTAAGTGATGATTCCTTACAGCGAGTTACAAAACATATTCAATGGAAGATTGTTCCATGAAGTGATTGATTTCAATGTTCTCCTTCGATTACAAACCCTTGGTTATTCACCAGGTTACATTGTGTGACACCCCCGGAATTTGGATTAGTCCTCTATATAAATGATATAATAGGACTAAATCTCTAACCCGGCTATAGCATTTTGGATGGTAGCAAGATCCAAGAGGAACATGAGAGTTAAGCGTGCTAGAGCTAGAGTAGTTCTAGGATAGGTGACCCCCTGGGAAGTGGTGACCCCCTGGGAAGTGGGGCGTCACAGTTGGTATCAGAGACATTCACCAGCCGGAAATGTGAGGATGGGTGACCCCCTGGGAAGTGGTGACCCCCTGGGAAGTGGGGCGTCACAGTTGGTATCAGAGACATTCACCAGCCGGAAATGTGAGATGAGTCTCGGCTGAGCCAGGGTTATATAGCGGGTAGAGCGAGGCTCCCCGGCTAATGACCTTTGTGAGTGGAGTGCAGCTCCTCACAAGGTCAGCTAAGGCTAGCGAGACGAGTCTCACATCGCCTGGTGCTTGTGAGTGTGCTTGAGCCTGACGTGGACGTCAGGGCTTAAAGGGGGGAAGAATGTGACACCCCCGGAATTTGGATTAGTCCTCTATATAAATGATATAATAGGACTAAATCTCTAACCCGGCTATAGCATTTTGGATGGTAGCAAGATCCAAGAGGAACATGAGAGTTAAGCGTGCTAGAGCTAGAGTAGTTCTAGGATGGGTGACCCCCTGGGAAGTGGGGCGTCACACATTGTGTATAATGCTCAGTTGAGAGGAGGTAACACATACTAGTTCAACTACAAACCAGCCCCATAATCTAGTTTGTTTCACAACCTTTTTCAGCTACAAAGATAAGCATGATGTGTATAGTGGGAATTCAGATATACAACAGACGAAAGAACAAACTCTCAGACTGCATAACTTGAATACCCCTTCTTTATTAACATTGTGTACAAAGCTTATGGTTCGACTATGTACAAACACATTTCTTCCGGTTACAATGTAAAATCACGTATCCTACTGACGGAGGACATGTCTACAAAAATGTGAATGTTATCTCCTCACATTATGCTCCAACTAGCAATGTATGTGATTAAATATTCTCCATATCACGTGCTTCAAAGTCACCAACATGCTAATTTTTCACATATTGGTCTTGTGAACTAATAAATAATGAAAAGGAAAAAAACCATATTACAATTTTAAACAAAAGGAGAAAAAGAAAAGAAAAGTCTGAACAAAGTTTATCTTCTGATAAATCAAGAAAACTGCAACATATTTCAACTGCAGATAAAAAAGCGCTCAAGAATTGATGACATAATGTCGTCGAATTAGGGTTTCTAGGCCTATTCATGCACAATTCTATCATATTCTTAATGAATGATCTAGCGAGCCTTAGAGATGCGGCATCGATCAGGATATTGACACTCAAAAAGATCACAAGTTTCAATAGTCCAAGATGAAAGTGTAATATCCCGGACTTGTCGCAACTGCCGATGATGAGACCTTCTCTGAGGCTGGTAGGGTGATAAGGATGATGGTGAGGATTGTGGAGAAATAGGGAGAAGATAAAGAGGAAAATTGAGATAGAGAGGGGAATTTGGAGAGGAAGAAGAGAGTTGAGATGAAGGAAAGAGTGACAGAGAAGATGAGAGAGATGGAGAGAAGGCTTGAGAGGAAGGTAGAAGAAGACTTGTATTAATTCTTGATATCCCCACTTACATCCCAGGTATTTCTATTTATAGTCCTTTACTAATTATCTATATTAACTAATAGTACTATTCTATTACTACAGTAATTATTCCTTAGTGGGCTGAGCCCTTCATTGTGCCTTATCTCCTTAGTGGGTTGAGCCCTTCACTGTGCTTGATTCTGGGCCTCTTTAGTTGGGTCCTCTTCAGTTGAGCCTCTTCAGTTGGGCCTCTTTAGAGGGCTCCCTTCAGTTGGGCTTCTTCAATGGGCCTCTTTAGTTGGGCCCTCTTCAGTTGAGCCTCTTCAGTTGGGCCTCTTAGTGGGCCCCTTTCAGTTGGGCTTCTTCAGTGGCCTCTTCAGTTGGGCCTCTTCAGCTTGGGCTTCTTCAGTTGGGCTTCTCCAGTAGGTGCTTATACTCTGATCTGCTTCCTTGTGCCCTTGGCTCCTCTACTGTTGGCTCCTCCAGACTCTTCTATCCTGCTCCCTCTCCTCCTCCTCTGGTCCTTCCACCGATCTTCCCCTCTCCTCCCACTGTGGAGTTGCTCTTGTTGGCGCCGGTTGTTACAGAAAGTTAGAAAGTTAAAGAAATAATCTAGTCTTGCATTTTGGAAAAGATACTACCAAACATACTGTCAAAGGCAAAAGGATTGCTGCCATTTCATGAAACATAAGGCCTAAGATAGAATAAGGAACCCACACATCCACACTCTTGCGCATTTGCATGTATAGGTGCCATCATGTCGAAAGATAATCCTACTTCGTCTTATCTTATCACCACATCTAGCTAAATGACAGTCCAAATCCTTGGCAAATAGCAAGCATACTAGTCCTCTTCAGAATATTTACATGTTCTCCTCTTAATATTGTACCAACCATGAGACAGAGTCAACATGGCAAGCACAAGAAATCGTAATAGTGCAAAAAACTGAACAAATAAGACTAAATACCCACAGCAGGAGTAAGCAAACTTTAGATAAGCTCCATGAATCTCCCTTTTCTCCATTGAACTAGCAATCCATCTTAATATTAGCCTATGCATGCTTTACAAAAGAGATTTTTGTGTCTATTGACTCTTATGAATCCTGTGAATGTCAAAAACTGAAAATTGCCGGCAAAGGAGGCTTTATGGAGTTGGACAGGCCAGTTCTCGTTTGGCAAAGAAAAAGAAAAAAGAAAGAATTAAATCTTGATTAAAAAGAACAGAAAAGAGGAGCACCAAGAGTATCACCTAAAGAGTAGCGACAGGAATGGGCCCCACATACACCTAAATAGCATGATCTAATAGAATTCTAAAAAGGGAAAAAGTGAAATCAAGTCACCATAATCTTGTGAAAGTGATGGCAGGTTACTAGGAAAGATAGTTCATAAATGTAAGACTCAAGACTAATTGCATGAATGACGGATACTAGCAACAACTGTTGTACTGTGTCACGGCTTTTGCCGCTTGCATGCCCCACATATAGCATAGCTAACTGTAACACTGTTACAAAAATCCTATGCCTACTTTGCAGAGTTTAAATCTCTTTCCTAAGAATCTGCTATAACCATTAAAATTAGCTATTAATTTCGTTGATTCAAAAAAACCAAATTATGCTTACAATTTAATCTAAATCTCAAAAAGAAATACTACTTCAGACTTGCACTGATTTAATCTAATTCTCAAAAACCAAATTGTTTTTTTTCAGTGTTGAGAACGATTAAAAAGGCTTAATTGTCTAAGGGCACGCAGGAGGATGACTTACAGTAACAATATAGTTGAAATAAGATGAAACAATAGCTAGCAGACGGAAGGGAATACAAAAATAAATAATTATTTCGGAACGAGACATTAAACTGGCAGTCTTTGATAGTACTCTACTTATAAAACATAACAAAATGTACATAACTGATAAACTCCCAAATTTTATGGAATCATAAAATTTTCCAAAAACAAAATACGGAGCAGAAACCTTATCATTTGAAACCACAAAGAATTTTATGACAGTACTGACTCTTTCATGCATCAGTTTGCACCCAGGTAGACACCTAATTTTGAGTCAGTTAGGCTGCGTTTGGTTCAGATATAAGTTAGAACTGCTGATTCCAGATATAGGTATAAGTTCAGAAACAAGTGGGAATAAGACTAATTTTGTGTTTGGATGAAAATTGGATTGTTTCGGAGAATAAGAAAAATAGTGTTTGGATAGTTAGATTGGAATAGTGAGAATAAGAATAATTATAATTTTAAAATAATAATATTTTATCTAATTAATTAAAATAAAAATATTAATTAAATAATAATTTAATTTATTTAATTAACTATTGCTAGATAACCCTAAATATTAATTGATAAAATAATTAACAATAATGAGTATTGTTAATAAATAATTTAATTAACTACAAATAATTTAATAAATTAATTAGTTAATTATCTAATAGTTAAATAATTAGTTAATAAAATAATTAGATTATTCAAAATATTAAATTAATTAAAGAGTTAATATAATAATTAACATTATATTTATTTTAATTAAGCTTATTCTCAAATGGAAATAAGTTTTGTTCCAGAAAAATGCTGAAACTACTGTTCCAGCATTATACCAGCTTATTTCAGAAAGACGAAAACTACTTCTCCTATCCAAACCAAACGTGTTTGGGGAACAAGACTGGAACAAGGCCTTGTTCCCGATCCAAACACTGCCTTAAGGTTTCCCCAAAAAAAAGGATTGAATTTCTGCGCATCTTAACATGTCCTAAGAACCACATAAGACTTAATTTTCTGAACAGTTGTTTCATGACTTAATGGCTTCCGATCTAACCTGATATGAAGAATCAATGACATAGGGTTCCATAACTACTACCTACACTGTTACATGTTGAACCATTTAGACCTTCAAAGTGAAATTATCTCTTCTCGCTGAAGCAAACAGAAATAATACCAAGAAAGAAATAACTGTTCAGTTAAGGACTAATAATACACTAATGCAATGCAATCCAACAATTAATGCAGAGAACCATCTTATCTCTTAACAAAACAAAGAATGATAAAATATATTCACACAATAAAGGGGTATTAAATAGACACCTATGCATATACTATAGAGAGTTTCAGTGTTTAAAGTTTAAACTATGTGCAAGCAGAATTTCTCATTAGTGAGAACTAGAAAGAATACCAACTTTAGACTGTGATAAGCTACTTATCAAACAAAAAAACAAAAAGAATACAGAGAGAAAAGGAAAGCAAATGGTATGTACAATAGAAGCATAACCAATATCATCAACTAAAGAGCTCATTAACGTCTTTTAGCCGTGTGTTTATAGTAATTGTTCACGATAATTAAAGGGATGTGATCAGCCTCAGTGACAGTTGATACACCGCGAGTTTCTAAAAGTTTAAAATGCAAACAAGTATTACTAGCTGTTTCAAGCACACAAATATTTTTTTTTTTGATTAAACAGGGTGAAACCCTATTTGATACAAAGTAGGGAACAAGGGGTCAGCCCAAAAGCTGAAGTACATAAACCCAAACCCAACAATTGTGTGCCACCAGAACAGGAGGACCCACATCTACAGTGACAACAACACCAAAAACAATAGCAGCAGACAACGCAGCGTTCATGACGCTTACAGCATACAACATACAGGACAGAAAATTAACAACATTCCAGAAAAGAGAGAAAAACTAACAACGCCAAATAGCAAAGTCCCCGGCAACCCGACATAAAACACAAAGGAAACCTAGTGAGTTGGAGAGGGCGGAAGGCGAAGTAGAGGAGTCTCCTCCAATTCGGAAAAAGCAGGCTATCAGATCTGGTCTTAGAATTTCCCAACAGTTGTCAAGGTCGAGGTCGAGAGGAGCGAACCAGAACCCAGCAATGACCGTGCGGAGACCCAGAGTGCTGAGATTGATCGCCCTTGAAGCACGATAGTCGCTCGATGTTGCGCAGTAGTCGATGAAGATTAAAAGATGCCCAGATGAGTTCTGAAAAGCGAAGTGCCGCAGGCAGGCAGTGCAAATCCTATGAGCTGGACCAAACAAACATAACAAAGAAGACAGATAGACAACTAGCAAAAGCGCACCAAAAGGAACCTCTGTGCAAGCCAAAGGTCTCGCTTCCGAACACAAACAGGGTGACCAAAGTGCCCAAGGGTGCCATATCCATCCAACCCAGAATAAGAGAGGAAGAACTGATAGTTCAAAATCTGAGATTAAAAATAACTCCTTCATGGCAGATTGTAGGGTCCCAGTGTCGAATACAGCCCAGAGTTGATCGACCAGCAATTTATTCGTTCAATAGTGGGTAAAAAGAACACCTGCTCCTTTGGGTTGTCCCGAGAAGAAGAAATAAAGCAAAGAGTTGTCGGAGGCATCAAAGCGAGGCGAGGGGACCTTCATAATGAACAGACCAAGCACTGGCAGGGTGGGTTGCCAAGAAGCAGAGTGATAAATAAATCAGCACAAGGATAATAAATTAACTCTGGAGTCTTGAGTAACTGAAAGAGCGGCTGTGGGAGTGAATTAGCTCCTGTGTGAAGAAGGGACAGCAGATGATCCCCCAAGGACAAGGGTCCAGAGATTGAATGAATTGAGAATCCTTAAGGCACAAGTGGAACTCTAAGAGGAGCAATCATTGAAGATACGCCTGTTGCGTTCCGTCCAAAGTTCCCAACAGGTAGCGGCGAATAAGAGGTCAAAATGTGTTTTGTTCCGACCCTTCAAGGTCCTCCTCGCCCCCCTCCACCTACTCGCAAAATCCCCCGAGTAGGAGAGTAATCTGTAACAAGTGAAAGGCCATGAATGAAGTAATTCCCCCCAAAGCGTCCTCGCAAACTCGCAAAAGAAGAAGAGATGATCCAAATTATCGTCTCCTGCCCGGCAACTCATGCAGATGGAAGGACCTGCCCAACCTCTTTTTTTAAGGAGCTCCGCAGTGAGTAGCCTATATCTAGCTGCTATCCAAAGAAAAATTTTTGTCTTGAGCGGTATTTTAATGTCCCACAGATGCAGAATCTTACTGTCGTTAACCCCGTCAAAGGAAATGGAATTGTAAGCAGTCTTGGTTGAGAAGATCCCGTTAGAGCTCCATCTCCAATGAATCAAGTCTTCGGAGTTAGACAGCCGGAAGCTGTTAATCGCAGCCTGTAAGGTAAGTAGCTCCCGCCTAGATTCCGGACCGAGAAAACCTTGGAAACCCAAATCGGTCTGAGAGCCGAAACGACGAAGCCAATTATAAACCGATAAATGTTTGAGAGGCGTCAATCCAAACAAACGTGGGAAGTTGTTACGCAAAGACGAATCACCGCTCCAACGTGCATTCCAGAACGACGTCGACTTACCGTTACCGATTGAATAAGTGGTGGAAGAGATGAAAAAATGAGCATTTGAAAGCATGCCCTTCCAAATCGGGCAACAACGAGTCGGCAGCGTCTCCGTTGAAAGGGGTGGCCGATGGGAGTAATGTTTCGAGGTCAGCAACCGCACCCAAGGGAGCGTTTTAGAAGAATGAAAGGACCATAAACCTTTCAAAAGGAGAGCGGAATTGGAGTAGCGGAGATTACGAATCCCCAAGCCCCCGTATTTAGTCGGGCGACATAGATGTTCCCATTTGACCAGACAATGAAAACCGCTATTTAAACTTTTCCCCTTCCAGAAGAAGTCCCGGCGAAGCTTGTCGATCGATTTAATAACCCAGCTAGGAAGAGAGAAAGCCGAGCAAAAGAAGGTCGGAATGGAGGAGAGAACCGAATTTAAAAGCACCAAACGTCCCCCCCTAGAGATCAGGAGGCCCTTCCACCCCGCAAGTCGCTTATCCACTTTCTCGATGATAGGGATAAAATCAGATTTTCGCAACGCCTTAGGTGATAGAGGCAAACCCAAGTATTTAAGGGGGAAACCTTGAACTTGACAGCCTAAGAAAGACGCAAGAGCTTCAGAGTTGGAACACGGTAGGTTAACCGAAGAAATGGAGCTTTTGCCGTAGTTGATTTTGAGGCCTGAGATCTCAGTGAACGCCTCAAGTATAACATTGATGACCCTTGCCGATCTATCGGAACCATCAAAAAAGATAATGAGGTCATCGGCGAATTGTAGGGTGTGGACTCTAACATTCCCGATGCCGACCGAATGGAGATCGAGAGTAGAAGAAACTGCCTGAAACATTTTGAACAGCACAACAATGCAGAGAATGAAGATGAGAGGGGACAAAGGATCGCCCTGACGTAGTCCACGTTTACAAGGGAAGAAGTTGCCCGGAACGCCGTTAAGCAAGACCGCCGTACTGGAGGATAGTAAGAGATCCATAATCCAACCTATCCACTTGGACCCGAATCCCCTAGCCGATAACAGGTCCTGCAGGAAAGCCCAATCGACGTGATCGAAGGCTCTTTCAAAATCAATCTTAAGGAGCGCCGCTTTTTGCTTAGTTGAGTGAAGATGATGAAGTAAAATATGGGCACAATAAAAGTTGTCCAGAAGCGATCTCCCTTTGATAAAAGCCGTCTGGTACGGGTTGATAAGATTGTCCAAGAGGCGCTGTAATCTAACAGCCAAAACTTTCGAGATAATTTTGACCATACTGTTCTCAAGGCAAATAGGCCTAAAATCGCTAGCAGAGGTAGACTCGCTCTTCTTCGGAATGAGACACAGCCAACTTGCATTAATCTCGCGGAGGTCCAGGCACCCATTATGGAATTTGGAGAAGAGCTCCATAATATCGGCTTTGAGAACGGGCCAAAAACGGTGGAAAAACGCCATTGGAAAGCCATCGGGCCCAGGGGCTTTTTCCGGCGCGCAAGAGAAGATGGCGCTTCTGACTTCTTCCTCCTCGAACGGAGCCTGAAGGCTCAGAAAATCGACATCCGAATCATCAGGATCGAACAAGGAGTCAAAATTAAGGGAGGACCTTCTTTCAGACGCCGTCCCAAGTTGCTTCACAAAGAAGTCAAGCAAGTGGGCAGCAATAGAGTCCTGAGAAAACCGAGTGGTAGCACCGTCGACAAGATGGGAGATGTAGTTTTTGTTCCTACGACCACAAGCTTTAAGGTGAAAGAATTTGGTGTTGGCGTCTCCCGCTCTAAGCCATTGCACCCTAGATCTCTGCCTCCATTTGATTTCCTCTTGCAAGCATAATTCTTCATATCTCATTTTGAGAAGGGGTCTAAGCGTACATTCCAAGTCGATTAGAGGTCTAGCCTCTTCCGCTAGGTCGAGCCACTCAAGCCATCTGAGACAAAGGTCCTCCTGGATAGAAATGGTAGATTTTAGTCTAGCACTCCAAGAAAGAAGAGCAGACTGGACGCTCTTGAATTTCGACGAGATTCTGCTAGCAGTATCGCCCCCATTAGATAAGCCATTCCACGCCTTAGAGATCACCTCAGATATCGCCGGATATCGGAGCCAGTAGGACTCAAACCTGAACAGGTGGGGGGACGGCACAAAGGAGAATGCCGTCAGCAAAATGGGGGTATGATCAGACCTGGGCCGAGGTAAGGCGCGGAGAGTTGAGCGCGGGAAAGAAAGATGCCAGTCTTTGGACACAAGAACTCGATCAAGGCGTTCGAGAGTAGGGAGACGCCTGTCGTTGGACCACGTGAAACTTCTGTTCAGCAGGGGAAGGTCAATAAGTCCAATATCAGTCACCACTTTTCTGAAGTTAAGGATGTCGACCAAATTGGAAGGCGGACCATTCTTATCCCGAAGAGAAAGAAGAACATTAAAATCGCCTAAAATCGTCCAGAGCCCCGCCGACTGAGAGCCAATGGACCGAAGTTCTTGGAAGAAAGCCGATCTCAAGGCAGCAGAGATGGGTCCATAAAGGTTGGAGACAGTGAAGAGCAAGCCGTCCACCCTTCTTCTCAAGACAAGGTTAACCGAAAAATCCCCCACCCAATCGTGCGCACAATCGAAAAGCTCAGGGTTCCAAGTAGTCAGGAGGCCCCCCTGGTCCCGACGGCATCAAGAGTGCGAAAATCACGGAGATGAAACCCGCAAAAAGTAAGAAACTTGGAGAGGGAGGTGGACCGAAGTTTAGTTTCTTGCAAGCAGACCACACAACAATTCGCGTTTTTAATAAAGGTCTTGACCGTGGCGCACTTGGCTGGATCGTTAAGACCACGAATGTTCCAAGACAAGAATCTAAAGCGTTTGTTTCTAGCCATAAAGACAAGAGAAAATCCCCTATACCAGAAAAGGACATGAAGAACCAGTCTCAGGCCAAAACCCTCTCGCAATCAGGACCTTCGCCCGTAGGAACAAGCCCCGGCAGAGAGGATGGAGGGGTGTCCCCAGAGATAATACCACAGGCTTTCTTGATCTGATGAACTTCCGCCAACGAGAGAGGGTTACGGAAGTCCGATCTAGAAGAGGGAGATGTCCTGATATTCGGGACTCCGGGCGCTTCAGACGAGCCAGGAACAGAAGACGGATTGCCACTCGCAAAAACCGGAGGGGCGGGGATGCAAGCCGATGGAGAAGCGGGTTCTTCCAAGTTCGAGACTGAGGTAGCCGAGCCCTCGAACTTCGAAGAGAAGCGCACCAGCTTTAATTTTTTGCACATTAGATCTTGAGCCCTTGAGATAGAGGATTTTCTTGCCCCTTTGTGTTTGACAGCCAGCCGGGGGCTTCGCCAGTGTTGCCCGATCATACCGGACTCGGAAAGATCCAAGCGAGGAGCCGAAAGCAGACCCTTCCCTCGGTTCTCCGCCCACCCCTGAGTGCAGCCGAACTGAGTGCCCGCCGCGCTGGTGGTGGGAATCCCCCGGTCCGCGCGCACCGGCTGACTAGTGCCCGAAGCCGGGGAGCCAAGGACCTCTCCTGAGGAGGGTCCGAGCAACAAAGTCGGGGTCGTACAGGGAAGAGGCAGAGACTGACTAGCCGATGTCTGAAGGGGAGGGAAACTAGAATCCGAAACCACCAAAGAACATAGCCGCTGTCGTCCACCCCCTGACCCACCTGGCCCTTCAGTTGAAGGGTACTGCTGATGGTCAAGAGGAGGCTGAACCGAGCCCACCGCAGGGATAGAAGAGAACCCCGAGCACTTGATGAATTCCTCCTGCGCGGCCGAGGTGTCAAGACCGAGGTGGTGGTCCAGTTCTCCCCCCAGAAAAATAGGGTTAGTTTCTTCCCACGAATCAATAGAGATGGGGATGTGAAACCGTCTGTCTTCCACCATCAAGTTGAGAGCCTTAGGTATAGAGCCAATATTGGAGCAACGAATAAGGATCCTAAAACTTGAGACATCCTCCAAGTCAGTACTTCGATTGTCGCTCTCCCACAGCTCCCCGAAACCGCTAACAGCGGCCTTCACATCCTCCACATTCCAACAGAGGATGGGCCAATTAATGAGTCGGATCCATGCCTTATGATAAAGACGCCCTCGGGCCTCCTCCCCGGTTTCCACCCAATTCGAAAAGGAGAAATCAATGCCTTCAAACCTGAGGGGACTACGCCCAATGGCGGATTTCCTAACCGCCCAGCTCGGGAAGAAGATAGCTGACGAAGGAGGTCGGAAGAGAGCCACCCTGTAGTCGGAAAGGGAGCCCCCAAACAAGCCCGCCAGCCCCCTTGAGAGGACGACCGAGTCGAAGGGGGAATCGGATCCACAAACCTGAACCCTTGCCACTCGACTCGACGCTGAAGCCTGCCCAGCTGGTGGAGTCGAGTTAGGCAGGAAAACGGGTAGCTCCCTCGGGCGTCGGGGTAGGGCGACCGGCTCCATGAGAACTACGGCCGGGGGAGCCCTACACCTTGATGCGGGATGTCCAACGCGCATACAAAGGAGGCAGCGGCGGGGTTCCCTGCAGCGCGCCACCCGGTGTCCCCTCTCGAAGCACCGAAAGCACCGGCCGCGGAGCAGGGGACTGAGAATAAACCGAGGAGGGGAGGCCGGAAGTGCAGGGTGTCGGACGTACCTTGGACCCCTAGTAGGCCGGGTAGGAGGCCGGAAAGGAGACGGCGGACTCGATGGTGGTGTCAGTACCGCATCCTTGAAGGAGAAATGTGGGCGGATCCGCGCCCCCCCCTGCTGAGGAGAAGTAGGGGGTGCGGCGGCCTTGCAGCTCGGCGGCGGGATCTCCTCCGGGGCGGCGAGCACAAAGGTCGAAGATTGGTTGGGAAAACGTGGCCTGTAGCGGGGGCGAGCGGCGGAGTGGATAGTAAGGTTAGGGGTGGAGCGGGGATGGCGAAAGGGATCTCTCGAGTTCCTCTCTCTAGGGTTCAGCATAATTTTTTTTTTTTTTTAGCTCTCTTGTTAGCACACAAATATTAAAAGCGCCACAAATTAATAGTTTGTTCTTATGTTATGCAGGAGTAGCAGTCTTTCCTTCAATAGTAGCATTGACTTACTCTGTCAATCTGAGGGCCAACAAAGAGGTATCAGCTGCGATCGGCTTCTGTGTTAGACATATATTTTCACTCGCGGCGTCTCTTTCCATACTCTACATCCCTAGAGCGCGATATGTAATCTTCTTCATGCGACACCCTTGACTTGCTTCGAGGCCTTGAAAAGGACTGCTGCCTGTTAGATCCGTATGCAAATTAATGTGAAATAACCCAAAAAACACATGTAAATTATTAGATAATCGTTCATCTATTTAAAAATATTATAAACGCTTACCGGAATCTATGCCTGATGAAACGCGTTCTCAGATTTTATCGTTCCTCAAACACCGACAATAAAATTGCCTGAATTGAATGCTTCAAAGTCTAGATTCGTCGTCTAATTAATTTTGCTCTGAATGTGGCAGGGCAAATTGACGGCAGGAATCTGACTCGGGATCACAACCCTTTTATATTCCTTATATACCATGTTTAATTAGAGTCCCATAAACCCTAATTAGATTTATATTGGGTTTCTACACATTAATATACACAATAGATGTTTTCAGAGCCCATATTAGATCACTTAATGGCCCTATTAAATTAGATAGCCCATAATATAATTGTAAATTTATATGTTAGCCCATATATAGGAAAAATTAAATCCAACAATCTCCCACTTGGGCTACATATTATATCTTGAAACAATTATATTATGATATGTGCGCACCAGAATAGCTATCTTTTCTTAAAACATCTCCTTAATTATAATCTGGTCCATCTACTATATTAGTATGAGATCAAAGCGGTCTTTGTTATACAAATTCATAACTCGACCCATCAGTGGTCACCATACCAACATATTCAATGACATAGATCGAGTATAGATGTGTAGCATGAAAATTACATGCAATGTGATCTTAACATGCCTATTTCCAACTGGTCCTAATTTATTCTTGAATGATATCATATTAAGTCATAATAGACAAAACACATTCAGAATATGAAATAAAGTAAATACTTTATTTTGCAGAAAATGAACACAAAGTGTGCCTGAAATTAAAGAACATCAAAATACAAACTCTCACTAAAACTGCACATCATCAAACAATTTAACACCCATATGAGCAGTATGCTCATAAAACACTTTGGGCGGTAAACCTTTGGTGAGTGGATCCGCAACCATAAAGTTTGTTCCAATATGTTCTATGCACACATAACCATTCTAAACTCTCTCTTTAACAACAAGAAATTTAATGTCAATGTGCTTTGACTTTGATGAGCTCCTGTTGTTATTGGAATATAGTACATCCGATTTATTGTCACAGAATATCTTTAATGGCCTCTGAATGCCATTCAAAATTCGCAGCCCAGTGACAAAGTTTCGCAGCCATATTCCATGATTGGATGCCTCATAACAGGCTATGAACTCAGCCGCCATAGTGGAAGAAGCTATAAGTGTCTGCTTATCACTTTTCCAGAAAATAGCTCCTCCAGCTAAAAGATAAACATAGCCCGATGTGGATCTTCTACTGTCTTGGCATCCCGCAAAATCGGAATCAGAATACCCGATGATCTCCAAATGTTCTGATCTCCTATATGTGAGTATGTAGTCTTTTGTTCTCTACAAATAATGCATAACCCGTTTGGCTGCTCTCCAATGATCCATTCCAGGGTTACTCAAATATCTGCCTAATATCCCAAAAATGTACGCTATATCCGGACGCGTACACACTTGAGCATACATTAGACTCCCTACTGCCGACGCATAAGGAATCTTTTGCATCTCATTCACCTCAAACTCATTCTTGTGGCATTGATTGAGACTGAATTTGTCTCCTTTAGCAATAGGGGTATCTCCTTGTTTGCA
This sequence comes from Tillandsia leiboldiana, assembly GCA_029204045.2. Lineage (NCBI taxonomy): Eukaryota > Viridiplantae > Streptophyta > Magnoliopsida > Poales > Bromeliaceae > Tillandsia > Tillandsia leiboldiana. The sequence continues at coordinate 3,282,284 of CM055082.1, forward strand.
TTCTTTCATTCCAAATCTGCTAAGTACCTTATCGATATAGCTCTTTTGTGATAACCCAAGGATACCCCGAGAGCAATCTCGGTGTATCTGTATACCTAATACAAAAGAGGCGTCACTAAGATCTTTCATTTCAAAATTCATTGTCAGAAATCTCTTAGTTTCGTGCAACAAGCCTATATCGCTACTAGCAAGTAATATGTCATCAGCATATAGTACCAAGAAAATAAATTTACTCCCACTGAACTTATGGTATACACAATCATCAACTGCATTTATCTCAAATCCAAACGAGATAATTACTTGATGAAATTTATAATACCATTGACAGGAAGCTTGCTTGAGCCCATAGATAGATTTCTTCAATTTGCAAACTAATTTCTTTGGATCGCCTGACACAAAATTTTCTAGTTGTACCATATAAATTGTCTCGTCAATGTCACCATTGAGAAACACACTCTTTACATCCATCTGATGTAGCTCAAGGTCAAAATGAGTCACAAGTGCCATTATAATCCTGAAAGAGTCTTTCGATGAAACCGGAGAGAAAGTCTCTTTATAATCAATACCTTCCTTTTGAGTAAAACCCTTCGCAACAAGACGAGCCTTATATCTCTCAACATTGCCTTTTGAATCCTTTTTAGTTTTAAATATCCATTTACAACCAATAGGTTTCACACCTTCAGGCAATTCGACGAGATCCCAAACATTATTGTCGTTCATGGACTTTATCTCATCATTCATGGCATCAATCCACTTTTGAGAATTAGAACTCTGTATGACTTGGCGAAAGTTGATTGGATCATCTTCTTTCAGTCCTATGTCTTCCTCATGTTCTTAAAGAAAGATGATATAATCATCTGAAATGGCATTACTTCTTTCTCTAGTGGATCTTCTTAATGGCATCTGCTCTCGAGGTTGTTGAGTTTGCTCTTCATGAGCAATTTCTTGATTTTGGACGGGGAATCCATTAGCGTTGTCTTGATTGTCCGGATTTGCTTCTTGAATAATGTCAGTGATAGAAACCTGATCATTGTCAATCGCAACTGCATGAAGAGAAACGAATTCCTCTTCAAAATCAATGTTTCTTATCTTATCTTCCCCCCCAAACTCAACTTCCTTAAAAAATCTAGCATTTCCCGTCTCAAAAAATGACCGAGTCGTGGGATCATAAAACTTGTAACCCCTTGATCGTTCAGAGTATCCAACGAAATAGCAGCTAATAGTTCTTGAGTTCAGTTTCTTTTCATTTGACATGTATGGCCTTGCCTCAGTTGGACAACCCCAAATGTGTAAGTGCCTAATACTAGGCTTCTTTCCTATCCAGAGTTCATAAGGGGTTTTAGCTACTGCTTTGCTTGGAACCCTGTTAAGAATGTAAGCTGCAGTTTTTAGCGCTTCTCCCCAGAGGGATTCTGGTAAGGTAGAATGACTAATCATACTCCTTACCATATCCTTAAGCGTTCTGTTACGTCTCTCAGTAACACCATTCATGCTAGGTTTTCCTGGCATCGTATATTGCGGGATAATTCCGCATTCCTCTAGGAATTTAGCAAAAGGCCCTGGACGTTGTTCACCTGATCCGTCATATCTGCCATAGTACTCGCCACCATGATCAGATTTAACAGCTTTAATTCTTTTGCCAAGTTGGTTCTCAACTTCAGCTTTGAAGACCTTAAAAACGTCCGATGATTGAGACTTCTCATGAATCAAATATAAATAACCATAATGGGAATAGTCGTCTATGAACGTAATAAAATACTGTTGACCATTCCAGAAAGCCATAGGGAATGGTCCACAAATATCAGTATGAATTAGTTCTAAGACGTCAGAACTTCTATTGGCATTTAATTTTCTTATATTTGTTTGCTTCCCCTTAATGCACTCAACACAGACTTGAAAGTCTATTAAATCAAGGGGATCAAGAATTCCATCTGACACAAGTTTCTCAATTCTCTGTTAAAAATATGACCAAGGCGCTTGTGCCATAACATAGCGGAATTCTCATTAGTTAATTTTCGTTTTGTACCACGAGAACTAGTATACAGGGATTCACTATATGAAGCGATTGTATCCAACAAATATAGATTGTCATTCATAGATAAAGAACCAGTTCCAACAAGATTTGAATTTTGAAAAATACTAAATTTATTATTTCCAAATGAACAAGAGTAACCGAATTTGTCCAAAATAGAAATAGAAACCAAATTCCGTCTAAACGACGGTACAATAAATGTCTCTTCTAAATCCAAATAAAAACCAGTCTTTAATAACAACCTAAAAGTCCCTATGGCTTCAACCGCAACTGATTTGCCGTCGCCCACAAAGATGAATCTTTCAGCATCATTTGGTTGCCGACTCGTCAGACAGCCCTGCATAGACACACTTATATGAGTAGTAGCACCAGAATCTATCCACCAAGTGTGTCTAGGTACATAAGTCAAATTAACTTCAGAACAAACCAAGGTGAGAAGTTTACCTTTCTTAACACGCTAAACGGCGTATTTAGGACATTCTTTCTTCATATGTCCACCCATCTTGCAAAAGTAACAGGTGAATTCCGAATCCTGTTTCTTTTGCCCTTTCTTTTGTGGTGTCCCAACCGCAGCTTCCTTTCCTCTTTTTCTCTTTTTATCTTTAGAGGAGGTTGTCAAGTGAGCACTTTCTGGTTGATATTCCTTTAGTCTTTCTTCTTCTTGCACACAATAAGAAATAAGCTCGTAAAGAGACCATTTCTCCTTTTGAGTATTGTAACTCACCTTAAATTGGCTATATTGTGCAGGAAGAGAAATAAGAACCAGATGCACGAGCAAGTCCTCAGACAGCTCTAACTTTAGTGTCTTTAATTTTGAAGCAGCATGAGACATCTCCATGATGTACTCCCTTATGTTGCCCTTTCCTTTATACCTCATTGAAATAAGTTTAGATAATAATGTACTTGTTTCAGCCTTTATGCTCTTGGCAAAGCGCTTTTTCAGTTCCTCAAGGAACTTCTTGTCATCATCCTCGTCAGATATAACACCCCTGAAAGTTTCTGGAATTGCACGTTCCATAATCATGAGACTCATGCGATTACAACGTTCCCACTTCTCAAAGTCCCTTTTATTCTCAGCGGAATTTTTATCTGTAATAGAAGGGGGTTGTTCTGTCCGTAGCGCAAAGTCCAGATCCATGCAACCGAGAACAATCATAACGTTCTCTTTCCAATCCTTGAAATTTGTGCCATTCAGCACTGGGATTGAATTGATATTTGCAGATATTGAAAAAGCAGAAATATTAGCTGAACAGAGAATAAAATAACAAATATTAAGCTCACAATTTTATCCATAACAAAACATAATAAATAAATTCAAATAATAGTGAGCCCCAAACAAGATACCTAGAACAACATTGACATTCAGTCTTTGGACAGAAATATCAATTGTAAGTGATACTCTCAACTTAGTAATCAAATACTAACAATTAATCCTGTCAAATAATAAATCTTTCTTTGGATAGACTTATTATTTACACGGTACACTTGATAATTGTCACATATTTATTACCACAATTGTATGTGAAGTTTGGCCTGTAATAATCTGGAATATTTTACTAAATAAATTGAAAGTGATTTCAGCCTGAGTTCGGGTTTAAGATGTCTAAATTGACCTGCTTGGTCAATCACTAGTGTGCAAGTTGCACGATTTACGAGGCAAAAAAGGCTATTTCTAATCTGGACATGATCTTGAAAATTTGAGATGACCGTTGCGATCGTCTCGTCGAACTGAGCGAGATTCATATTCAGCACATTTCGATCTGACGGTCGGATCTTTCAGAAATCAGCGAAGAAGCGGACAAGTATCGCGACCAGTGAAACAGTGGCTATGTGCGCAGTGTTAATTAGTGATTACTGTAGATGAACAGTAACCCCAATTTCAGGACTTCGTCGGATGTAACGTTGACTGATTCGCTGTTCGGACTCCGAACATAGCAATCCAGGTAGTCGTTTTGATCGGTTTCATCGATCTGAACGCAATGGCGCTGACGGAATTTCCGTTTGACGACCCTGGAGTATCGAAAAGCCTAATAAACTGTATTTTTGTACAGTAATCATGGACCGAGATTTTATCCGGACATCACGTCGAGAAACGAAAATCGCTATCTTGTAGGTTTCGACGTGCCGGACGTCGTGGCGAAATCCGTTTTTCGTTTCGACGAGCGAAACACCTCGAAAAGCGTGAAATACGGCAAAAAATGCGGTTTCTTGCTGAAAAACCCAAATATTTTTGCTTCGTAAAGCGTGCCACATTAGAATGAGGGACTAAATTGTAATATGAGCATTTTTGCTAAAGGACTTAAGTCCAAATAGTGAGTGTGGAGGGACCAAAGTGGATTTTGTGCATAATGCACTATATACGTCGAGTGGGTTGTGACCTTTGGAGATCCACAACCGAAGCCAACCCTTTGCCTCCCTCTTCTGCAGCCGACACCTTTTCACCCTCTCCTCCAACCGACGCCAAGAGCCGCCGTCCGGTCGCTGGAGAAGAAGAAGAACCAAGAGAAAGCCTTGGGTCTTCTCGGGTTGAAGTTGTGGGAGGTACCTTGGGAGATTTTGTTGGTCCAAACTTCAACTAAAGTGTTCCTCTGTGTGGCCGCGACCGAGCCAAGGTGAAGCCGCCGCCGTGCGCCGCCGCGGCCATCACCTTCTTTCTCGAGTTTTCCGGCGAGGTAAGTTTATGGAAAAGATTTGTTTTTAAAAGGCTCAAGAGTGTGTTTATGTTGTTCCTGGCATCGAGAGGATCTTACCTTTGAAGTTTGAGCCGCCGCCGCCATCCCTGTCGCCGGCGAGAGCCTCATGTCGCCGGAATTCTCGTTTTGGCCGATCTTGGGCGCCGTCTTCATTCGGTCGTTGAACTCAAGATCAGAGACGTTGGGATTGTTCCTCTCGTTGACTGAAACCTACCTCCGAGGTTTGGTGTTGATCGGGTGAGAATCCGGGCCGCGCGAAGAAGCCCTAGAACTGGGCTATTTTTCTTCCTCGGCCGATCTTCGCCGTCCGGCGCCGCCGCTCACCTGCGCCGCCGGCCATCACCTCAGCAAGCACCGTAGCACCAAGAGAAGCATTTTGGTCCAAGTTGCGGGGCCTCGAGTGCACCGGGTCGGAATCCGCCATTAGAGGCACTTGAGATTCACCGAGCTTCGTCGCCGGCGATCACCGTCGATCCCAGCCGCCGGCTAGCGACCCGGGTAAGTTGGTTTGGTCAATTTCAAGCTCTTCATGCAGTTGCATGAGAGTTTTAACGTGAGTTTTCCTTCCTCTGTAGTTGCACCAAGTGGCAACCCGAGTTTGCATTCCGGCCATCGTCGCCGCTCGTGGACGCCGGCAAGTCACCCAGGTAAGTTCTAAACACTATTTAGTGAGTCTCCATCAAGTTGGTTGCACCCCAGAGTCCTTGTAAACCGAGCTCTCTAACCTTGCACTCAAGGTGTTCGAGCTTGGGTTTTTCCGGCCATCCACCGCCTCCGGCCGCCGGCGCCAAGTTTGGCTGTCACCAATCTCCATCTGGGAGGGTCTTGGTACTGATGCTTGTCTCTGTAGGTATTTGGCACCAGTGTTGATCAACTGTTGGCCAAACCGAGCTCTAGCTTGAGAGGAGGTTGCTCCACCTTGCTCCGGCCAACTTCGCGGCCAATCTCCGACAAAGCCCAAGGTGAGCCCTCAACTCAGTAACATGTTTAGATCATGATGCTCACATTTAATCTCAGTTTGATCAAGTCTTATACATGTTATAGCTTAGTGTGGTTATTGGACTTATAAATGTTATGGGCCAACTTTGTAATTGGGCCCTATGCTGGCCAAAGCCAGTGAGCACGAGCTTTATCTCGTCGTAACGGACGCGCTGAAACTTACGGCGCTGTCTCTGGATTCCTGGATTTCGAGAACAGGTCGAAACGGTTTCAAAGTAGTTGTAATTATGCAATTTAGAATAATTTATGGACCAAGTCATAATTGTGACACTCTGGCTGTCTTTAGACAGCATTTACGTACCGTCTAGTCAGTTTATTAGAGTTCTGTGGGCTCTCGTTGAGCGGGAATCGGATACCGTACCGTAAATCAACAAAATCGTCGGTTTTACGGCTTCAGGCGTGAGTTCCGAGTTCCGGTTTGGATTTCTGGTCGTCAGTTGTTGCCTCTGGTTATCCCCGACACTGTCCTGGCTGGTCCAATATTTTTGGTATTTCGTCGGGAGACTCCGAAGCCGAATTGGGCTTTTCGGGAGTTGCGCAAGTAGTTATGGCAACATCTGGACATCGGAAATTACGATTCTGCCCCTGTCTGCCCGAACGTCAACGCTATGATATTTAGGGGCAGCAGGTGTCGTTTCACGGTGTTTGAGTATTTATAGACTGTGGGCGAGTCAGTTTCGGTATTTAGTGGTTTTTCGAAATTTCCGGTAAAAGCCTGTTTCCGGCTAAGTTGTTCCGTGTTAGCGTCGTATTACTATAGTGTTGTCGGGATGGGTATGAGTGAGTATGTTTCTGATTCCAGTTTCTGTTCAGGTCCCAGCAGTTCAGCACCAGCTTCCCAGTAGTCTAGCGGGATTCGGGATCAGCCTACATTGAGGTGGGTTATCTTCGGTCCGGGCTTTATCTTTTCGGCCCTCTGGTTGCTTTAGTCCAGTCGGACATTTGTTCTTGATTTAGCCCTGATGATTTTGCCTATATGTCATATATTCCTACATGATAGACATTGATTTCCTTGGACATATCCTGTATACGTGCTCGTCAGTTCTTATATCTCAGTATAGTAGATATTCATGGTCTGATCATGCCTATTGTTGCTTCATATCTATCAGTTATTATATTGCATTATATCCAGAGATACTTGCTTATATACTCCAGTTATGCATGATAGACCTGATTGATATACAGACATACAGTTGCTTCCCTGTGGGGATCTCGGCTGGTTTGCCGACTACCCGGTCATTAGACCGTGAGCTTGAGCATAGCATTGTGATTTGCCACGCACTGCTGTACTTCACGTACACTAGCGGTCTGGCCCCCACTTAAGTGTTCTTTACCGGTAAAGTGGTCTAGAAGAAGGACCCGTGAGCCTTTGCATCGGGAGGCGGAGCCTCTGTGAGTGCAGGTTATGTCAGCCAGTTATAGTGCGGATCTGTGGCATTAGCCTGAGGTCCTTGTGACCAATAGTGGCATTAGCCTGAGGTCCTCGTGACCAATAGTGGCATTAGCCTGAGGTCCTCGTGACCAATAGTGGCATTGATTGGGTACTTGATGTTCTTGTGATTGATGCATATCTTTTATACTTCCATGTTCTAGCATGCTTATTTCAGTACTTATTATTGCTCAGTATACTTTGATTATCAGTAGACCTGTTATTTGATTATTCAGCTTCTAATCAGTATACTTTGATTGTCAGTAGATCTATTATTTGATTATTCAGCTTCTGTTCAGTATACCTTGCTTATCAGTAGACCTGTTATTTGATTATTCAGCTTCTAATCAGTATACTTTGATTGTCAGTAGATCTATTATTTGATTATTCAGCTTCTGTTCAGTATACCTTGCTTATCAGTAGACCTGTTATTTGATTATTCAGCTTCTAATCAGTATACTTTGATTGTCAGTAGATCTATTATTTGATTATTCAGCTTCTGTTCAGTATACCTTGATTATCAGTAGACATGTTATTTGATTATTCAGTTTCTGCTCAGTATACTTTGACTATCAGTAGATCTGTTATTTGATTTTTCAGCCTTTATCCACTGACCAGTTACTATCCACAGATTATTATATCCAGTAGGTACGATTAGCTATTTCTCGGCTCATCGTGCCCACTGGGATATACTGTCGATGTATCTCACACCCCCTGGGTGACTGTTTTTCAGGTCTGTCGGGTGGTGAGATGTCGGGACGGTCTGGTGAGGTGATCACGATAGAGCTGTCCTCCTGAGGATCTACTTATTTTGGTTTGGATTATTTAGCAGTTTACACTTTAATATGACATTTTAGTACTTTAGTATTTGTTTACATGATGTTGAGTTTGTAGGTCATATATATATATAGTTGTTTAGAACTAATTGGGTTTTAATTGTTGTTTAGTTAAGTGGTACTTGATCTCTGATTGTATGATGTTGTACTTGCCTAGCCGTGCATGTATAGGGGAGATTCTGTCCGTTTGGATAGAGGATTTCCTATGCATGTGGCGGTCTGTTACGCCCAGTTTCTAATAACTCTGATTTAAAAAAAAAAATTTAGACTGGTTTTTAAACTCGGGGCGTGACATGGCCAAATAGTTACCTTCCTTTGGGCCGGTCACCATTCGCATAAACAACAAATACATAAATCTAATTATTTCAAATAAACTAATTTACACAAAAGATGTTACTTTGGTAACACGTTGCTTCAATTAGTCTATCTTTAAAAATTAGACATTCCAAAAATAGGAAAATACCAAAATTTGAATTTAATTTCAAAATCATGTTTTGCATAAAGAAATCCAAAAAAAAACTTTACTTTATGATCCGAAATCGTTAAACAATCAAAATTCGGAATCCAAAATATCACAAATCAAACTATAATGCGGAAAAAAAAAAGATTCATGATAATTTTCTTAAAAAAAACTTAATTTCTACCCTAGATAATCTTTATGGTAGAAAAAAAAAAAAGATTCAAAATAAAAAACGACATCTAATGATTTAAACATGTGAGGCTCTGATCCCACTTGTTAGATCCGTATGCAAATTAATGCGAAATAACCCAAGAAACACATGTAAATTATTAGATAATCGTTCATCTATTTGAAAACATTATAAACGTTTACCGGAATCTATACCTAATGAAACGCGTTCTCAGATTTTATCGTTCTTCAAACACCGACAATAAAATCGCCTGGATTGAATGCTTCCAAGTCTAGATTCGTCGTCTAATTAATTTTGCTCTGAATGGGGCAGGGCAAATTGACGGCAGGAATCCGACTCGGGACCACAACCCTTTTATATTCCTTATATACTATGTTTAATTAGAGTCTCATAAACCCTAATTAGACTTGTATTGGGTTTCTACACATTAATAACCCATACCAAATAGATATTTTCAGAGCCCATATTAGATCACTTAATGGCCCTATTAAATTAGATAGCCCATAATATAATTGTAAATTTATATGTTAGCCCATATATAGGAAAAATTAAATCCAACAATGCTGCCCCCTCCCCAAGTCATCGCCATTATCCAAGTCCCACTCTCTCTGCCTGTAGTCCCTGTGCCCATCTCTCTCCTCTTTGTGCCCATCTCTCTATCATACCTATTTGAATCTTGCTCCATCTCGTCGCGATGCCTCCTCTCAGAATTCCCCGACCAGTCGTCACGGTCTGAAACTTTCTCTTTCTCCCTAGAGGCATTTGATCTCCCACCTCTCTCATTATTCATTTTCCCATAGCCATATTCGGAAGCAACATCATCGCCATCATCGCCACCCATGCTTGAGTCATTCCACGTCCCCATCGGCGGTCCTTCCATTCTGCCGCGGCTCATCATTCCCATACCATTTCCAGCCATTCCACGGTTGAAAAATGCTGAGTTCACATGAGGTGCGACTGTAGGAAGCCCGACAGGATCGACAGCTTGAAATGAAGGAATCATCCCAGGAGGAAAGGCTCCGAAAGGACCTCCTCGACCCATGAAGGTTGGGTCGAATGCCGCACTCATTAGACTCTGCGGGTGCATAAACCCACCGGCAGGACCCCCCCCATCGCAGGCCCGGCTAGGCCATGCCCGGTACCTCCACCTGCACCCCTTGATGTTCCCTTGGCACCCATGAACCCTCTTCCCCTTATCTGCCCACCAGCATCGCCATTCAGGCCTCTGTTCATAAATCCCTACCCGCCTCGACCCCATCCGGCCAAACCCAAGTTCCGTCCACCACCATCATTGCCCTGATTACTCATTCCGCCGCCTCTACCCATCCCATCACTCATTTGCCTCCTCCCCCGTACTTGACCTTGGTTTTTATTCACATAAGCCGTGTTCATTTGCTTCGACGACTGTGGGGAAGCAAACGACACCATGCACGGCCGCCCGCTGAACGCGTTGGCCGTTCATTCATTCCTTCCTTGCAAGCAGACGCGGCCGCCGACTCATAGAAATCAACTCGGCAGTAGCCCTTCGACTTCCCACTCGCCCTCTCGTTGAAGAACTTGATCTCTTTCACCATCCCCGACAAAGAGTGTCGTCGGGCCGTCGTTATCCATGGAGCTCATCTCCTGACTTTGCTCCGTTATCATCCATCGCAAGATGGCGATGTGATGACCCGGATCATCGTAGATATTACAGTGTGATCGACAGCTTGTGGAGGCCTATTTCGGTTGATAGTGTTGGTTGTGCGCAAATCGGACCCAAAAAATGGACTTAGTGCGAGAAATAGATCAAGATTGCCTAATTGGAAGCTTCGTCGAAAAATAGGAGTGGTTTCGTGCAAAACAGACACGGTATTTGGATTCAGCGCGGAAAAATGATGGAAATCGACTATTTACATTATTTTTCTGAGTCCAGACACGCGAAAACGGACAACCCGAAGTTTACAGTGTTTTCAGGTGCATAGTGGACCGGTGGACCGAGGGTGTGCCACGTGGCGGCTTTCCATTGGTGCCGTACGCCACCTGGCGGAGCTGGAGGAGCGGCGCAGTGAGCTCGGCCCACGCAGCAGGCGCGGGTAGGCCGGGCAGGCGCGAGCAGCAGGCGCGGGCAGACGGGGCTGCGGGTGGATAAGTGAGGCCACGTGTCGCCTCCCAATTGGCCGCGCGGGTCGGCCTGTCGGGGAGCGACACGTGGCGGCGATCCGACGCGGGAGCGGCTGCGCGGGGGCGAGCGGATGCGCGACGCATGGCGCCCGGCCATTGGGCGCGCGTCGACCTCGCGGATTGGGCCACGCAGCAGCATCCCAGCCGTCCACCCACGTGCGGGGAGGCCGCGGATGGCTACCGCGTGGCCTTGCGCTGTGCGGGCCGGGCCAGCAGCGGGCTTGGCCTATTACTGTAGCAACAGGGAGATTTTCCTGCTTCTTCTTCTTCACCTTGAGTATTTAGTGGTTCTTTCTCCACCATTTCCCTCTTTTGGCACTTAGATTTTTGGAGGAACTTCTACAGAGCTTCCCACTCTTCTTCCTCTTCATCTTCTTCAACAAGAGAATGATCCAAGGAGGCTTTTTGAGCATTATCTTCTCCAAGAAGCAAGCACCACCATTGCTGCAGCTTGTGAACCTCTCCGTCGCGTTTCGGTGCAAAACTCCTACAGAGCTAACCAGAGGGAGTTTTGACCTTATTTATGGTTCTGGGTTTTCACAAGAGGTAGGGCTACAATTTTTGTATTCAACTCTTCCCTTAAATCATGAGTTTTTACATAGTTATTAAGCTATCTTTGGGACCCTTTGTTTCAGCCTGGAGTTTTGGGCAGTCTTTGGTAGTTTGGCTTTTATGGACTGTAGGAGTGGAATTGTTGGATGATTTTTGCGGGAAAATTTCCAGGACTTGAAGATCTACAATATTTATATGCATCATGTCCCCTAGATCCGAGTTTTTATTTGGGTTAATTTATGATCTTTGGAACATCTTGCTGCATTCATGCACAGATGGAACTTGGTTGGATAGTCCAAAGTGTTCATGGGTTTTCTTCTTCATCTGAGCATGGAATTTGGAGTTCTTTAGCTCGATTTGCATCTAATCTCGACAAGGAATCCAATGGTACCTCTCTTGCTAGATTTGGAGCTCATTTGGTTAGGTAACATTAACGATCTTCCCAGTGCTGTTAAAAGGTTTACTGCAGTCCCTGTTTTAGTTTTTGATTTGAGCAATGCACCTTGGAATACAGATATCTTTGTGAATATTAGGTCTTTTTCGGAAATTCAAGTTGAGACTTCTTCTTAACTTCAAGGTGAGAAAATTCTCTTTTGTGATATGTTGATGATTCCCTTCGGAAAAGCCTCTAATTAAACTTGGAAGTCCAAGCAAGTTTATGTTAGCAGTTTTGGGACATCAATGTGATATTTGTTGTATTTGAATTTTTAATGGAATTAATTATGAATTTTTGAGGACTTGGAGATGTTTGTATGGAAGAGGGCATCTTTGTTTTACTGTTGGGAACTTCATCTTGAGGTATTTGGGGCTGCACTTGCATCTTTTTTAGCTTAGTTTCATTTGTTGAAATTCTGGAATTTGATTGCGCAGCATGCATTGTTTCAGTGATTGCGCCCAATCCGTGTGGCGAATTTGGATGATTTCCGTGGCATCGGACTCCTGAGAGGATAAGGATTACTCACGCTAAATTATAGCTAGATCGAGCAGCGGATCGTCAGGTTTCAGGTGGGTTGTTGTGCTTCTCCAAAAACGACGATTTACCCACTCGGGCTATTGTTTTCCCTCATGACATGGTTGATTGTTGCTCTCTTTTCCTTAGTGAATCATGATTGAATATCCATGTTTATATTAAGTTGATCGATCCTTGGTTTATACATGAGTGCATGATTAGTTTGATTGATGTTACATTATCTCATATGAAGCTGATTACAAGTGATCATCTCTAAACCCATGTTATGTGAGAGTAGTTTTGGTTATTGATCTTCTAGCCTACTCTATGTATGATTACTATAATTGTTGATTCTTCACTTATCTATGAGAGAATGGATGGTCGGTTGATGTATGAAGGATATGGTAGTTATGTGAGAAAAGTGAATAATAAATAAGTGCAAATTCTGAAAGTGCAAATAAAGTTTACCTTTTTTATTTAATTGACACATTCTCATCTTTTATTTTTTTTAAATTAAGTGATTTTCTTAGCAAATTTATTAATAATTTTATTAAATTTAATAACTTTAATTATTTTTAAAAAATTAAAACTAGATCGGTTGATAATTAATAACCAACAAAGTTACTACATTTGATAAAAACCTTAACTTAGTATAACAGCTTAAATAAAAATAGAAAAATATTATTTGTATATCCGAAATGGGGTGTACATCTGACATTCTACTTATCTTTTGGTGAGGTGAATTTTACTGATCATTTTGAAATAACTAGTAAAAAAGCTTTCATCCCAAAATAGATGGAGTGTATATCGTACACCCGATTTCAAAATGTATAAATAGTATTGCTTATTAAAATATTAGCTGTTGAGGGTCTCAACCAAAAAAAGAAGAAGTTGAGGGAGGTATTTCAGAATGGCTTATAGTTGAAGGGGTCTACTTATATTTTCACCAAAAAAAAAAAAAAAAAAAAAAAAAAAGTGAGTTATTGCCAAGCAGATATATCTCGGAATTAAAGTGCATTTTAGTCTCAGTCTTAAGAATCAATGCTATCCGTATATTCAAAATCGGACGTACGATATACAATCTATTTATTATTGGGTGGAGACTTTTTTACTAATCATTTCGAAGTAACCAGTAAAATTTATCACACCTCAAGATGGATAAGGTGTAAGATGTATATTCAATTTTAGATATAAAAAAAGTATTTTTTTAAGTTTTAAGTTAAAATTGGCCACCGAATTTTGTTGATTTTAGTTGAAACCCCTAAGCTTTCACTTGTTTTGGTTTGAAATTTTTTGCCGAATTAAATGCGTTTGTTGCTCAAAAAGTACAAAATTTGTTAATAATTAATTTTAACATTTTCTTAAAAAATATCTCTCATGAGCTTAATAATTTGAATATAAAGAAAGATCTCCGTATATTTTTTTTATCTGCTTTTAATTTTTGTTTACCCTCTATTTTAATGCAGATTAAACTATTGGTACAATAGTATATAACCATCTTTTTTTTCTCCCTTTTGTTATTTTTATTTATAGATACATCGTCTCGGATTGCAACTTCGTAGATGTTTTATACGGTACTCAGCATTTCACTCCTATCCCAGAAGATGTCGCCGCTGTTACACTCAAAACGGATTTTTTTTTTTTTTTTTTTTTAAGTAATTGATCCACTATGTTTATCTACTCACTTATTCGCACACACAAAAAAACGTGTAAATTATTCAAACTCAAACTTTGAATCACGAAATTCGCGAGTGAAATACGAACTCGTCTCAATTCATAGTACTTAAATTATACATGCTCAAGTAGTTCTAGAAAAGATAACTTGAATTCGAAATTCGTTTTGAGATGAAAAATATGTTAATGTTGTGATCTGCACACATCTTAAAATAAAAATAATTATATAATAATAAAAATCAAATTTATATATAAAAAAATGGGTTAATTGCATACATGTCCCTCCAAATATGTCGACTTGCAAATATATCCCTGCAAAATTCAACTTTTCATATTTATCCCTGCAAAAATTCACCGTTATTCAAATATGCCCCTCTGTTAGAAAAAATGAGTTAACCATAGGTTAAATGCTTAACCTTGGTTAGATTAGAAAGTGAATATACTATTTTACTCTTTTTTTTATTTTAACGTTGGGTTTTTTCCTCTTCTCTTCCCATCCCTTCTTCCTCTTCATCTTGGATCTTCTCCGCCAGAAGAATATTCCGCTTCCTCAGATCGTCCTCGCGCTCCGCACTCGCCTTCGCCGCCTCCTCCTTGGCATCTGTGAGAGCCCTCGCCCTCCGCTGCAACAGGGAGATCTCCTCCTCCTTCAACTCCACCTCCGAGTAGAGGCTCGCGATCTCGCCCACGAGCTTGTCCCGCTCGGCCTTGAGCTCCTCCGCCAGGGCCTCGGCATCCAACGCGGTGGAGGCGGCCGCGACGAGGTCCGCGTGCACGCGCTCGATCTCAACCTCGAGGCGGCGGGCCTCGGCCGTGACGACGCCGCGCTCGTGCCGCGCCGCCTCGAGCTGGGCCTCCAGCTCCAGCTCCAGCTTCTCCGCCTTCAAGCCCCCGATCTCCTCCATGACCGTCTTAAACTCGCCATCTCCGCCGCCGCCGCCGATGTTCTTGTGGGAGTCGTCGGCGGCGGAGTGCTGGGAGATTAGGGTCAGGGTTTCGTCGCCGCCGTTGGAGAAGGCGAGGGCGTCGTCGCCATTGGAGAGGGTTGCGTCGTGCTCTATGCGTTGGAAAGAGAAGGGGAGAGTGGAATCGTGCGACGAGGAGAGGAGAAATGAGAGATGAGAGATTTTATTATTATTATGGATTAATTGCATATATAAGGGATAAAAAAGTAATTTTACATGGAATCTGTTAAAAAATTAACGGATTCCAAACGGAGATTAACCTCAGGGGCATATTTGAAGAACTTTGGATTTTTACAGGGATAAATATGAAAAGTTGAATTTTGCAGGGATATATTTGCGAGTCGATATATTTGGAGGGACATGTATGCAATTAACCCTAAAAAAATTGTCTACAAAAGTGGTGGTAACTTATGAGATTACTTTTTTCAGGGCCCTCCTGAAAAGTTGTGATTTCATAAATGTCCTTCCAAATTGTGAATATTATTTGGGCTCTTATAACCATGAATGAGTTTAGAGAGGTATTAGAGATATATTTCCTTGAATTTTAGCCTAATGCATATTCGATGTGGTTATTTTATTTTTCAAGCGAGTTGCTCCTTTCGAATGCCAGTCCGGAGTTAGACGCTTGATTATTTACTGATATAGTCTCACGTCGGCGATCCACGATTTGTTAGTGAGATTAAATGTGACGTTAGTGCACGTAGGACTGAGCCTTCAAACCAGTCGATTGATTGGGTTACCTTTATAGTATAGTTCATTCACAGAGACATAATAGTGGTAAATTTTTTTTCAGCAGTTCATATTTTTATTACTTATTATTTTTTTCCTTTATGCCTCTAGTAGATTTAGTGAATGGATTAGAGTAATCGATGTACCGACTGAGAATTACTGATTTTTAATTAGTTATACTATTGTACATTTTTTGATCTGATTTTAGCCAACTAGTTATATTTCTTTATTTTGAGAGATGAATGTTGTATGTGTATCATATTTGTACAGTCTAGCCCCTGATAGTTATCTTTATATTTCAGCTCTATTTTACTTTATTGTATGATTATTGTATACATGAGTATGTTACTAACATTTCGCGAATTTGTTTACGGATTTAGATTCTAATTATGCTTTGCCACGTTACATGTACATATCTTATATCTTATTTATTTTAAAATCGAATGAGTTTTTAAAGTGGAATGTATATAGTATTTTTCTTTTTAATATAATTAGTAAAAAACATTTCGCAATGAATGGGATGTAGATCATCAACCCCACAGGGCGCCTATGATATGGGAGAGACCACATTACCCGTTTTATCCTTTCAGTTCACACGCACGCTCGCTCTCTTTCTCGATCGATCGATCTCTCTCTCGAATCAAATTCGAATCGAAGCCCCAAATCGAAGAATTTAACCGAATTTTTCGCTGTGGATTCGCCCCGATTCAGTGGGCGCGTACCTAGGTTTCCGCCTTTTCCGTTCTATTTAATTAGTATATATATATATATTTTCCCGAAGAATATCCGAATCCTCAAAAAGGGGAGGTTTCACGGTTTTCACGCTATCTAGGGTTTGGTCCCAATACGATCCGTTCGTGCGTTGATTTACTGTCGAATTTGGTCGAGAATTCGATCAGTGTGGAGCTGTTGGATCTCGCATTTTGAGGTATGTTGCGATTTTGGGGTTTTTACGAGTTCCTTTCTTTGGTTGCCTTTGATTTTGGATGATTGAATTGGGAGTTAGGGTTTTGATGAGATTCTGTTTACGCAAATACTGATTTTTCGATGTTTTCCTTGAGAAATTTGATAATTTTGGAGCAGTTTGACTTCGCATTCGAGGGATATTTTTAGGGTTCCTCTCCGATTCTCTTGCATGTTGGGATAATCGAATTGCGAGTTGGGGTTTTGATAGGGTCCGATTTATAGAAGAAAATTTGTTTAATCTTTGGATCGAATTTTATCGAGAATTTGGTGATTTTGGATCTGTTGGATGTCACCGTGGCCGAGGTATGCTGTGATATAAGGGTTTAAACAAATCTTTCGAAATTGGGAGTTAGGGTTTTGATGGGTTTCATTTTACGCAAAGAGGAACTATCATATCTGGTAACAGTTTGGCAATTAAGATCTTATTTCTCAGTTACGCTCTGCATGCGTTTTCTTGTATTCATCAAACATTTTATTTTTGCCATGATATTTTTGTCTTATACTGCTTATAATTGGGAGTTGAGTAGATCGAACTCGATGGATCTTACTTTCTTCAGCATTTGAATGGTACATTGGTTATTCTTGAAACATCTCGATTATCCGAATGTCTTCTTTTTGTTTTCATGTTTTGCAAAATTAGCTGTCGAATAATGGTTTGATAATCTTTATTTGTGCTGCAGTTGCGGGTCTCATCAGATGCCACTGAGTCATAGTCAAAAGGGAAAATTCTATGTATATTCTTCAACGGTTGGTGGAATTAGAGGCTTGATTTGCTGATATGAAGAGGTTGACGAAGAATTTGTGACAACCTATGTTACAGCCCAACTTGTCAAGTTGGTTAATTTCTGAGCGCTTTTGTTCATCAGCTTATCTTTGAAAAGGAAGGGCACAGTTTCAAATTGGGTATAGTGTTCAAGGAGAAGATTGAATGTTGTTCCCTTCATATTAGTTAATGTACAGATAATTCCAATCTGTTCCGAAGCAAAAGATCTCCAGAGTTTTTTTTTTATATTTGATATGTCATTTCTTTTGATGGCCCAAAGGATAGAAATTATTTTGCTTTTTCTGCTTTTCTTTCTTGTGTTAAATGGCCATACATTGGCCGAGTCTGAGAAGGAAATTGTTCACAGAATTCGAACCGCTCCTCACAGAAACTTAGAGAATAAAATTAACGATGGAACTGTTACAGCTGGGTTTGATCATTTCCAATCATTTGGAGAGACAGAGGTTGGTCGGAGCAGAGTTTCGGTGTCAACTGTTGCATGGCTTACTCTTGCCATGGCCGCGGCAACTGGGCTGGGCGCGATCCCTTTTTTCTTTGTGGAATTGGAGGCCCAATGGGCTGGTGTGTGTAATGGCTTGGCTGCCGGGGTGATGTTGGCTGCAAGCTTTGATCTTGTACAGGAAGGCCAGGATTACGGTGGCGGAAACTTGGTGGTTGTTGGGCTTTTAGGCGGAGGGATCTTCATTTGGCTTTGTAAGAAGGTATAAAGTTTCGAGAAAAGAGGTTGAAATCCATGCTTATATTCTCAACCTAAATGGTTGAGCATATTTTGTTATTTTGGTTTTGTAGCTTGCCAGCATAAAATGAACTTCATTTAGACAGCCATCTTTGTCTCTGATTATATGTACATACATATCACTCGATTGGATTGCTTCTTTGTGTTCTTTCTAATTGTTGGTAATTTTCTAATTGTAATGCAATTGTCGCACTACATGCATGCTCAGCTTGGCACTTTCTTTCTTAAGCTGCTTTTATATTTTCAAACTATTTTCCTCAGGAGAAAACAATGAAAACAAGGTCAAATATCTATAATTCGGATATCCTCCATCCTTCTGTTATCTTTTTATTATTCACTTTAGATAATCACATCGCTCAACCCTTGCATTTGAAATTAGACTTTTTGCTAATTTTGGTGAGAAGTCATGCAATGTCTTACAGTGTCAATTTTGGTGTGACGTGTGCCTACTTATCTTTCATAGACATTGATTCACACATAATAATGTGTTTAGCTAATGCTGTTCTTTGCTGTGCAGTTTCTTGAACAGTACGGAGAAGTAAGCATGCTGGACATTAAAGGTGCCGATGCTAGTAAAGTAATACTCGTGGTTGGAATAATGACACTCCATTCTTTTGGAGAGGGTTCAGGTGTTGGGGTGTCCTTTGCCGGCCCAAAAGGACTTTCTCAAGGAATTCTGGTAACTCTAGCAATAGCTGTGCACAACATACCTGAAGGTTTAGCTGTGAGCATGGTTCTTGCCTCTCGAGGGGTCTCCCCACAAAATGCCATGTTGTGGAGTTTCATTACATCATTGCCTCAGGTAAACTTTGTCCTTTGCGTGTATCATACTCAAATTGTTGGTCTTATTTTCTTGAACTGAAGAATACGTTGTCTGTCTATATTCTTCTGTTGATCATCATTTTTTTCTTCTACAAATAGTCGGTTTCAAACTGAATTAAACCGATTCTGTTTATAAAAATTAGTTAAATTATCAGCAACTAAAGATAAATTACCCACATTATATTTAGAAGTAGAAAAGTATTGTTTGGTCTCCAAAAAATCTAAGGTTTACCACTGCAACAACTATCCACACTAGTATAGTTGCATCTACTTATTGATAAATCAAGAGGGGCCCATGACGCGAGAAAAATGGGTCTCAAGTTAAAAAATAATCGTATTCGACCACTGTATAGATCAAACATATTTTCTCCAAAAAAACAGACCAACTGAATCATGCAGGCTCCCTTTAATCGGCCAAACAACTAACAGTGAAAAAAAAAGGTGTCCTTTTTTTTTCCCAGTAAATCAAGGTTCTAGCCGGACTAAATTTGATTGCAAATCTGCCTTAATTCTTCTGCTGGGAATTGGTTTTTATTAAGCTGTTGAGAAGGGCAGCAGGTTTTGCAATTACTCTTCGGTTAAAGTAATTCAAAATTTATATTGCCGCAGCAGTTTTTTTCTGTATAATTAATGAACTTGTTTTTGAACTTGAAAATTGTTCTCCCTTCTGGTTCCCATTAAGAATATATATGCCACGCCCTGCTGAACATAATAAGCAATGATGACAGCTTGTGTAACAGCTCTATTTTCCATTCCGAGTTTTGATTACGAAAATAACTTTGGCTTCTCGTTATTTTTCAGCCTCTTGTAGCTGTTCCATCGTTCCTTTGTGCGGATGCATTCCACAAGGTCCTTCCATTCTGTACGGGTTTTGCTGCTGGATGCATGATATGGATGGTGATTGCTGAGGTTCTCCCTGATGCTTTCAAGGTAATTAAACTTACTGACCCCTGTTTGTTCCATACAGTTGGCATTGTAATCTATTTTGGAGTCATTTGTGTTTTTGGGGTTGGCCACTTCAGTTTTGTGCCCCGTTCTTCCATCTTTCAAGTGCAACATAATATATATCTTTTTTATTTCCTTGTCAGGAAGCTACTCCATCTCAAGTTGCTTCTGCCAGCACACTTGCTGTTGCTTTCATGGAAACTTTAAGCGTAGTGCTTCAGGGGTTTAGCCATGGATACAAGTAAGCTCCAGTTTTCATTACCCAGTGCAGCTTTTTTAGTAGAGTTTTGATCTATGGAGGTTTTACAGAAAAAAAAAAAAAAAACTAGCTTCCACTAATAACTGTTTAATCCATGTTACAGGTCTGAAGATGCCTCGGGCTTCTTGGTGTCACTTCTTTTCGGTCTTGGCCCTCTTTTTGGCGGCATCGCCCTCGTTGCCTTCGCTCTCGCTTTCCACATGCCGCATACTCTCCTAACCGGCGTGGCTTGTGGCATTGCCTTTCTCCTCGCAGCATGGCGACCCTTACAACTACTCTTTGCCTCAAATATGGGCTTATTTACCCTCCTCACTATCCTTTTCTCAGGCTCTGTTTTCTACCATGCAGCCACATCCAGCATATTAAGCCTAGTACAGCGCAAGAAGGCCTCCGTCAATGATTTACCACATTCTTCTACCCTTTCTTTTAGTGCGCTAACTTTGCAATCATTCTTGGCGTGCGGGGCCATCTCCCTACACGCCCTAGCCGAAGGGCTAGCCCTAGGCGTGGCAGCCCCCAAAGCTTACGGCCTTGGCCGCCACATGGTCCTCCCAGCCTCCCTTCACGGCTTGCCACGTGGTGCCGCCGTCGCCAGCTGCATATTCGGCGCCACTGACAGCTGGCGAGCCGCCCTGGCTGCCGCCGCCCTAACTGGGTTCGCTGGTCCCACCTCCGCCATCGGGGCTATACTTGCAGGTATCGACTACAACGGGCTCGATTATTGGATGGTGTTTGCTTGCGGGACGTTGATTCCTAGTTTCGGGCGGGTGTTCAAGCGGTCGGTGAGGCTGGAGGCTAGGAAGAGTTACTACGGGCTTTTGATGGGGTTAGGGTTTGCATGCCTGTGTTTAATGTCAACTAGGTTGGTTTGCTTGCATACGCCTTACTGCAATTCAGCTCCGGAGGCGGTCAAATAATTTGTCGAGGTCATGATAACTCTTGTTTTCTGTAAGCCCCCTCGTTACCGGATTTGGCAGATTGATGCAGGTACAGTTGGGGAAGTAAGAAGAGAAAAAGCCCCCTTGATATTATAGTTAATGAGGAATTACACTGTAACTATGATATATTCGCCATATAATATTTAGGGTCCTTTTGATGTCGGCGCGAGTAGATTTCAGTATCCATATAATGGATGGAGAAAGAATTATTTAATGATCTTTCTTTGTGACAAAATGTGACGTGATATTCGATTATATTCTCTCATGATGTATATACGATCGCAGGTCTACAACTTAGCATCTGTTTTATTAGAGATGCAGATTTTATTGCAAGTGTTTCGATTGTGCGACAAGACAGGAGCTGTGCCCTAGTTAAACCGGGCCCTCTTCTGTTGCATTTTGATATTGCGAATCATCGGTCTGATATGGTCGATACAACCTTTGTACTATATTTTTGGATCTTAATTCTGTGTTATGATATGGTTGATACCTTGATTTTTAGTAATTGAGCAGTCGACAAATCAAATGTACAAAACTTGCTAATAACATGTATAACAACAATTCCCACTGTGTTGCTTCTTAAGATAAAATTGTTGCTGAATGATCCTTTTTTGTGAGTAGGGTTTCGCCTTCTTAAGTTTCATCTTATCATCTCTTTGTATTTGATCAAACCGGGTAACATACTGGAGTTAATGCCGGTATTCACGAGAACGCAACTTGGAAATACAATATCAATTTTTTATTCTTTTTTTACTTATTTAAATCCTCAATAATCATATATCCTTACATAATTTTATAATTAATTTCATTTGATCTCCTCCCCATATAACCCCACACCCCCCCCCCCCCCCCCCCCCCCTTTTTTCTTTTTTTTCTTGGTTCCCAAATTGAAACAATATAATAATCCTTAGTTCCTATAATAAATGGAGGACCGATTCGTAATTTCAAAGAAGTCGAGGGGATTTTTTTCTTTTTTGTAGACGCCGTCATCGACCGTTACCGGAGTGCAATAAATCGCCGATCCGGATGCTGTGATCGTCGAATTGGAATCCTCTGCACCCCTTTGACGTCAGCGAAGCTCATGTCCCGGCACACGTCGACGCCCACCTCCACGCGGACGCTCACCCTGGCCGCCACCACGTGTACCTTCTCGAATGCCACGAGTTGCTTCCGCGGCGCCGAGCCGCCACGTGGCGGCAGGCTCGAATACACGAGCACCGTGTGGGCCCCGTCGCGGCTCCCCACGTTCTCCACGTCCACGTGGACCGGGATCACGAGGCCCTCGCACCGCGCTCGGGCGGCTCGGACCGCCCGGTCGGGCCCGGTCGTATGGAGCCTGGTACGGCCCCGGACCGGGACGGTGAGCCGGGCGGAGGGGCCCGGGCGAAGGATTGGGCGAACCGGGTGTAGGGGTAGACCACTGGACCGTGGGCGAAGGGGTAGACCACTGGACCGGTGTAGAACCGGTACGACCGGCCCGAGTAGCCCCGGGCCGGGTCGGGTTGCATCGCCATGTTGGTCATTGGAACCGTATCCACGTACTCTTCGGAGTACCATGCCTGCCACCGGGAACTTACCACCTATAAAAATTTAAATAATAAAAAAAAAAATTAAAAATCTCAATATTTCGACTTGCCCGAGAGTATTAGAAATAAAAATTTTAACTATTTCTCTGAACAATTTTATTTGAACAGTACTTTACTGAATAGCAACGCGCCCAAAATGGTACACCATTGAAATTACTTGTCAATGTAATTCTGAATTACACGGTAACATAAAATTGTCGTACTTGGATTGTAGGCGACAAATATAACGTCGGCAATCGCAACGCCTCCAGCCTGGCCCGGGATACCCGGCCCGAAGAATCGCGCCGATCTTTGGGTTGCCTGTCGCGAACGTCACGTCGGCGGGTCCGCCGGACATGAGGACCAGAAGGGTAGGTAGGCCCCCGCGATGCCGCCGCCGCCGCCTTCGACACCAGCTCCTGTTGCCGGCCCGGGAGGAGGAGCAAGACCCGGTCCAGCGCCTCGGTCTCGGTTGATTGATCGAGGCCTATAATGGCGTCGGCGACACGGGCCGCGCCCACCGCCGCTTCGATGGGCTGGTTCCCTACACAGGCTACATTAGTACGAACTCTTCAAAAAAAAAAAAAAAAAAAAAAAAAAATTGCAATATATACATTTTGCAAAGAGACCCTCCAACCATCGTTCTTTTCAAAAGACTTTATTATTATTATTATTTAAATTAGAAACTCATGGAGTTTGATTTTTTTTATTATTATTATTTTGTGATTATCAGAATTAACTAGTTGTTAGATGTTGTAGGAATTCCATAAAACTGTTAGTTTCAAAGAGTATAAACATTAAATCAAAATAATCACAAGTTCGGAGTGTCCATAAAAAAAAATCTAAATAAATAAATAAAATTACAGGATATTTTTCAAAGTTGGGGGTCTCTCTACAAATTATCAAATATGGACAATCAAGGAGGAGAAAGAGCCCATTGGTACTTTAATGGGTCGATTACTAAAGAAATTCATCTTTTTTCGTTCAAATTTACTGGCAAAATTTTCGATCATCGTGACGGTGGCATCGGAGTTGGGGCTGACAACGGCGACGATTCGGACGTGAGCTGGAGAGAGAGAGAGAGAGAGAGAGAGAGAGAGAGAGAGAGGCAGAGTTCTGCGGTGTTCTCGAGCAGCACTATCCCTTGTCGGGCCACTTGCAAGGCTAGGTCCTGGTGGGCCCGGGTGCTGACGTCCTACGGGCCGAGGTTTCCAAAGGGCTGCTTTGACGGCTCGTCGTTGAACATCCCTAACGTTATGTGGACCGCGTCGATGTCTGCATCACTGATCTTCCCTTTCTGCACTGCGCTCTCCGCGTGTTGGCTCAAGAAAGGCCCACAGTCCAAATCCAATCCTACAGTAAAATTATCACAATGCCAAGTTATATTTCAAACATAACCTTCTAAAACTTCAAAATATCATAGATACACCTCCTAAATATAAAATTTCACTCATACCCCTCACAATGCCAATTGGCCTATAAGGAGAACACTAGTAGGCCAATTGTTATATTTGATTCAAACACCCCCTTAGCACACTAGAATCCGGAGGATTTTTTAGTTACCTACTTTTCAAAACAACATCCAATGTTATCTTGTATATATTTGAGTGTACACTTGTAGGCGGGTCATATCTACAAGTGTTGTCTTTTGTATATATGACTGCACGAAACCTATCTATAGTTGTTCCGTTCGGTATATATGACTGTACGGGAACCCTCTCTAGCTGTTCCCTGAATTTGGAATAGAGAGCAATATAACACGACGCCAATGATAGCTACAGGTGTGCCCTTTTGAATATATGACTGTACGAAACCGAGCTATAGCTGTTCCCTAAACCAAAATAGCAGCACCAACTCTCTTATAAACTTGCTTTAGATCTCTAATTGAATTTGGACAACTAAACCAATGATGCTATATATGGACTGTCAAAAGTGTTCAAAGCCCCTCTTATAAACTAAATCAATGATGATATATATTTGACTGTAGACTATTACAGTCAAAGCTCCTATCAAAAGTGTTTAAAGCCCCTTAGCACACTATTACCCAGTTACCCCCTTTTCAAAACAGCATCTAATGCTATCTTGTATATATTTGAGTGTATGAAACAACAATAGGCGAGTCAAACCTACAAGTGTTGCCTTCTGTATATATGACTGCACGGAATCTATCTATAGCTGTTCCGTTCTGTATTTATGACTGTACGAGAACCCTCTATAGCTATCCACTGAATTTGGAATGGAGAGCAATATAACACTGCGCCAATGATGGCTACAGGTGTGCCCTTTTGAATATATGATTGTACGAAACCGAGCTATAGCTGTTCTCTAAACCAAAATGGCAGCGCCAACTCTGTTATAAACTAAATTAATGATGATATATATATTCAAAGCCCTCTTTCTTTAAATCAAATCAAAGCAATATTTTTTAGAAAAGATATATTTTATGGTCTATCTTTGGGCAAAGTGTTTTGGCCAATTAGTATATTTGATTCAAACACCCCCTTAGCACACTAGAAGCCGGAGGATTTTTCACTTACCTCATTTTCAAAACAGCATCCAATGCTATTTTGTATATATGACTGTATCCAATGCTATTCCTCCCCAAGAATTATGGAGTATAAGTGTTTCCGCTTGATACACCAATATCCTCAAGCCCACAATTGCTCTCAATCTCACCCTACGCCCCTCTCGCTTTCTATCTCACTCTATCTTCATCTCCCTCTCAATTTCACTCTCGTATATAAATATAATTATCATGGCTAGCTCTAGCTCTAGCTCTACCTCTAATTCCTCCTGTCCTCGCAACAACTACTGCATTATTCCTTGGACGCCTGCGCATGAATAGACTGATGCCCAATTGGATCGGGCGGCGCAAATAGTTGTCGTTGCCTACGCAAACGATAATGAACGCTCGCGTATGCCGTAGTTGCGTTGCTGGCAAGTTGGATAAGAGGGCAGCCTGAGATTACCAATTTGCAGGAAGTCCAGCCAAAAATTATATAGTAATTTTTCCTACAGTGAGAAGGATGAATAAAACTATTCGTCGTTCTCCAATTCGAAACGACACATTCGCGATGACGGTATCTCCACGGGATGCCAATCGTGGGACAAGACGCCAACATTTCAATACTATGTATGGATTCGCCTACATAATTTTCCAATTTATTGCCATCAGTATGAAGAGGCAGAAACAATCGTGTCAAGTTTTGGCCGCTACATAAGTACGGATGACCCTAGCCGGCATTGCGAAAATCTAAGATACTAACGTGTTATGATCAAATGCATTGATCCTCACATCATTCCGGAGCAAATAACACTATATGTAGATAATAGAGAATGGATCATAAGAGTTGTGATTGAGTCCTGAGAGCCTTGCGATCCAACAAATAGCCCATATCTGTAGATTGTAAATTATCTCATAGATGTAAATGATTATTCTTCACTCTTAATATAATATTAATATTCGCTATTTTGTATGCATGGATGATTATATACAAATGTGCATTTCTATATGACTTGCAAATAACATTAATGTTTATATGGGGAAATGCACATTACTAACCCAACATTGCAGGTTGATTGAAATAGAGGATGTCAACAAAGATTAACACACCCATATAACATATGGGTGTACCAGTCTGTAAATCTGTAAATAAAAGCAGAATGAAATATGGAACAATCTCGAGTTAACTAATTACACATTGTAAGCAATATTGTAATAGAGATGCGCCAGATAACCCGACATATATACGTTAACCCTATAAGATAGGAACGAAATATGAACAGTCATACTTGAAGTTTGGAAAATATATATGTTATTACAATTAATCATGATCATATATATGCATTATTACAAGAGTCGAATGAAAATGTTAAGAGCTATATTTTCGAATAAAGAGTGTACAACACATCAATTCTTAATGGTTTAATAGTATAGTCCATGAATGTTGGATCTCCTTTTCAATTGCCCATTTCGTCTCTGCTGTGCTGCACTTGTTGTTGCTACAATATCTCATCTTCGTACATCTGATAAAATACAAAATCAACTCAAATTCAAGACTAACACAAGTTTTTCAAATAGAAATATGGGCTTGAATTTGTCATTATCTGTCGCAAGTTGGTAAAGTGCCGCATTTGCGTACAGGCAGTGGGAATCTCATTTATTAATTTTTCTTTATTTCAAACTGGTTTCCGCTCTAGGAGGGTACCTGACAGGATCTGTCGATATGGAAATGTTTTGAGGGCCCCACGTTGTCTTGTATATGTAACAAAATAAATAAATTAGAATATGTGTATTTAAGACAAATTTATACTAAATGAACATCTAGGAGAAAGTTAACTAACAATACCGTTACTATCATGGTTGGATTGCTCTATACATCGATCCCATAAGGTAAGTGCATTATCGGTGAGTTGTTAATCGTAGGACTTTGCGGGTGAACCTATTTTAATAAATTGGTAGGCGCCGAAACAATGAACATACAGAATTATGTAAACAAATAAGTCAAATCGGACTATTAATCCTAAATTACGACAATCAAATAAGCATATAAAGAAGTATAAAATATTTACACTCAGTTGGGACGAGGCCGAGGGCGAGGATGAGAAATGATTAAAGATTGAACATTCACCATTATAGAACCTGTCCGTAGAATCTTGTCCAATCTATTGAAATAGAACAGAATATATCAGTTAATGTCGTCTACCGTAAATTATAAGCCAACAATAATCAAGTTACGTACGTAAAGATATACCAGTTGCTTGTTGGCTTTTATCTTAAGCCGTCATACAATTTTATCAATCATCGACTCCTTTCGTTTGCTTGGTGGTCGGCCTTTACTGCGAACTGATAGCGGGTTCTTTACTCTCTTATCGTTACTTCTAACATCTGAACTGTGTTTCGTAGGCGTGTCCTTATTTTCGATAAGTTGGACATTATTGCTTCCCTTGGATGACGAGGTGTTCTCCAATTTGGTCTTCAAATCTTGCAGCGTACATAACGTTATTTCGCATTTCTCATCATACTCTGCAGCTATGTCTGCAATGTCGTAAATACGACTGCATACTAGCTCATATCGGGTAATTTCAGGAGTGCTCCCTAAGCTCTTATGCCATGCTTTCACCCGAGTATACCTCCGTCTAACATCCTTCCTCCATCGTGTTAGTATGTAACAAGTTGGGACAATCATCATCTTTCTATGCAATAGGACGGCAATACAATGTCAGCATAAAATACCCTTAAACTCAAAAGGACGATAAATACAAATAACTCGGGAGCTAGACTCATCAAAAAAATACAGAGAATACTATGTCTTTACCTCATTCTCCATATTATACAGACTCGTTAATCGTATACGAATGTATGGTACCATTAGATGATAGTAAAGATGTCTCACAATGCATTAATTCTTTTAACTCAGATTGAAATTCTCTAAATTTCGCAATAGTGTACACATCTTGAAATTGCTTCTCAAATGCATAACGACTTATGGATGGGATGACGGAGCTGAATGACTTGTAGTCTAATTGTGCCTTATTTTCAGCTTTATTCTTTATAGCGCTTTCATACTGCTCCACAAATAGTTTTAACGTCGTTTTCGAGTTCACGTAACCATCAAAAAATGTTCATGCTTTCGCTTCGCTGTGTCGTAGACATTCCAGCCCAGAATGTATCATTCACATAAACTGGTACCGACTTGCGTCTCTGATCGTACAGTACAGACGACCATTCATTCTTTTCAAGTCTATAACAAACTATCATTCTCTTTCATTTATCCTCAAATTCAAGTTCTGTTAGTGATTCATAAATAACATCCATCATAATGTTCTTAATCGAAAAATATTCACCATAACTTCTCAGCTTTTCTGGTATCTTTTTTGTTATGTGCTACAAGCACCATCGATGTGGGAATACAACTTCAATAGCATTTTGCATAGCTTTGTCTTGATCAGTGATTATCGCTTTGGGGGCATGGTCGGACACACATGACAGCCAATTCCGAAAAAGCCATACAAAGGAAGTTGTATCTTCAGCAGAGAGTAAGTCGCATCCAAACAAGATTGACTGACCATGATGATTAACACCCACGAATGGAGGAAACGGCATATCATACTTATTCGTTAGATATGTAGTCAAAGATAATTACATCTCTAAAACATTCATAGGCTACTCAGCTTCTAGGATCTGCCCAAAATATATTGCGAATACGAGAATCATCGTCCAGATCAATAGAATAACAGAAGTTTGGATTTCTCTTGCATGGTTCTAAAATAATTACAAATTGCCTCGCCGTCACCTTCGCAAAGTCGTAACCGACGCACTTTATCAATATAATTACGGCCATTTTTCTCTCCAAATGTCAAATTTTCATACCCACCAGCCTCAACAACAAAGGAATTATAACTTTTATTTAATCTGATTCCGGCACGATCATTAAGATCAAGCCGCCTCTTAACTCTACGATCTATAACTCGATTGCACGGAAAATATCGAGACTTACAAGGACTTAATTCATGATTATGATCTAGTTTAACCATACTTATTACACAAGATAAATCTAAATTAATTATCACATTTATCCTAGCAGGATAGTCCGTCTTCGCTACCGATGGACGAGGACGAAGATTAGTCACGGTCCGATTTACTTTTCCATGACGAGAGCATGCAATGATTACATAAGCAGGCTTGCCGTTACTCAATTTAGTTGACCTCTTGGCAATCCCAAATCCTAATTGTTGTGCATAAGACCTATTTCTACCCATAACTGTTTCCAAATTATTAAAATGTATTTCAACTTCCGGTATCAAATTATATATGTCTGTGACCTCATTGTTTCTTTCTTCATCCATCTGAAACTCAACAACCGATAATGATGAGTGCGTCTAAATATTTTCAAATATTTGTGACCTGTAACACATCATATTTAGTCCTAATAATACAAACTTGAAGTTATGGTTAAAGAAGAAAATATTTGTCCAATTTAAAAAATATTTTATATAATGAATATATAGGAATAATATTTATACAGGTTTTATGTAAAGGCATTATTCTACTAAACCATAAAAATCTATCCTTACATCTAATACATATTGCACATTAATACTAATAAAATTACAATGCACGGGAGTTTTCGGAACGCACATATCTTATTAGGGGGATTATGAAGCCGATTATCACAGCGAAGACGGTGGATGAGCAGGCAGTGACGACTATTGACGAGTTGTGCTTTGATTTTATAAAGAATGCCGTGTTGAAGCACTGGCGGAGGGATAATACACCCCTGTCGTTAATGTTTTTGTGGATGGAGATCTCGTTGGGATTGGGTTCTCGAAGCAGAAGATGATTGCCAAGCTTAATACGGCTAGGGACACCCTGCATAACTTGGGAAACTCTAATCAGATTTGTTGACAAGGGAACAAATTGGTAGTGAAGAAGGGGAGCATAGAGTAGCTAAGCAAAAGCTTAATGAGTTATGCAGCATCTATCCGCTGGCAAAACCCATATTACAAAGTTGTTTGCAAACTCTTCGTCTTTAAGATTCTGCTACATTTCTAATAAGGGTTTTGCCAAGGGTTAGTTGCTGTATAAGTCATTAACCTTTTGCTTAGCTTATCTATGCTTCCCTGCTTC
This sequence comes from Tillandsia leiboldiana, assembly GCA_029204045.2. Taxonomy (NCBI): domain Eukaryota; kingdom Viridiplantae; phylum Streptophyta; class Magnoliopsida; order Poales; family Bromeliaceae; genus Tillandsia; species Tillandsia leiboldiana. Next base: position 3,312,597 of record CM055082.1, read on the forward strand.
ACTACCAACTTGTGCCCTTGTCAACAACTCCGATTAGAGTTCGCCAAGTTATGCAGGACGTCCCTAGCCGCATTAAGCTTGGCAATCATCTTCTGCTTCGAGGACCCAATCCCAACAAGATCCCCATCCACAACAACATTAACGACAGGGGTGTATTATCCTTCTATACATATATACATATATATATATATATATATATATATATATATATATATATATATATATATATATATATATATATATATATATATATATATATATATATATATATATATATATATACATACATACATACATAGAACATACTCAGAAGCTCTCATCTTCAGCATTTTCATCCCAGTCCCCTCTATTAATTGTGTAAGCTATACACCTCCCCACAAAGGGTGTACAACTAGTAGTATTGTAATAGGATAAAGATGAAAATGTACACTGTACACTGTACACTTACAGTCATCCAATTCAATAAAAGTAAAGAAAGAGAGAGAGAGAGAGAGAGAGAGAGAGAGAGAGTTAATACTAGTGAGAGTATTGAAAGTTAATACATTTAATACTACTAGTGAGAGAGAGATAGAGAGAATTTATTATTAGAGAAAATTTAGTATTACAAGGTGTACCAGAACATCATGTACCGGTACACAATGTAATACTAGTGTACCGGTATAAGGTGTCCCTCAGGATAGTGTACCGGTACACTATGTACTGGTACACAATGTAACATCATGTACCGGTACACAATGTAATACTGGTGTACCGATACAAGGTGTTTCTCAGGATGGTGTACCGGTACACCATGTACCGGTACACAATGTAACATAATGTACCGGTACGCAATGTAATACTAGTGTACCGGTACAAGGTGTACAAAAACTACCGGTACACTATCCTGAGGAATTGGGGAAAAGGAGAGAATGAAATGAAGGGATTGAAATGTACCTGTACACTCTTGTTAGGGGATTGAAGAATGCACAGAGCTTGTCGTCGACGTAAGGGACAGTGGCCTGATCAGAGGCGTCGCCCTCGCGAAGGCATTGTAGATCCTCGAAGCAAGAGAGAGAGAGAGAGAGAGAGAGAGAGAGAGAGAGAGAGAGAGAGAGAGAGAGAGAGAGAGAGAGGCGGGCGAGGGATTGAAGTATGCGCAGAGAGCTCGTCGTCGACAGAGGGGACCGTGGCCTGATCGGGGGCGTCACCCTCGCGAAGGCGTCGTAGATCGTCGAAGCGAGAGAAAGAGAAAGAGAGAGAGAGAGAGAGAGAGAGAGAGAGAGAGAGAGCAGGAGGAGAGGGAGAGAGGGATTGGGGCGGTGCACTGTACAGAAAGGAAAAAAAAAAAAAAGAAGAAAAAGAGCGTGACCTAAAAATTGAGTGACAATATTATCTATTTTTTTAATTCAAATATCTTAATTAATCCACACCATTGATTATAAAGGTGTAGGATGTACAACCCTAAGAGGGGTGTACAGGTACCCACCCTTTTCAAAAGTCTCTTCTTGCAATTTTACTTAATCAATAGCTGAATTTAGATGTAAATTTTTATAAAAACATCCAAATTCCATAGGAAAATGCTAGATGTACACCCCAGATGGGGTGTACATCTTACACCCACCCCATTCTAGGGGTGGGTGAATTTCACTCGTCACATGATGTGACGAGTGGATGAATACCCATCTTGGGATGGGGTGGGTGTAGGATGTACACCCCATTTGGGGTGTACACCTAGCACTTCTCAATTCCATAACCTTTACTCATGTTTTCTTGTCAGCACTTAAGGGTTTTTTTTTTTTTAATTACTTAAACTTTGTATTTCATTGCGGTTAAATCTCATGCATCTAAATTTTTACTAATTTTGATAAAATAGATCACGTTAATTCCAATAAAATTTGATTTATAGAAATCAAACAAAGAAAAAAAAACAGCACAGTTAGTCCTAAAGATTATATATATATATATATATATATATATATATATATAACAAAACAGTTCAAGGATTAAAATAAAAAACTGGGTACACATTGGTAATGCTAGGTGTACATGCTATGTATACCCTAAAATTAAAGGAAAATGATATGTGTACACCCCTTTCGGGGTGTACATCATACACCCCACCCATCTAAAAATGGGGGTGTGATGATGAGTGACTTGATGTGACCCGTAAAAAGTATCGCCACCATTAAAATGGTAGAGGTGTATGATGTACACCCCTTCGGGGTGTACATGTAGCATTGCTCAAAATTAAAATGCCAACCTTGGTGGTAATTATTGCGGGAGTTGGTCTAGCAATTATTGCTTGCACCAAGTGCAGCACAATTCCAATTAGATATGCATACAGATCGCATGTGGTAGAAAAATACAACTTTAAAATTTTATCATTTTACATATGAATAAAAAAATATAAAAATTCCAAAAAAAAACTTAGTTTTACTATCTAATCTTTAAATTATTTAATTTAAACAAATTTCAAATTTTAAATATATCGTTTATTTTTATAAATTTAATATTTTTTATGCAATCTGCATACCTATAAATTTATTAAGGAAATTAGCTTATACATTATATCCGTGGATCAAAATGGTATATAGACTATAATTTAGATTAAAAAAAAAAAAAAATGATTAGAAAGATAAACTTATCATTTCATTTGTCAAAACTTACGATCGATTTGAACACACAATCCCAACTATTCGAGTTAGAACTGCGGCCAATTCAAATATAATTCCAACAGCTATCCGTTGAACGTCCTCGTGCAGTTCCAGTTACATCAGTTTGATTCAAATGTATGAAAGCAGCAAACATTAAATTTGACTCTCCATCTTAGGTAATCTGCATCTGGTTGCGCTTCATGCAACCAAACAGCCCCTTACGAGTAGTGCACGGGATGAACTCAAAATAAAGCAATACCATCAGTTCAGCATGGTACAATTTAAAAGGAAAACAATACCATCAGGAAACACACAACAAAACAAGAAACCAATAAGTTGATGGAACAAGAAACCAAAACAAGAAACCAATACAATTTAACTGCATAATAATTGGCAATAACTAATGTTTTTTTTTTTTTTTTTTTTTTCTGAATGGTTTCACTTGAATTTGTTCTTGACTATTAATTTGATTTCAACATAATGATGTCTATATTTTTTTCACCTCAAAAGATGAGTTTGCAAACCAACCAACAGAAATAAAGCACAAGGCAAGCATAAAAGGAAAAAAGATGCTCCAGTTTGATACCCCATCAACATAGCAGTTCAAGCATAAAAGATCAAGCGGCGCAATTTTTTTTTTAAAAAAAAAGGAACACAGAAAATTTAGATACCAAACAAGTTCTAAAGACTTTTAATGGGGAGTCAGGATGAACCAAATTACTATAAATAGTGCTTCCCCATGGAACACAATCTAAGAGGATTCTGCAATTGTCGCTGACGAAAAGGCTTGTCCGGGTTGGCGACGAGTGAGCGGGCCGTGGCACCCGAGAAGCTGCAAAAAAGTGTCGAAAGAATAATATTTAAGCTGTTGTAGATATAAACTTTGGAAAAAAAAAAAAAAAGAGGGCGGGGCAGAAAAAGAGAGAGCTTCTGAAAGCAAGATTAAAATAAGAATGACCCATTTGAAAAATTGAACTTTGCGACCAAAGCTATCGAGGTTGCATTTGGTAGAGGGTAATATAGTAGGTATAGCGGCGAATATCCCTGCACTATACCAACAAGCACACGTTGGATAGGAGGGTTAATGTGAATAAAGTGACACCAATAAGCAAGATTATTTTAGCTGATTGCCATTAACGGCCAACCAAATGACAAGGTTTAGTACCTTGATCTAGCAAGTCTCATGAAAGATATGCATCCCTATTCTTGGGATAAAATTCTCCTACCAAACTGTACAAATAATTAGCGGAAACTTTTAGGTTGCCTGTTTTGGTATTCAGAAGAGTGTATAGCCATATGCACGAATGCCTCGACCTTTTATGGCTTAATGACAGATCACGACCCCAGATGACTCAATAATCACCAACATACTTCATCGGACAAAAAAAAAAAACAAAAAAAGGAAAACCCCACCTGACCTCAGGAGTTGTCATTACAAAATATTTTAATAGAGTGCAAAACTTGACGGCAAACAGAAAGCAAATGATACTGCATAAAGCCTAACTAGTTGATAAAGTCGTAATCTAGTTACGCTAAATAAAAAGCACGAGATAAACCTCAACCAAGTACACATTTGCCCAACACATTTTGGGACAAGGCTACAGTCCTTTTGATTAAGAAAATAAATTAGTTACCGAGTTTCAGCAGTTCATCTAAGCTATGAGCAAAAACATGCTAAAATAGAAAACTAGTTTGCAACAAATGATGGTGCAGAGGCTAGAAGGATGTGCAGAGAAAAGACAATATTTTACAAAGAGAAAAAAAAAAAGGAAGTGGTTTTAACAAACCTTAGCATTGACACCATCAGGAACAATTCTGTTCTCGCTTTTCCACTTCAGATAATCAGTGCGGCTAAATTTGGTGAATCCCCTGAATCATATGTTTATAACATGACCGTCAATAAAGCAGTATAGCACATAAGTTAGCAGAATTTGGATGTTATAAAGCAAGATAACATCTTTGGATAACATCGAAAAACCAACAACAAAGGATATCTACAAAAACGGATATGCCTTATTTGATTTTTAAGCCAGCCAATTACTTAAAGCTCACTTTTAGCAGGGCAAAATGAAGCCCATTTAACCAGAGGCACTTTGCAATTGTAATTTAGCATTAATAGAGAGAGCTCTTATATGGCGGTCTGTTTGCCCTGGCTTCTAGAGCTACTCTATTCAAGAAGCAGAAACTTTCAACACTGGGCATGTGCAAACAAAAATTTTAAGAGCTCAAAAGCTCCAATTTGAAGCTTCTGCTTCTGCAGTCACATAGAGCCGTTGATTTTCAATCAAAACACTACTAGTGCTTCTTTGAACAGCTCCGGACATTCCAGATGGACCCTAAATTCAAATCATTTCTTTAAAAAATATATTTAATCTAATAATTACCACTTCCTGCTGATGATGATCTTTTGACGACCGGGGAACTTGAACTTGGCACGGCGAAGCGCTTCTTGGGCATGAACACTGTTATTATCCTTGCAGCGGACAGACAGAAGCACCTGGCCAATGCTAACCCTAGCACAAGTACCTTGAGGCTTGCCAAAAGCACCCCGCATTCCGGTTTGGAGTCGATCAGCCCCAGCACAGGAAAGCATCTTGTTGATCCGAAGAACGTGGAAAGGGTGAACCCTAACCCTAAGATGGAAAGCATCCTTCCCAGCAAATTTGGTCATGTACTTGTTGCAGGCAATGCGAGCAGCCTCGAGAGCTTCACTAGACACGTTTTCTTTCTCCCAGCTTACTAAATGGACGCAGAAAGGGAACTCATCGACTCCCTTCTTCTTCATGCCCACATCGTAGATACGAATCTTTGGGTCAGGAACACCACGGCAGTACCTCGATTTCGGGTAGGGCTTATTTTTTATCTGGCGATAGCATCTTGCAGGTCCTGCACACAATATGCCATAAAGTTTTTTTTTTTTAACAAAACAAAAATCTAAGGATACATGAGAAAAGCTAACATTACACAATAACATTGAGAAATAAATTATCAATGAATATCTTTTTACTAGGCTACAAAATCCAAAAACTCGATATCGTAATCACAGATCTAGATGGAAGCATTAACCAATGGCCATTTCCTGTTATCGATATCACAATCCATCCATTTTTCTACTTACTCTAACATACAACTTCAACATCAATTCAATGTTACAATACATATTCATACCTTGTAAAAATCTTCCAATAATCGGAAATTTGAACGTGAAATAACACTAGTAATAGGAAAAGAAAAAGAAAAAAAAATTGAAGGCCACTGCTTTGTTCCTGATGAGGATCCTATATATATGCATACAAAAAACATAGATTTCAAATCCCACACCGCTCTTGAACATGAAATGAGCATAAATATAGAAAAATTAGTAGATTAAACCCTCAAAACAAAAGGAGATAAAACCTAGAATCGGATTCTCGATTTATAAGGATCAACAAACCCTAACAAGCATTAAACAACATTAACATCCTTAGATTGATCACTTCACCACGGACAAACAAAAACCAAATCACATAAAAAATAAAATAAAAGAACTTGATCGACCACACAACTATAGCAACGATTCGAGCGTTAGGGTAAAAAGATCGATAAGAACTAGGAAAAATGGAGATATTCGGAGGGTGGCGAGATCGAAGAGCAGCCACTTACTTCTCCCCATTGCGGCGGCGGTGGCGGAGCGGCGCGAGATGCAGCGCGAAAACCCTAACCCTAGTAGATCGAAAACGATACGGAGGGGAGCGATTTATATACGGTGAGGAAATGAGAGATTTATCGGGTCGGGTCGGGTTCGGGTTAGGGTGGGGACCGACCCTATAGACCCAAATCAGGTTATCATTTGTTTTTTTTTTAGAAAACTAATATAATTATTTTAGGGCAAATTGCACTGCTAATTCCTGAACTTTCACTTGAGTTTAATTTTAGTCCTCCAACTTTTGAATTTGATAGTAAAGATCTTAAAACTTTCAAAAATAATTTACTCGTTTCTGAATCTTCAATAATATTTTATTTCGATCTATTATATTGTGAAATAAAAATTATTTTTATACCCAGTTTGATTTTACATCACTACACAAGTGTGTAACAAAAGATATCAATTAAAAATGTGTACTTCTTTCATTTTATTTTATAAAATCCTAAGAAAAATTGTTATCTATATATCTTAAAATATTTTATATTTTGCACCACTCAAAGGAATAAAGTAATATTCATAGTTTTTTTAGTATTAACAAAAAAAAAGGTTAATTACATACGGCTCCCTGTAAACCTATCGAATAGCATATATATTCATACAAAGTTCAACTTTTCATATTTATTCCTTCAAAAGTACAACGTTATTCATATATATCCCTCCGGTTTATTATCGTTAGTTCATTGTTTATTTTTTAAAGGATTATATGTGAAATAATAGTTTTGCCCTTTCAAAAATATTCCTTTAAAAAATAATACAGAAATATCTGGAAGGATAAAAAGGTAAATTTACCTCATTAACTAACTAAGATTGAACTTTATAGGAATATATCTGCTATTCGACATATCAGGTAGCCGCATATAATTAACCCTAAAAAATATATATATAACAAAACTTGTGAGGTGAAATTGACTTTCGGACGGCTGAATTCGGACGGCTGAAGCGTAAAATTTGCATCTTTTTTGGAATGTACATGCGACGGTGCTCAAAAGTAAGTATAATTTAGATAAAAATCTATAAAATTTACTAGAACTATGAATTATTTTGAATTGATTATTAAATCTTTTATAATTTTGCTCGAAATTTTGAATGGGTCATTTACTTTTGTTTTATACAATTCTCACAACACTAAATTTAATAATTAATTAAAATTTTGAAGTCAAAGTGGCATTTGACTGATTCAAATCAAACAAATTTAAAAAATTGACTAATAAAATTAAAATTTTAAAAGACTGAAAAGCTAATTCAAAATGGTTGATAGTTTAGATAAGTTATATATTCTTTTACCTACAATTTAAGACAACCATTTGAACATTCAAAATAATATAAAAGAATATGCCTTGCGAAATTTTATCACTATATTACTCTACTTCAACTTTGTTAGTGCTCATCATTATTACAAAAGCTCCGGCTAAAAGAAAAAAAAAAATCAATCAACAAATTTAAATCGTACAAACACAATATCTATAAAAAATTTCAATTAACTATGAGCTGCGTGACACTTTAGTTCTCAAACTTTAATTTATTAAAATTTTTAGCTTAAACTTTCAGAAGTGTAACAATCAAATCTCACAATTCAATTTAGTTGACTAAATATTAATGCATCATTAATATAAAAATAATATAGCATCTTAATTATTGACGCATCAACAATCACAACACTTCTCTATAACTGTTGTATTAACAATTTGTTAATATCTAATCAGCTAAATTAGATTGTAGGACTTGATTACAAGTTCTGGTAACTATTCCTCCTTTTACAGTGCCTTCTGCATACACTGCAGCTGCAAGAGGCAGATTTGCTAAATGTTTGCAGTCTTGATTTTCTATTCCTTTAAATGCCAAAATTTTGCAATCCTCTTTACAAAGAAACAGGAGAACAATTACAACACAGTTTCTGCTGATAGAAATAAAGAAAATAGATAAACAAAGGAAAAGAGGGAGAGATTTTTTTTGAAAGAAAAACATTTAAATGGTCGAGAATTTCTTAGCTAACGCCGGAGATCGCTTTGTAGCCTCCCTTTTCAAGCTGCTTCGCCAGCCAAATATCACCAGTCCTAACGATTTTCCCCTCCTCCTATAAACAAAGTATAAGGTGGTTTCTAGAACGAGAAAACTGAATATGAGATATAGCCAAAATTATAGCAATGCAAAATAATTACGACAACTAAAAAGCGAGGCAGATATCTAGCATGCGTTAGGCGGTTCTTGCGTTTTCTTATCTGTCTTCTTATCTGTCCCTCTGCGGTTTAAGGCGCCACAAAATGAACTTACTTAGGCCTTGTTTGGTGTTGTTGTTTCTATTCTGCTTTTATAAATGAATATTAGAAGGTTAGTGGACTTTCCTGCTCTTGAAGTTGTCGGCGAGCTTACAATGCAACCCAGCCACATGCCAGAAGGCATCTTCTTCCAGGGAGAGAGAGGGGCAAAAAAAGAAAGGAAAAAAAACTAAGGCCTCGTGTGGTATTGTATTTGTTTTTTTATTTTTTAAAATAGAATTTTGTATATCAAAAGATGTAGGAGTAAACAGTAGATTGCTTGAAATTTTTTTTTTGAAAAAAAGTTATCATCTGCTACTTGACCCGATAAATTGTAAGCTAGCCAACTATAACAACAAAAGAAAAAGTCTTTCTTCCAACACATCAAATTATATAGAATTAGTGTTTTAAAAAATAAAAAATGACAACGATACCGAACGAGGCCTAAGTTTTTGTATTTTGTTGCTAAACAAAGCCCATACAACAATAACAAACAAGTCCTTCATTTGTAGAAAATCATCCCTTAGTGTCTCTACCCTCTAACTACATAGAACTCAAAATGTGAACTAAGCATGTTGTTTTCGGCTCAAATCGTTCCATGAAAAGTTCAATTCCCATGAGTTCCTTATAGCTGGAAAATAGTAAAAGTCTAGTTCTTCACATAGAATCCTTATATACTCCAAATAAAACAAGTAAACATAACAGTAATAATATTAAATAGGTAAAAATGTAATGGAGACCCCGTAAAAGACAGACGTTTCAAAAATGGACCCCCTAAAACTCATCTTTGTTTGATTGACAACCCTCATTGTTTTGTTTGTTTCGGTTTTGTTATTTCAATTATATTCATTGGGCATTTAATCAAATTTGGTGACGATTTCATTGAATTTAAAGGCCATACCCACTTCACAGCTGATGAAATTGCAAATTAAGTTAATAATTCAGGTAATTACCTGAAGGAATAGTTTATTTAACAGAATCCAAAGTTCATTTGATGAAAGTAGCTCAAATCAAATCAAGCCGAAGTTAGAGGTATGTCAATTTAAAAAATTAAAGTTTAGGGGTGTATTTCGAAATAAGCAATCACCAAGAGATTTACATAAATCAAGAGGTGGTGGGCGCCACACACTGCCCAAAGAAACCACTCACTTTAATCCAAATTCTACTCTCATCAACTACAGAAGCAGGAATAGCATCATTCTTCCCAAATGGCCTATAGTTCGGGGTCTCTACGCATTTTTACCAAGCATTATGACAAATTACATCACATAGCACAGTCTACAAAAAATCAGTAAGTACTTTCAAGTAAAAAAAAAAAGAAAAGAAAATGTTACCATTATATGAACGAAGCTGGGCTTGATATAATCCAACAGACGCTGATAGTGAGTAATCATCAAAATAGAATTGCTGGGTTTTAGGAGCCCATTCACGGCATTAGCTACATCTTCGAGTGCATCAACATCTAAACCCGAATCAATTTCGTCTAGAATAGCCAAATCTGCCTCAAGAACCTGATATTATAAAAATACAGAGAGAAAAGGTAAAACCTTTGATCTTCAAATACGATATATATATATATATGTCTATCAATGAATGTTTGACGCATTACATTTGCACAAAAAGAAAATGCAAAACAAACAAGATGGAATGAGTATACCAGAAGAGACGAGATAGAAGGAAGAAGCAAAACAAAAAGAAGAAGCAAATCAAAGTGCTTTTCATAATTATCATATAACTGAATCACTATCAAGATTTTCTGGAAGGAAGAACATCAATATGTGCATGCAAACTTTTCTTCGGTATTTTGATCGGCCTGATATATATCTAGGTAAAAATCTTAATCATGACCATTAAAACCACAACAAAGATATCACCTTTTCTCACTTTTTATGAGAAAAACCATCCGCATAGGATTGACATACAGAGACACAAATCTTTATGAAAAGCTTCTTATCGATTGATCATATCAAAAAAAAAAAAAAAAATACACACACATTAATCTTGAGATAAAAGTTTAAGTAATTAAGCTGATTCCACTAATGTCCTTGAGTATTTGCTATTGAAATTATCCCATCCAATAATTTCTCTAGAAAAAGGAAAATGAAAAACCATCCAACCATCCATGCAAAACCTACTAAATAGCACTTCAAATTCTATGCTGCACCACTTACAGAGGTAAATATAAACATCAGTAGTATGAAATAACTAAACGGAATAATTAGAAATTAAAAATGCCTGGTTCGTTAAAAATTAAAAAGAGATTAACCCGTGGCCCGCAGGCATCCAACACAGTAGGGCGCCAGCAATGGTCATGCAAGCTGTTGCCTAAGAATGAAATTTACTAATAGACACGAAAATGGGGCAAACAGGTCCTTTGAACTAGGAAAAAAAATTCAAAGAATAAAACTAGGCATATTAGTGAAAAGTAAATGATACAAGGATTCCTACCGCAAGTTGCAAAATTTCATTCCGCTTCTTTTCCCCTCCGCTAAACCCTTCATTAACATTTCTGTCTAGAAATTTCGGGTTCATTTTTAAAGCAGTGACTTTGGGAGACAAGTAAGGATAGAACTGCAAAAACGAGGCATGCCAACCGTTAGTAGACTTCAGATGAGACTATAAACATCTAATAAAATGGCAAGCAATTTTATCCATAAGAAGAAAATCAGCACCATGTACATGTTATTATTCTGGCATGTTACGGAAGAGATTCACTTATATTTAGGGTTAAAAAAAAAAAAAATTGTTTACATCCTGAAAGACATATCTAAATGATCAAGATTTGAAAGAAAGAGAGCCTTTACATATATATCCCCGTAAACCATCTATTTACATATTTTTCCCCTTTTAATTTGAAAGTTCAGATGTGCCCCTCAGAAAAGCAATTTCTTACAAATACAATAACCTTATCTTAACTTGGGAGAATCGTTTAAAAAATGAAGGGACGTTAACTTTGTATCCAGTTAAGCGAAACAATCATTAATGTTTTTATTTTTTTTTTATATTTAACACTCCCCGCCACATATGGGCTCGAGATTTTTTGATAGGCCCATGACGTGTAGTTGAATTAAATGGGAAGAGATCAATTATGTTAAGAACCTGGCGTGACTTCAACTCAGGACCTCATGTTCTGATAACATGTTAAATAATATGAAACAACCGTTATTCTCTGAAAACTTGAGCCAGTAGAGAATGATGTTTTTATACTTTTTATATTTAACATATCCAAATATGTATCCTAAAGAGAGTGTTTCGCCAAGTACAAGGGTACAAAAGTAAGAAATCAAGTTTTTGAACGGCACATACGAAAATTTCGTTATCACACAGCGATGCATGAAAATTTATCAAGGAAATTATCATAGGTATGATATGTGGCATGAAACCCAAGGTTGCAGCTACCTAAAGCAAATATTTATAGAAGGATGCAGACCTCAATAGGCCCAAGTGCAGGTAAACCTTGCTTTCCTCGTCGTGCATTAAGAGCCATGAGCAGAAAATCATAGTTGCTCACACCCGGTATCTCAATAGGTGTTTGGAAACTCATGAAAAGTCCTGCAAGAGATCTTTCCTCTGGTTCTTTTTCCAGCAAGCTCTCACCTTTAAAGAGAACAGTACCTCCAGTTACTTCATAATCAGGATGGCCGACAAGAACCTAGCAATCATTAAAATATTACTAAAAAAATTGTAATCAATGACATATAGAAAGGGTTTTCTGCATATAAACCCCTGCAAATATGTCAAATTGCAAAAATACCCTAGCAAAATAGGTATTTTGTACATGCACCTGACAACCTTGGTTGCATGTCTGTCCCTGTCGGAGTTATGCAGGAATGGTTGCCGTATATAAAACCCTCACAAGGGCATAAATGCAAATAATGATAGTCTCAAGGGGCATGCATATAAAACAAACTTTGCAAGGATAATTGCATAATCTCACATATTTGTAGAGAGGGAAAGAGAGAGAGTGTGTGTGTGTGTGTGTGTAAAGTAAAACCACATATAAAGCAGATATTTTATCAGTGCATTGCATCTGCTGGAGAGAACTACTTGGAAACAGCAAGAGGAATAAAAATAGATGCATAGGAATCCACAGAATACCAGAAGGTTAAGTGACTAATAAAACAATTATTGGAGCCCAAATACTAAAAATGAAACAAGATATGTAAAGAGAGAGACGAGATCATGTTCATAACTAATCCCTTTAACTATCACATTTGCTAAGTGTTAATAAAGGGAGCACCCGGACACACTTTCGACACAATAAATTCTAATGTAGCTGTAAAGTTTGCAAAATAATTTCTAAACAAGATGGTGAAAAAGAAACTTTAAATGATTGGAGTGAAAGTGCAGACGCAAGACTTACGACTAGGAGGCGCTTGGATTGGCACAACGTACACATACAACAAAAACTTCAAAAATGTACAAGACAGAAATGTACCCAAGGATAACAATTCAAAACTTAATAGCAGTGTATACCGGATAGAATAATGTGTAGTGAGCTATGTATGACTAAATAATGGGCGACCTTAGAGGAGAGAAAAATAAATGGGTAGCATTGGGGTACATCTATTACAGACCACTCTTTTTAGTGATCCAACCAAGGTAAAACCAGATTGATTAAACAATGAGGAAAATCAAAAGAACCTGATTTGACCTAATATTGAATCCAAACGTTCTCCTGATATGGTCATGGTTTTATGATTTTCTTTATAATTCAAAGAAAAAACATTGAAGAATTTAGAAGTTTACACTTGTGCGGAATGCCAACTATTTCATTATAAAGTCCTAAAGGGCTCAGAGATACGCAACTTAACGATATTTAAGTGCTTAAAGCTGACCTCTATATCCTGTAAGGCGACTCTAAAAGCAGGAAAAGATTGCATAAGAATGCACTATAGAGCTTGTTAAATGAATTACAACGATCTAACAATTATAAAGGATATAAGGTAAGGAAATAATCACAAAGCGCCACAAAATTGTTGAGATTAAACTCTACGGTCAAGGTCAGACAAAGCTAATTCCTACTAATGAAATGTGCAGAAACAGCCACAAGTGCAAGTTGTGCATTTCTAAAGTGAACAGGACATAGCTTTGACCGGAAGAATTCTTGCTAACATAATAAAAACTTTTGTTCACAACCCATTTCACTTTTCTCGCACCCTTCTCATCACCTTTCTCACCTAAAAGTCCAGTTGATTTTCCATTCATACTTTCTTTGCTATACTGGCATTGTAAGGAGTAATTTAGTGTGAATTCTTAGCAAAATTATAAGCTGCGTTAGAAATTACAAAATCATAGTTTTCCGTACTTGCTGTTGTAACTAATTAACCAGTATCTGCTCATTAATTCATAAAAATTGTCCACTATCACGTCAAATGAGCAAGTAATGAGAGAAAAGTACAATTTTAATACTGGATTCATCCTAAAATCAGTAAAAGTAAAGAAAGATTTAAAATTCATAGATAATTAATTCTATAGCTAGGAAATTTTGGAAAGAAGAAGAAAAAGAAATTATCAGAATCACCTTAGACAAGGTGCTCTTTCCGGAACCGTTCTTCCCCATAATCGCATGAACCTACACAAATCCGAGCACAAAATGAAGCGAAAAGTAAACCCCAAAACCAGAATCTCAAACGCCCCGCTAAAAGAGCAAAAGGGTTAGAGCACCTCTCCCTCGTTGATGGTGAGGTCGACTCCATGTAGGAGCTCCTTCCCCGACTCCCTGGCCACGGCCTTGAGATCCCGCACCTCGAGAAGCACCTTCGCGGGGCCTCCGGCGGCGGCGCCACCTCCCATCGCCGAGGATTCGACAGCGATCGTGACCTTCGCCACCGCCGCAGCCGCCGCACGACGGCGGGGGTCGGGGAGTCGTACCCGGCGCGGAGCGGAGGAGGAGGCGAGGAGGGGGGCCGAGAGCGATGGGGAGATGCGGAGGTGGGGCGGAGATAATAGAGAAGAGGCGGCGGCGGGAGACATGAACGCAGGTGTTTGCGAGGTTCGTCCCAACATTCGGAACGAGGACGACGACGAGGATTATTATTATTATTATTATTATTATTATTATTTATTCATTAGTTAAGTTAGCTAAGCAATAAAGATAGGTAAGAAAGGGTTATTTACAAAACAAATAATTCTCGATTTTTTTTATTTTATTTTTTTTTAAAAAAAAAATACACCTGTAAAAAAATTATTTATAAAAATAAAATAATTAAATTAAAATGGTTGATGGTGGAAGTATGTTTTATACTTTTATTTTATTTTTTTCTCAGATAATGACTAATTAAATATAACGATAATTTTATTGAATATATCATCGAATTGGAAATTATCTTATCCCACAACAAAACCCTAAATCCTATTATCCAATCATTCTTTCCTTAATAAATTTTTAATAATTTAAAAAATTACAAAGGATTCTGATTGTCGCGTGATCAGAAAAGCACCAATCAAACAAAACTGAAAGAGATTCGATTAAATCGACAATAAAATTAAAATCCTGGAATATATGAAAGAATGATTCAAATCCAAGGAAAATGGGAAGGGATCGATGAGAGCAAGAAAGAAAGAGAGAGAGAGTGAAAGAGAGGGACTTGATACAGAAGAGGACAGAGGCATCGCAATGGATGTAGTTGAAGAGATCAGAGATGTCGCAGAACATTGAAAGATGGACAAATCATTAATTCACGAGACAATAAAACTTAAATTGTTTGATTCTCATGTATCCTAGGATGCAAGTTATCAAACATGTGTTTTCAATTCCAAACTTTAAGAACTCATTAAGGCCTACCTGAAGAAAAAACAAAAAAAAAAAAAAAAAAAAAAAAAGAAGAGAATAATTTATATAGTTAACAAAAACTACATACTTCGACAACAAACTTGAAAGCGCACACAATATTCGCATTGCTACTAACAACAATCACAATATACACATTACTAATTCACATGTAAAGAAAGGAACAACCTCCTATCTGCCGAACTAGACATGTACCAAGTTTCTTTGTCTGCATCATATGCATTCTGAATGCATCCACCAAATTTCCTCTAAAAGTTATAAAGAATAAAGATGATAAGACATGTACCAAGTTCCTTTGTCGGCATCATATGCATTCTGAATGCATCCAACAAATTTCCTCTAAATGTTATAAAGAATAAAGATGATATTAGTAAAAAATTGCAAATTTCCTCTAAATGTTATAAAGAATAAAGATGATATTAGTAAAAAATTGTTGTAGCCTATCTATAACATAATAACTTGATCCTCACGGCAGAAAATAGTTTGAGATGAAATCTTGTTAACATACCAAGATACATATAAGATGTGGTGTGTCCATATTGGCCGATTCTAATTTGACTCAATCTATATAATATGTGGATTAGAATTTATTCTTTTGTGTTAAAGATAAGATCAGAATTTTATCCTTATATGTTAAGGATAAGGTTAAGATTTATCAGTTAAAGATAAAAATGATAAGTTATATATGTTTTTTATTAGTTAAGAAATATATTTTAATCTATATCTTAACCGATATTCTATTATCTCTACGTGAGAAACAGAATATCTTAGGGATCCTAATAATCTATAAATAGAACATCTTCCTCTATACGAGAGACATAACATACGATACACAAGAAGAAAAGGAGATTTCTTTTTTTCTATTCTCTCTTTACGTTCTTTCTAGGTTTCCATCTACGTTCCCGGGGTTTTGGAACGTGGACATAAAAGAGCACTCTGGTAGCCCTCTTCGCATCCGATCCGCAGCCCGTAAGAGACACGTGGAAGATTAAGAATCATCAAGACAAAGATGATCCAAGAAGGCTAGTAAAACAAGTTACCCGATCCGATTTCAGTTCCTAGATATGTTGGCTATCCAGTTTGTAAGTTTCTGCAGCCCACTAATCCCAACAATAAGTATCGGAGCAAGTTTTGCTTGTTTTCGCCTGTGATCATGCCCGTGTTTGCTTGATTTTGGATGCATGTTTCGTTGATCATATTTTTCGTAAATTAGTTCTACAAATTTTATATTCGTTTTTCTATATGAAATCGAATTAAAATAAATAAATAAAAGATGAAAGAAAACTAAATTAGTTTTAATTTTTTATTCTTTTATATTGATCACGAAACATATTTTTATTTACATTCGTTGTATATATATTTTTTATATACAATTTTTTTTATGTTGTGCGCATAACTAAAAAAAAAAAAAAAAAAAAAAAAAAAAAAAAAAAAGGCGCAACAGCGTTGGGCGCGTCCAAGAAGGCGCGGGCCCCCGCAGGCGGGCACGGGCCCCAGCGCTTCGGGCGCAGGGCCCCGCCCGGCCTGCAGCGCCCAAGCGGGTAGGCTGGGCCCGACCCAGCCTGCCTCGCCTGCGGGTGGGCGCTGGCCCACCGCGCTGCTGGTGCTTGGCTCGGTCCAGCCCGTAGCGGGCCTGCGGGCTCTGGCGCCATCCCGCGCTTCGGGCGCAGGGCGCGGCTCGGCCCGCAGCGCCCGAGTAGGCGCAGGCACCCGCGCCAGCTGCCAGTGCTGGGCCCGGCCTGCTGCAATCGCTGGGCTCGGTCTAGCCCGACCTGCGCGATTGCAGGCGGCCCGTTTTTTTATTTATTTTTATTTAT
This sequence comes from Tillandsia leiboldiana, assembly GCA_029204045.2. NCBI lineage: Eukaryota > Viridiplantae > Streptophyta > Magnoliopsida > Poales > Bromeliaceae > Tillandsia > Tillandsia leiboldiana. Next base: position 3,329,780 of record CM055082.1, read on the forward strand.
TTATTGTTTTTCTATGTGAAAAAATAAATAAATAATAATAATAATAAAAGTTTTTTTATGCTTCTATATGGTGCGAATTTTTTTTATTTACCTGTGGGATTTAAAATAAAAAATATGCATGTGTTGTATGCTTTTTATATCTTGTGTGGATGTAAATTATAATACTTGTGTGGCTCATTATGAATCGTTATATTTTTTTTGTGTGCATATAAGTACTTGTATTCTTTTGGTATTTTTCAACAAAATTTAATTTTTAGAAAAGCAGGTTTGGCGTGTGCAGCATTTCTGTAGAATTTTTTTCTTTGATGTACATCTTTTAGTGATATAGTAGATTTTAATTCTGCAAAAATGATATAATAATTAAGGTCATGTTGTCACGCCCCGGGGTTTATAAAAGCAGAAAAATAGAGCAATAATTTTTTTTTTGAAAGGGGATACCCACCGGGCACGTGCACAGACCCGCCACATATGCTAGCGCCCTCGATTTTATCGATTGATTTTATCTATCGAGCCACCCTTGCGTATGCACGGCGTAGAAACCACCACAACACTTTAACCACACCAGTCACATAAAAGACTAAAAGAGAACCATCATACATTCACAATGACCAACCGTTAACGTAAACTTGAAAGGATAAAACCACAGGTTTGCAAAACAGTGCCCACACAACACTTAGTTTTTAAAACAATTTCGCAATCTCTTTTCTGATGGCAATAAGAGTTTGAAAGGATAAATCCACGGGTTTGTAAAACAGTGCCTACACGACACTTAGTTTTTAAAACAATTTCGCAATCTCTTTTTTTTTTTCATTTTAAAAACGGCCGTATCGAAAGCATATTTGAGCATAAAGAAAAACGGTCGATCACCGAGTCAAAAGTCCATCCTAACGGCCACATTATCCACAATGAAAGAAAATCACATGCTCACAACTAACTAACCGAAATAATCAAGTGCAAAAAAAAAAAAGTCACCAGCCACAAAAGAGCTAGATCCTTCTAGTCGTAGCCTCACCGCCGTCCTAGGTCCCACCCCTGACCGAATCTGTCACATAGTGGGAAGTCAGCGACACAAAGAGTAAAGGTAAAGCGTAGAAACAGGTATGATAACAAGAGGTACAGATATTAAATCAAACCGTAAACTCTAGAGCATCCACAACTCCCCATCATGCAATCAATCATGCTTCCCTGTAAAAATCATACCGAACACCTGCCTAATTGGTCCGTGGACCTCAGGCATAAGAACAACTGCCCCGCTCTCACCTTGGTGCATTTAACCCCCCACTGCACGAATGCAGCACCGCAAATAGCCGCAAGGGGCCCCCACTAATGTCACCTCGTGGGGTTCACGGGTCCGCAGACCACTCCTCCAGAAAAGTACACCGACACGGTGGCCAAACCGCTGGTGTGCGTGCAAGCGCCATAAGCATAGTAAAGAAACACCGACATGTGCCATATGATCTCGCGACACACGGTCGCTCCAAATAAGATAAGAACCGATGCATAATAGGGGTTAGTCATCAACTCACAATGTAGAACACCGGGATTTGGATGACGCACCGACCTTGCAGGATGGTGTGGTGCGGAGGAATTTGCCTTGGATGTGTCCCACTTGTGTTTTCAGAGGAGTTCGGGTTGATTTGGATCCCCGCGGAGGCCTCTGCTTGTTTCGGGCTTTGTACGCGTTAGGTGACTGGTACGGGAAGCTCCGACACCGCTATGGGTTGCAGGAAAATTGGGAAACACTTGGAGCAGGTGTACTTTTGATTTACAGCGAGGTTCGGGAGGTTCCGGACTGACGCGGAGGACCCGGAGGCAAAAAGTGAGTCGGAACTGGCATTTTTGGAGCCGGTATTTGATTTGAGCACCCCGACTCAACGGTCGAGCTTTTTGAGGAGAAAAAGCTGTGGACACGCGTACTTTTGATTTACAGCGAGGTTCGGGAGGTTCCGGACTGACGCGGAGGACCCGGAGGCAAAAAGTGAGTCGGAACTGGCATTTTTGGAGCCGGTATTTGATTTGAGCACCCCGACTCAACGGTCGAGCTTTTTGAGGAGAAAAAGCTGTGGACACGCGTACTTTTGATTTACAGCGAGGTTCGGGAGGTTCCGGACTGACGCGGAGGACCCGGAGGTAAAAAGTGAGTCGGAACTGGCATTTTTGGAGCCGGTATTTGATTTGAGCACCCCGACTCAACGGTTGAGCTTTTTGAAGAGAAAAAGCTGTGAGCGCGTGTACTTTGGAATTACAGCGGAGCTCGGGAGGTTCCGGGCAGCGGCGGAGAGCCCGAAGACCAAAAGTGAGTTGGAGTTGGGTTTTGGAATTAAATTAATTAAGTTAATTAATTTATATAAAGCTGTTGCTTTATAAAAACCCCCCCTCCACCTCTGTAGCAAAGGAAAAAAAAGAGAAAGAAAGAAAAGGAAAGGGAAGAAGATGAAGAGGATGGGTTTGAAGGAAACAACTCTTGGGCGTTTTTTCTTCTCCGGGCGTGGACGAGGGCCGAGCGAGGACCGGCGTGCCGCGAGGAGGTTGGTTTATTTTATTTTTTATTTCTTTCTTTTCACTCTTTTCTTCTCCCCGGTGGCCGGAGCCTGCGGCTAGTCGTCCGGCGCGTGGCCGGGGGAGGGGCGCTGGGGCGCCGCGCACAGCTGCGCCCTGCTGCCAAAGTGGGACAGCAGGGCGCCGGGCTGCACAGGGGCGGCATGGTGCCGCGCGGCCCTGCAGGCTGCGCGCTGGGCGCGCGGCACTGCAGGGGTGCCGCGCGGGCATCCCCTGTGCCGCGCGGCCTGGCAGGCCGCGCGGGGCGCGCGGCCCTGCAGGGGTGCCGCGCGGGTAGCCCCTGTGCCGCGCGGCCTTGCAGGCCGCGCGGGGCGCGCGGCACTGTAAGGTGCCGCGCGGGCGGCCTTGGGGCCGCGCGGCCCTGCAGGCCGCGCGCTGGGCGCGCGGCACTGCAGGGGTGCCGCGCGGGCAACCCCTGTGCCGCGCGACCTTGCAGGCCGCGCGCTGTGCGCGCGGCACTGCAAGGTGCCGCGCGGGCCTGCGGGCCGCGCCCGTGGGCGCGCGGCCCTGCAGGGGGCCCCGCGCGGGCGGCCCTGTGCCGCGCGGGCCTGCGGGCCGCGCCCGTGGGCGCGCGGCCCTGCAGGGGGCCCCGCGCGGGCGGCCCTGTGCCGCGCGGGCCCGCGGGCCGCGCCCGTGGGCGCGCGGCCCTGCGGGGGCCCCGCGCGGGCGGCCCTGCGCCGCGCGGGCCTGCAGGCCGCGCCCTTGGGCGCGCGGCGCTGCAGGGGCCCCGCGCGGGCGGCCTTGTGCCGCGCGGGCCTGCGGGCCGCGCCCGTGGGCGCGCGGCCCTGCGGGGGGCCCCGCGCGGGCGGCCCTGTGCCGCGCGGGCCTGCGGGCCGCGCCCGTGGGCGCGCGGCCCTGCAGGGGGCCCCGGGCGGGCGGCCCTGTGCCGCGCGGGCCCGCGGGCCGCGCCCGTGGGCGCGCGGCCCTGCGGGGGCCCCGCGCGGGCGGCCCTGTGCCGCGCGGGCCCGCGGGCCGCGCCCGTGGGCGCGCGGCCCTGCGGGGGCCCCGCGCGGGCCTGCAGGCCGCGCCCTTGGGCGCGCGGCGCTGCAGGGGCCCCGCGCGGGCGGCCTTGTGCCGCGCGGGCCTGCGGGCCGCGCCCGTGGGCGCGCGGCCCTGCGGGGGGCCCCGCGCGGGCGGCCCTGTGCCGCGTGGGCCTGCGGGCCGCGCCCGTGGGCGCGCGGCCCTGCAGGGGGCCCCGCGCGGGCGGCCCTGTGCCGCGCGGGCCCGCGGGCCGCGCCCGTGGGCGCGCGGCCCTGCGGGGGCCCCGCGCGGGCGGCCCTGCGCGGGCGGCCCGGTGCCGCGCGGGCTTGCTGGGCGCCGCGCGGGCGGCTGGGCCAGCGCCGCGCGGCTGGGTTTGGGGGCCGTGCAGCTGCGCCGCATTGGCCGCGCAGGCTGCGACTCGGCGACGCGCCGCGGCGTGTGTGCGAGATGGGTTTTCCGCGCAACGCGCGGCGTTTCTCGTCGCCGGATGGGTTTCTTTCGCCTTTGTGAGCGCGGTTTTAGCCGCATGTTTCTCTGATCCCGGTCCCTCTTCTTATCTCACAGTTGTGGCATAGTGCTAGCTTCTCACGTGGCCAGTGGCGCGTGTTTTGCCGCGTGGAGCTGCGGGATCGCATCGGGACCTCCGTTTGGCGCACGGTTTTCGCGGATGGATCGCAGGTGGGTTGGTTTCTCCCAAGGAACTACGGATTGCCCTTTTATGCTTCCGAATGCAAAGGTATCGTATCCTTTCTATCAGGTATTTGCGGAACAGTCGTGCAAGTCGAGGGTTGTCGTTTCCGACTTGGACACGAGTGTTAGTCGCATCGTTAGAGTATACGAGTTGTACTGGCAGAGTTACCAGATGGGTATAAATCACTGGCTGAGTTACCAGATGTGTAGATACCACTGGCAGAGTTACCAGATGGGTATAGATCACTGGCTGAGTTACCAGATGAGTAGATACCACTGGCAGAGTTACCAGATGGGTATAAATCACTGGCTGAGTTACCAGATGAGTAGATACCACTGGCAGAGTTACCAGATGGGTATAAATCACTGGCTGAGTTACCAGATGAGTAGATACCACTGGCAGAGTTACCAGAGGGGTATAGATCACTGGCTGAGTTACCAGATGAGTAGATACCACTGGCAGAGTTACCAGATGGGTATAAATCACTGGCTGAGTTACCAGATGTGTAGATATCACTGGCTGAGTTACCAGATAGATAGTTATGCCCTGGCCGAGTCACCAGGTGGTTACTAGAAGGGATTGAGGTGGCCTTCTAGTGTCTTGTAGAGTTCTAGCAGTCCCAGTGCGGGGGCGGAAACTATGGGCGCCTAAGCCTACAGCATGTTCTTGTTTGATAAGGGCTGTAGGGGGCGCAGACGTTCGTAGTTTCCAGGCCTCCGTGAGAGAGACTGAGAACTTACTTCCAGCATTGCATTGAGACATGTAGCGATAGATTCATTTTCAGTTATCTATCTATCTATCTATCTATCTATCTATCTATTTGAGTTTTTGTCTCCAGCAGACTGAGTGGGTGTACCGTGGGGTTAGCTTTGGTGCCCACTGAGATCTGACTGTTGCAGTAGATCTCACACCCGCTGTGATGACAGGTGTTCCTGAGGCGACCGTTCCAGGTTTGGCTCATTCGGAGCTTTCTGACCGAGGTTTGCGCGTGGCTGGCTAGCTCCTACCCGAGTCGGTGGTGTCGGTGTGGTGTCTCTTGTACTTTTCAGTTTCCACTTTTGTACTTATGTTGGGGGTGCTAGTGGACTGGTGTACTTGGACTTTTCACCGCTTAGTGTTTCAGCTTCCTTTCAGCTCTGATACTTGTTAGCTTTAGATCTCTTTTGCAGGTTAGACGCTTCGTCTGTACGGCAGTTTCCGTACAGACGGCGGATCTGTTGGCGAGCCCGGGTCGCAGTTCAACCCCCGGGGCGTGACAGATTAGGTGGTATCAGAGCCTAGGAATATAGGTCGTTGGGGACTTAGAGACCCTAGGCTTTTGGTTGGACAGTGGGAAGACTGTCGTGTGAGACGTGACCTTAGCGAGAGTCTTGTCTGAGAATGTACCTCCCCCAGAGGATTGGGGTGAGTGGCCTCGCATGTTATTTCTCTAAAGGTGATTGTGTTGGCTGCAGACAACATAATGCTTTAGAAAGGTTAACATGTTTAGACTTTCGTTTGCTTGGGTCGAGTGAGTCTTGGTCCTAATGTTTTCTGTTGCAGTGGTTTTTGGATGCTTCCGAGACGCCGTGCAGCGGCGAGGGCGTGTTTGACCTGGGATGAGGGGCTCGTATAGCGGAAAGCTAAATGGATAGAGCCGAGAGAGGCTTGAGAGATCCAGGCCCAAGCAGTCCTAGTATTTGAGGCGTTACGGCGCCAGGAAGCGAGAGCATGGAGCGTGGGATGCACATGCTTGGTGCACATGCTTGGACCGAGAGCATCGCCCGGAGTATCGTCGGTAGTACCTCCGGCCGCGACTTTGTCGATTTCTGTTTCGGGATCACACCATTGATGGTGCGGATGCAGCGAGAGGTTACTGATAGGTTGTGTACCGCATCCAGTTCTATCCCTTGAAGATTTCGGGACCGAGTTGGAGCCGTGAGAGGCCGAGAACTGGAACGCTGTTATGGAAGATTTGTCGAGGATTTGTTCATCCAGGATAAGCATCAGGGCGCTTGGTTATGTACTTTTCTTTGGGACGCCAAGAGAGCTGGTGGCGTCGGATTCGTCTTGTTGGACCATCGGGAGCGCAGTTGATGTTCTGGGGTGAGTTTCTGTGACAGTTGAGCGGTGTATCCCTGGTCGTCCAGGATGAGGCTTAGAGGTTGGTTGTGTTCGAGTGGGAACCGCCTCAAGATGACTATCTCTTTGTGCATTTTCGGCGATTGCCGACCTTGGATGCAGTGAGCGTGCATACGCGATGGATTGACCGAGGATCAGTGTTTCCGTCCGAGGGAGACGGTGAGCGGGGGATCAGCGTCGGAGTGAGAGCTCCGGCATTGCCGATTTTGCGATAGTCGCGGGATTCGAGGTTGCCGTGATTCCACCCTCTGGATCAGGGGTCTCAGAGGAGACAGAGACCAGGAGGTTCTCGACAGTGCTCGCTTCAGCAGCAGTGCCAGGATGTGAGTTTCCCTGCTGCATGGGCCGCATTCTTCGTCAGGGTTGAGGATCGCGTTTCACCTGGTGTGGCCGTCGGGTTAGAGCTTGCTTAATGCCAACGCCGTGTGTGCGTTTCGGTAAAGCGGGGGTACCTTCGTGTGGGCCAGTGTCAGGACTGATGGTTTGCACGTTTGGATCGATTTTCAGATCACGTGAAGCACGTGGATGAGTGCTGCCTGTCCTGCCAGTGCAACTAGGACCTTGGATTGATCATCGAGATGTTAGTCCTACATCAGAGCTGGGGTGTTGATACGAGGTTGGATAGGAATCGGTCGTCCCAATTTATGCTATCATGGATTGTCGAAAGAGAAGACATTGACCCTCCGTAGACCTGGTCAGGAGGAGTGTATTTTTATAGCATGCGATGAGATATTTGATGCCCTGGCTGAGTTACCAGGAGGTTACCTGCCCCTGGCTGAGTTACCAGGAGGTTACTTGCCCCTGGCCGAGTTACCAGGTGGTTGATGCCCCTGGCCGAGTTACCAGGTAATTACTTGATTGGGACCGAGATCGAGACAGTCATTGACGTGGTTTGGTAACCGCGCCAACTTCGACAGCACCTCGTGGAGTATCAACCGTGGGACAGGGAGAGCTGTGAGCGCAGCTGCGAGATTTGACGGATCGAGAGGTCTCTGAGACCTAGTGCCTCGTCGTGGGAATACGACAGTGAGGATCCAGGCGGTTGTTACACCGTGGTGATGTCACGTTGTGGGTACACAACCGTGTGAGTTCTTGTAAGGTTCGAACTTGATTAGTCTCACCTTGTGCTTGGGCAGATGCCTTCGAGTGATGGATATCTTTATGGAACCTTACAGCCAAGGGCTGTGCCTGGATACTGACCCGGAACCAGTAGGGCAGTTTGAGCGGTTTGCGTGGTCAGGTGGATTGACTAATGCCCTACTGATTTGAGAGCTGTGTTTTTCCCTGTTTCACTGGACGGGTTGGTGGTGTTACCGTCGTGGGTTTTTGCTTATCTCCGAGTTGACTTGGAGCTTGAGGGGCTCTTGAGGTTAGTGCTACAACTTCTGAGGAGGAAGAAGTTGGTTGCCAAGCCTTGAGAGTTGCACTTCGACATCGAGGATTTCGTGTTTGGGCCTTGTGTTTTAGCCGCTTGAGTGACAGAGGATATGAGGTGTATTGAGGCAAAGCTGAGGAGGATACCAGCTTTGATCCGGATATTGCCGTGATAGAGAGGTCATGGGATTGTTCAGAACCCTCGAACCTAAAGTGCTTGGACACTCAGGAGGTCAGGTTGAGGTAACGCCGGTGATAGATTTTGCAAGGATGTATGATTGCTTTATCCCGGCGAGGACATTTTGTTCAGTATGCCTTGTTTAGGCGAGCTGTGTAACCCTGGGAATTGAGTGCCAGAATCGAGAGAGGGTTCTCGAGGTTGAAGTTTTTCCCCTGTCAAGGGGAGGTGATCCATGTTTTGTGGAACTGGAGCTTTGGTGGCTATGAAGCAGTCTGAGGAGTTTTGCCTTAAGGAGGCTTGAACTTCGGTTTTTGAGTTCTCGAATCGAGGGAAACTTCCAGCCTGAGAGTTATATATAGAAACGAGTTATGCGAGTTGTGGATCCTCGAGCTGTGATCAGGCTGGATGAGGCCTATTTGAACCCGAAAGTTTTGTTTTGCTTTCCCTTCCTTGGTGATGGACGAGGACTGCGTTATCCTCATCGACCGATGCGATTCTTGTTGGTGAAACCAAAGAATTTTGCAGTCGAATCATACCTTTGGGGGAAGGTTCAGTGTTGTCAGCATGAGGAATGTGAGTGACCACTTGAGAGCCTTGGGCAATCTGGGGATCTCCTATCCCTTTTGTTTTTGATTTACCCTCCTAAGCATGGATTTTGTTGGATTTCGAGGACGAAACCCTTTTAAGGGGGGGAGAGTGTAGAACACCGGGATTTGGATGACGCACCGACCTTGCAGGATGGTGTGGTGCGGAGGAATTTGCCTTGGATGTGTCCCACTTGTGTTTTCAGAGGAGTTCGGGTTGATTTGGATCCCCGCGGAGGCCTCTGCTTGTTTCGGGCTTTGTACGCGTTAGGTGACTGGTACGGGAAGCTCCGACACCGCTATGGGTTGCAGGAAAATTGGGAAACACTTGGAGCAGGTGTACTTTTGATTTACAGCGAGGTTCGGGAGGTTCCGGACTGACGCGGAGGACCCGGAGGCAAAAAGTGAGTCGGAACTGGCATTTTTGGAGCCGGTATTTGATTTGAGCACCCCGACTCAACGGTCGAGCTTTTTGAGGAGAAAAAGCTGTGGGACACGCGTACTTTGATTTACAGCGAGGTTCGGGAGGTTCCGGACTGACGCGGAGGACCCGGAGGCAAAAAGTGAGTCGGAACTGGCATTTTTGGAGCCGGTATTTGATTTGAGCACCCCGACTCAACGGTCGAGCTTTTTGAGGAGAAAAAGCTGTGGACACGCGTACTTTTGATTACAGCGAGGTTCGGGAGTTCCGGACTGACGCGGAGGACCCGGAGGTAAAAAGTGAGTCGGAACTGGCATTTTTGGAGCCGGTATTTGATTTGAGCACCCCGACTCAACGGTTTGAGCTTTTTGAAAGAGAAAAAGCTGTGAGCGCGTGTACTTTGGAATTACAGCGGAGCTCGGGAGGTTCCGGGCAGCGGCGGAGAGCCCGAAGACCAAAAGTGAGTTGGAGTTGGGTTTTGGAATTAAATTAATTAAGTAATTAATTT
>CM055082.1:3339299-3501142 GCA_029204045.2 Tillandsia leiboldiana
CATGCTTGGTGGCACATGCTTGGACCGAGAGCATCGCCCGGGAGTACGTCGGTAGTACCTGGGCCGGTCCGGCCGGCGACTTTGTCGATTTCTGTTTTCGGGATCACACCATGATGGTGGCGGATGCAGCGAGAGTTACTGTAGGTTGTGTACCGCATCCGTTCATCCCTTGAAGATTTCGGGACCGAGTTGGAGCCGTGAGAGGCCGAGAACTGGAACGCTGTTATGGAAGATTTGTCGAGGATTTGTTCATCCAGATAAGCATCAGGGCGCTTGGTTATGTACTTTTCTTTGGGACGCCAAGAGAGCTGGTGGCGTCGGATTCGTCTTGTTGCCATCGGAGCGCAGTTGATGTTCTGGGGTGAGTTTCTGTGACAGTTGAGCGGTGGTATCCCTGGTCGTCCAGGATGAGGCTTAGAGGTTGGTTGTGGGTTCGAGTGGGAACCGCCTCAAGATTGACTATCTCTTTGTGCATTTTCCGGCGATTGCCGACCTTGGATGCAGTGAGCCGTGCATACGCGATGGATTGACCGAGGATCAGTGTTTCCGTCCGAGGGAGACGGTGAGCGGGGGATCAGCGTCGGAGTGAGAGCTCCGCATTGCCGATTTTGCGATAGTCGCGGGATTCGAGGTTGCCGTGATTCCACCCTCTGGATCAGGGGTCTCAGAGGAGACAGAGACCAGGAGGTTCTCGACAGTGCTCGCATTCAGCAGCAGTGCCAGGATGTGAGTTTCCCTGCTGCATGGGCCGCATTCTTCGTCAGGGTTGAGGATCGCGTTTCACCTGGTGTGGCCGTCGGGTTAGAGCTTGCTTAATGCCAACGCCGTGTGTGCGTTTCGGTAAAGCGGGGGTACCTTCGTGTGGGCCAGTGTCAGGACTGATGGTTTTGCACGTTTGGATCGATTTTCAGATCACGTGAAGCACGTGGATGAGTGCTGCCTGTCCTGCCAGTGCAACTAGGACCTTGGATTGATCATCGAGATGTTAGTCCTACATCAGAGCTGGGGTGTTGATACGAGGTTGGATAGGAATCGGTCGTCCCAATTTATGCTATCATGGATTGTCGAAAGAGAAGACATTGACCCTCCGTAGACCTGGTCAGGAGGAGTGTATTTTTATAGCATGCGATGAGATATTTGATGCCCTGGCTGAGTTACCAGGAGGTTACCTGCCCCTGGCTGAGTTACCAGGAGGTTACTTGCCCCTGGCCGAGTTACCAGGTGGTTGATGCCCCTGGCCGAGTTACCAGGTAATTACTTGATTGGGACCGAGATCGAGACAGTCATTGACGTGGTTTGGTAACCGCGCCAACTTCGACAGCACCTCGTGGAGTATCAACCGTGGGACAGGGAGAGCTGTGAGCGCAGCTGCGAGATTTGACGGATCGAGAGGTCTCTGAGACCTAGTGCCTCGTCGTGGGAATACGACAGTGAGGATCCAGGCGGTTGTTACACCGTGGTGATGTCACGTTGTGGGTACACAACCGTGTGAGTTCTTGTAAGGTTCGAACTTGATTAGTCTCACCTTGTGCTTGGGCAGATGCCTTCGAGTGATGGATATCTTTATGGAACCTTACAGCCAAGGGCTGTGCCTGGATACTGACCCGGAACCAGTAGGGCAGTTTGAGCGGTTTGCGTGGTCAGGTGGATTGACTAATGCCCTACTGATTTGAGAGCTGTGTTTTTCCCTGTTTCACTGGACGGGTTGGTGGTGTTACCGTCGTGGGTTTTTGCTTATCTCCGAGTTGACTTGGAGCTTGAGGGGCTCTTGAGGTTAGTGCTACAACTTCTGAGGAGGAAGAAGTTGGTTGCCAAGCCTTGAGAGTTGCACTTCGACATCGAGGATTTCGTGTTTGGGCCTTGTGTTTTAGCCGCTTGAGTGACAGAGGATATGAGGTGTATTGAGGCAAAGCTGAGGAGGATACCAGCTTTGATCCGGATATTGCCGTGATAGAGAGGTCATGGGATTGTTCAGAACCCTCGAACCTAAAGTGCTTGGACACTCAGGAGGTCAGGTTGAGGTAACGCCGGTGATAGATTTTGCAAGGATGTATGATTGCTTTATCCCGGCGAGGACATTTTGTTCAGTATGCCTTGTTTAGGCGAGCTGTGTAACCCTGGGAATTGAGTGCCAGAATCGAGAGAGGGTTCTCGAGGTTGAAGTTTTTCCCCTGTCAAGGGGAGGTGATCCATGTTTTGTGGAACTGGAGCTTTGGTGGCTATGAAGCAGCTGAGGAGTTTTGCCTTAAGGAGGCTTGAACTTCGGTTTTTGAGTTCTCGAATCGAGGGAAACTTCCAGCCTGAGAGTTATATATAGAAACGAGTTATGCGAGTTGTGGATCCTCGAGCTGTGATCAGGCTGGATGAGGCCTATTTGAACCCCGAAAGTTTTGTTTTGCTTTCCCTTCCTTGGTGATGGACGAGGACTGCGTTATCCTCATCGACCGATGCGATTCTTGTTGGTGAAACCAAAGAATTTTGCAGTCGAATCATACCTTTGGGGGAAGGTTCAGTGTTGTCAGCATGAGGAATGTGAGTGACCACTTGAGAGCCTTGGGCAATCTGGGGATCTCCTATCCCTTTTGTTTTTGATTTACCCTCCTAAGCATGGATTTTGTTGGATTTCGAGGACGAAACCCTTTTAAGGGGGGGAGAGTGTAGAACACCGGGATTTGGATGACGCACCGACCTTGCAGGATGGTGTGGTGCGGAGGAATTTGCCTTGGATGTGTCCCACTTGTGTTTTCAGAGGAGTTCGGGTTGATTTGGATCCCCGCGGAGGCCTCTGCTTGTTTCGGGCTTTGTACGCGTTAGGTGACTGGTACGGGAAGCTCCGACACCGCTATGGGTTGCAGGAAAATTGGGAAACACTTGGAGCAGGTGTACTTTTGATTTACAGCGAGGTTCGGGAGGTTCCGGACTGACGCGGAGGACCCGGAGGCAAAAAGTGAGTCGGAACTGGCATTTTTGGAGCCGGTATTTGATTTGAGCACCCCGACTCAACGGTCGAGCTTTTTGAGGAGAAAAAGCTGTGGACACGCGTACTTTTGATTTACAGCGAGGTTCGGGAGGTTCCGGACTGACGCGGAGGACCCGGAGGCAAAAAGTGAGTCGGAACTGGCATTTTTGGAGCCGGTATTTGATTTGAGCACCCCGACTCAACGGTCGAGCTTTTTGAGGAGAAAAAGCTGTGGACACGCGTACTTTTGATTTACAGCGAGGTTCGGGAGGTTCCGGACTGACGCGGAGGACCCGGAGGTAAAAAGTGAGTCGGAACTGGCATTTTTGGAGCCGGTATTTGATTTGAGCACCCCGACTCAACGGTTGAGCTTTTTGAAGAGAAAAAGCTGTGAGCGCGTGTACTTTGGAATTACAGCGGAGCTCGGGAGGTTCCGGGCAGCGGCGGAGAGCCCGAAGACCAAAAGTGAGTTGGAGTTGGGTTTTGGAATTAAATTAATTAAGTTAATTAATTTATATAAAGCTGTTGCTTTATAAAAACCCCCCCTCCACCTCTGTAGCAAAGGAAAAAAAAGAGAAAGAAAGAAAAGGAAAGGGAAGAAGATGAAGAGGATGGGTTTGAAGGAAACAACTCTTGGGCGTTTTTTCTTCTCCGGGCGTGGACGAGGGCCGAGCGAGGACCGGCGTGCCGCGAGGAGGTTGGTTTATTTTATTTTTTATTTCTTTCTTTTCACTCTTTTCTTCTCCCCGGTGGCCGGAGCCTGCGGCTAGTCGTCCGGCGCGTGGCCGGGGGAGGGGCGCTGGGGCGCCGCGCACAGCTGCGCCCTGCTGCCAAAGTGGGACAGCAGGGCGCCGGGCTGCACAGGGCGGCATGGTGCCGCGCGGCCCTGCAGGCTGCGCGCTGGGCGCGCGGCACTGCAGGGGTGCCGCGCGGGCATCCCCTGTGCCGCGCGGCCTGGCAGGCCGCGCGGGGGCGCGCGGCCCTGCAGGGGTGCCGCGCGGGCAGCCCCTGTGCCGCGCGGCCTTGCAGGCCGCGCGGGGCGCGCGGCACTGTAAGGTGCCGCGCGGGCGGCCTTGGGGCCGCGCGGCCCTGCAGGCCGCGCGCTGGGCACGCGGCACTGCAGGGGTGCCGCGCGGGCAACCCCTGTGCCGCGCGGCCTTGCAGGCCGCGCGCTGTGCGCGCGGCACTGCAAGGTGCCGCGCGGGCCTGCGGGCCGCGCCCGTGGGCGCGCGGCCCTGCAGGGGGCCCCGCGCGGGCGGCCCTGTGCCGCGCGGGCCTGCGGGCCGCGCCCGTGGGCGCGCGGCCCTGCAGGGGGCCCCGCGCGGGCGGCCCTGTGCCGCGCGGGCCCGCGGGCCGCGCCCGTGGGCGCGCGGCCCTGCGGGGGCCCCGCGCGGGCGGCCCTGCGCCGCGCGGGCCTGCAGGCCGCGCCCTTGGGCGCGCGGCGCTGCAGGGGCCCCGCGCGGGCGGCCTTGTGCCGCGCGGGCCTGCAGGCCGCGCCCGTGGGCGCGCGGCCCTGCGGGGGGCCCCGTGCGGGCGGCCCTGTGCCGCGCGGGCCCGCGGGCCGCGCCCGTGGGCGCGCGGCCCTGCGGGGGCCCCGCGCGGGCGGCCCTGTGCCGCGCGGGCCCGCGGGCCGCGCCCGTGGGCGCGCGGCCCTGCGGGGGCCCCGCGCGGGCGGCCCTGTGCCGCGCGGGCCCGCGGGCCGCGCCCGTGGGCGCGCGGCCCTGCGGGGGCCCCGCGCGGGCGGCCCTGTGCCGCGCGGGCCCGCGGGCCGCGCCCGTGGGCGCGCGGCCCTGCGGGGGCCCCGCGCGGGCGGCCCTGCGCCGCGCGGGCCTGCAGGCCGCGCCCTTGGGCGCGCGGCGCTCCAGGGGCCCCGCGCGGGCGGCCTTGTGCCGCGCGGGCCTGCGGGCCGCGCCCGTGGGCGCGCGGCCCTGCGGGGGGCCCCGCGCGGGCGGCCCTGTGCCGCGCGGGCCTGCGGGCCGCGCCCGTGGGCGCGCGGCCCTGCAGGGGGCCCCGCGCGGGCGGCCCTGTGCCGCGCGGGCCCGCGGGCCGCGCCCGTGGGCGCGCGGCCCTGCGGGGGCCCCGCGCGGGCGGCCCTGCGCCGCGCGGGCCTGCAGGCCGCGCCCTTGGGCGCGCGGCGCTGCAGGGGCCCCGCGCGGGCGGCCTTGTGCCGCGCGGGCCTGCAGGCCGCGCCCTTGGGCGCGCGGCCCTGCAGGGGCCCCGCGCGGGCGGCCCTGCGCCGCGCGGGCCTGCAGGCCGCGCCCTTGGGCGCGCGGCGCTGCAGGGGCCCCGCGCGGGCGGCCTTGTGCCGCGCGGGCCTGCAGGCCGCGCCCTTGGGCGCGCGGCGCTGCAGGGGCCCCGCGCGGGCGGCCTTGTGCCGCGCGGGCCTGCAGGCCGCGCCCGTGGGCGCGCGGCACTGCAGGGGCCCCGCGCGGGCGGCCCGGTGCCGCGCGGGCTTGCTGGGCGCCGCGCGGGCGGCTGGGCCAGCGCCGCGCGGCTGGGTTTGGGGGCCGTGCAGCTGCGCCGCATTGGCCGCGCAGGCTGCGACTCGGCGACGCGCCGCGGCGTGTGTGCGCGATGGGTTTTCCGCGCAACGCGCGGCGTTTCTCGTCGCCGGATGGGTTTCTTTCGCCTTTGTGAGCGCGGTTTTAGCCGCATGTTTCTCTGATCCCGGTCCCTCTTCTTATCTCACAGTTGTGGCATAGTGCTAGCTTCTCACGTGGCCAGTGGCGCGTGTTTTGCCGCGTGGAGCTGCGGGATCGCATCGGGACCTCCGTTTGGCGCACGGTTTTCGCGGATGGATCGCAGGTGGGTTGGTTTCTCCCAAGGAACTACGGATTGCCCTTTTATGCTTCCGAATGCAAAGGTATCGTATCCTTTCTATCAGGTATTTGCGGAACAGTCGTGCAAGTCGAGGGTTGTCGTTTCCGACTTGGACACGAGTGTTAGTCGCATCGTTAGAGTATACGAGTTGTACTGGCAGAGTTACCAGATGGGTATAAATCACTGGCTGAGTTACCAGATGTGTAGATACCACTGGCAGAGTTACCAGATGGGTATAGATCACTGGCTGAGTTACCAGATGAGTAGATACCACTGGCAGAGTTACCAGATGGGTATAAATCACTGGCTGAGTTACCAGATGAGTAGATACCACTGGCAGAGTTACCAGATGGGTATAAATCACTGGCTGAGTTACCAGATGAGTAGATACCACTGGCAGAGTTACCAGAGGGGTATAGATCACTGGCTGAGTTACCAGATGAGTAGATACCACTGGCAGAGTTACCAGATGGGTATAAATCACTGGCTGAGTTACCAGATGTGTAGATATCACTGGCTGAGTTACCAGATAGATAGTTATGCCCTGGCCGAGTCACCAGGTGGTTACTAGAAGGGATTGAGGTGGCCTTCTAGTGTCTTGTAGAGTTCTAGCAGTCCCAGTGCGGGGGCGGAAACTATGGGCGCCTAAGCCTACAGCATGTTCTTGTTTGATAAGGGCTGTAGGGGGCGCAGACGTTCGTAGTTTCCAGGCCTCCCGTGAGAGAGACTGAGAACTTACTTCCAGCATTGCATTGAGACATGTAGCGATAGATTCATTTTCAGTTATCTATCTATCTATCTATCTATCTATCTATCTATTTGAGTTTTTGTCTCCAGCAGACTGAGTGGGTGTACCGTGGGGTTAGCTTTGGTGCCCACTGAGATCTGACTGTTGCAGTAGATCTCACACCCGCTGTGATGACAGGTGTTCCTGAGGCGACCGTTCCAGGTTTGGCTCATTCGGAGCTTTCTGACCGAGGTTTGCGCGTGGCTGGCTAGCTCCTACCCGAGTCGGTGGTGTCGGTGTGGTGTCTCTTGTACTTTTCAGTTTCCACTTTTGTACTTATGTTGGGGGTGCTAGTGGACTGGTGTACTTGGACTTTTCACCGCTTAGTGTTTCAGCTTCCTTTCAGCTCTGATACTTGTTAGCTTTAGATCTCTTTTGCAGGTTAGACGCTTCGTCTGTACGGCAGTTTCCGTACAGACGGCGGATCTGTTGGCGAGCCCGGGTCGCAGTTCGACCCCCGGGGCGTGACACACAACGTGGATCAAAACGCAACTACCATACTCTTAAATCATATGATTGCAACCAAGCGTGCACGACGAAGGAAAGGTTACCCACCTCCGGGAACGTCGACCGCAGCCCCTGAAACTATTCCGCGCTTTCGCACGACCCCCGGACCTAAAAAATACCCAAAAGAACACATCAGTAACACCACCAAGCCCCGCGAGAAAGGTAGACCCAACATCTGTCCAGAAAGGACCGAAAACACTACAACCCAAAAAGACGCGGCGCAGTCAACAACGCGGCGCAGGCGGCGCGACGCATGCGACAGCCCCGTGTGGGCACCTCCCCAGCGCGGGCACAAGCGGCGCGGCACGGCACAGCCCTGCGCAGGCACCTCCCTCGCACGGGCGCAAGCGGCGCGGCACCCTAGTGCAGCACGCGCGGGCGGCAAGGCAGTGGCGCGGCGCGAAGCAGAAACCCCGCGCGCGGCGCGACCTGCAGCCCCGCGCGCGGCGCAGCCTGCAGGTCTCCCGCGCGGCGCAGCCTGCAGTCCGTGCGGCGGCAGCAAGGCGGCGGCGCGGCAGCGGCTAGGGCATCCTAGCGACTCACGGCAATAAGATGCGAACACAAAAACCCCGACGGCCGAAAAACACGAAAACAAAAACAACCAGAAAGAAAAGTAAACCTCAAACCTTGCTCTAACGGAGAAGACGACCCAAACACGTTCCTCACGGGTAGAGAGAAGACCGGATCCGCTCCCCGTCGACGGTGACGTCTCGTTCCCCGCCTCCGGCACGTTGATCGGAGAAGATGGAAGAGCCGATCTCTTTTCTTTTTCCTCCCCCCGAACTGGGGTTTTCGATTCTTCAAAAAGATTAAATAAATAAAACGAAGTAATATTTCCTTCTTGTACGTAAGGAAAAACCCATATTCGGTATAAAGGGAAAGATTCCAATCTCCTCGAAAAGCGTGCCGATCGCCGAAACGTTCCGTAACAGCCGGCACGGATCCCGATGCACACTACGGACGTCGAAACCCAGAAAACCCCATTCCGGGCAATCCGTAAGTCGGATTTCCGATCCGATCGCTTCGTCGTTCTCCGTTTTTCGAGCTCTACCATAGAAAAATACTCGCAAGCACCAAAGTTCCACCCACGAAAACTCGGTAATTAACCCCAAACAACTAATTTTATTCAAAGGGAAAAATAAAAAGAAAACAAGAAGGGTCCGGATACTACATCACACACCCCTTAAAAGAAGTTTCGCCCCCGAAACTTATCATCCACCTACGTCAAACAAAAACGGAAAACATTCTCTCATCTTCGATTCCAATTCCCAAGTAGCTTCGCGCTCTTCCTAGTTACTCCAAAGCACCTTCACGTACGAGATAATCCGGTTGTGCAACTTCTTGTCTTCGCGAGCTAAGATCCGTACCGGTATCTCATCAAAACTTAAATCCTCTCAAAGTTCGATTGCGGAAGCATCAAGGACGTGTGACAGATCAGAGAGGTATTTCCAGAGCATTGATACATGGAAGACGTTATGTACTCGATCGAGATTCGGCGGCAAGGCTAAACGGTAGGCAACCGGGCCAATGCGCTCCAAGATCTCAAAAGGTCCAACAAACCGCGGGCTCAACTTGCCATGCAACCCGAACCGTTTGATCCCCATGGATGGTGACACCCTGAGCAACACATGCTCCCCAACTTGAAACTGCAAGTCGCGACGCCTCCGATCCGCAGTTGTTGATGCCATTCTGCGGTGTCCCGGTTTTTTTCCGTACGACCTGTGTAGGTGGTCAATGGTGAGAAAACACCTATTATTGGTGTATCGAGCCCGTTGTGCGTCAAACGGATGCCAAAAACGGACTCAGCGAGCGAAAACGTTGAAAATCGGCTATTTTCGAGCTAAACGGGCCAAACGGGCTGATTTTTCTGGTGGGCCGGTCCACGGCCCACTTGGCGTGCACCGGGAGCAGCCAACGGGGGCGGATGCCACATGGCAGGCGGCGATTCGCGGGTCAACGCACGCGCGATAGTGCGTGGACCGCGCCGGGCGCGGCGCAAGGTGGACCCCGCCGGGCCACGTGTCGCCCGCTCATTGGCGGGCGCAGCGACCCAGGCGGCCCGTTGTGAACCGCGGCCCACGGTCCCCGCCGTGGACCGTGTGACGCCCCACTTCCCAGGGGGTCACCCATCCTAGAACTACTCTAGCTCTAGCACGCTTAACTCTCATGTTCCTCTTGGATCTTGCTACCATCCAAAATGCTATAGCCGGGTTAGAGATTTAGTCCTATTATATCATTTATATAGAGGACTAATCCAAATTCCGGGGGTGTCACATTCTTCCCCCCTTTAAGCCCTGACGCACCAGGCGATGTGAGACTCGTCTCGCTAGCCTTAGCCGACCTTGTGAGGAGCTGCACTCCACTCACAACGGTCATTAGCCGGGGAGCCTCGCTCTACCCGCTATATAACCCTGGCTCAGCCGAGACTCATCTCACATTTCCGGCTGGTGAATGGCTCTGATACCAACTGTGACGCCCCACTTCCCAGGGGGTCACCCATCCTAGAACTACTCTAGCTCTAGCACGCTTAACTCTCATGTTCCTCTTGGATCTTGCTACCATCCAAAATGCTATAGCCGGGTTAGAGATTTAGTCCTATTATATCATTTATATAGAGGACTAATCCAAATTCCGGGGGTGTCTAATCTGTCACGCCCCGGGGTCGAAACTGCGACCCGGGCTCGCTAACAGATCCGCCGCCCATACGGTGAACCCCGTATAGACGAAGCGTCTAACCTGCAAAAGAGATACTATACTAAAACATATATCAGAGCTGAAAATAAACTGCTATAAATAGAATAAATACAACTCCAAGTCCTCACCACAAGTACAAAAGTCGCTCAACTCTGAAATAAAAGTACAACGCTATCCCTCGCTACAAATCTCTCAACAAGAACTCTCAAAATAATAAGGGTACATCTACTCTCTGGACAACGACTGGTAGGGATCTAGCTCGTGACTCCCTCACCTCGATCCGAAGAAGCAGCAACTGGAGCAGCAGAAACAGGAGCAGACGTCCCTGGGAAAAAATACACCACGACGGGTGTGAGAACTACATCCCACAGTAGTTCTCAGTGGGTGCCGTCAACAAGCCCAACGGTCTGCCCACTAAGTCTACTAGAGGCATAAGGTAATAAATGAAATACTGAAAGAAGAGCTGGAAAAGAATATCTCTACAGCTACTATGCCCCTATCTAGATGCTCAACAAGTGGAACAGAAGGAAAACATGATGCATCTACTAACTCTCAAGTATAACAATCCAAACTATAATGACTGCCACATAGGGTCCAGTCAAACCTGCGCCCACCTACTGCTGCACATCCTCAATAGGACGGTCTACCGTAGGGTGTCCATGACTGCCACATCTGGGCCAGCCAGAGGGACGGCGTCGACAAGTCACGATAGAAAAACTCAATCTCACGCCGGTTACAACAACCCGGTCTAAAGCTCAATCTCAACACCGGTTACAACTACCCGGTCTAAAGCTCAATCTCGACGCCGGTTACAACAACCCGGTCTCGCCTACTCCGGAGTGGCACTCGAGGGGAGCGACCCGCTCGAGTCCATAAGTAACCCATGTCCAACAGCTCTGTCATGCATCTCAGTCAATCAGGCAAAAGTCGACGCTATGCTCAAAGTGGAGACTCACTCAATCCACAATGCAAAAACCCAGCCCCAACTGATGTATAACACTAATCGGTCAAACCGCCCACAGTTCGCGGTTACCGAAATATTAACCCGAGTCGATAATCTGGTGCAATCCCACCCGACTCAATAATATAGCTATACTATCCCCCATCCCTGCTCTCTAACCCGAGCAATAAGGAACACTCGACAGTCGGGACCGCTGTCAACCCAACGGCTCCCTAAAACAGGCATCACTGACAGGATAACTCCACAACAGAAACAATAAAGGGTCCGGGAACCCCGGAAGACTAGAACCTACAACCCTAATCAAACAAGAACAGGCTCTAGGCATAGCCTCTCGTTGTTCTCGTCCCAAAGGAAAAAGGCAGACCTTGGAACCCATACCACTCGAACCATCTCGGGTGGTTAAATTTATCGAAAAAAGGTGATATTTCTTATTGAAAGCCATTAGATCTGAAAAAAATCCATATTTAATGATTTTTAGTTCTTTTTAGGAAAACAATTGAAAACAAGCTTTATATCCAAGCCTCGTAGAGCTAATGCCTTTGTCCAATCAAACAAGAACAGACTCGGCGACTCCACGATGCTCGGAAGAAAACATTGGTTGACTAAAATCATATGTGTGTCCAAAAACAGTTCTGGGTTCAAGGTCCTGCTATCACTGGTACAAAGCTGCCACTGACACAGTGGCTGTGACACCGCACTTCCCAGGGGGTCACCCATCCTAGAACTACTATAGCTCTAGCACGCTTAACTCTCATGTTCCTCTTGGATCTTGCTACCATCCAAAATGCTATAGCCGGGTTAGAGATTTAGTCCTATTATATCATTTATATAGAGAACTAATCCAAATTCCGGGGGTGTCACATTCTTCCCCCCTTTAAGCCCTGACGTCCACGTCAGGCTCAAGCACACTCACAAGCACCAGGCGATGTGAGACTCGTCTCGCTAGCCTTAGCCGACCTTGTGAGGAGCTGCACTCCACTCACAACGGTCATTAGCCGGGGAGCCTCGCTCTACCCGCTATATAACCCTGGCTCAGCCGAGACTCATCTCACATTTCCGGCTGGTGAATGGCTCTGATACCAACTGTGACGCCCCACTTCCCAGAGGGTCACCCATCCTAGAACTACTCTAGCTCTAGCACGCTTAACTCTCATGTTCCTCTTGGATCTTGCTACCATCCAAAATGCTATAGCCGGGTTAGAGATTTAGTCCTATTATATCATTTATATAGAGGACTAATCCAAATTCCGGGGGTGTCACAGTGGCGACAATAAAATAAGAAACCAAAACATCTCGGTACCGCCGTCTACCAAACGGCTCCCGCCACAGATGAACAATCAACTATATCTACCAGACTCCACTCTGCTCCCAAGCACGAGTGCAAGAATGCATCCCACACTAAAAGAAACCCGACCACTCGGCCCACTACCCGGGCGAGTAAAACACTATGTCCAGGAAAGAAAAGAAGTGTGGATGTCTAAAGCAGAATAAACCTAGCCCAAGTTGAAGTTTCTACAGTCTGGCTGAACATGCTGCAAATGACGGGGTGCTAGGTCAAATTCCAAGATAATAATAATAATAATTTTACAGAGTAGGAACCAGAGATCGCATGATCATCAAATAACTCTAGAATCAACAGCTATCGCATTCTAGCATGCTACACAGGAATATCACTATCATGCATGGTCCTACTATAGCAGATTTAATGCACATTCCATCATTCTTGGAGACAGGGCCACCCACCTGAAGGTGCACAACTGTCCAGGGTTGTACAGCAAAGAAAGCCCAGAAACAGATTTACCAGCACAACCACCAAGCAACCAGTACACTAGCAGTGTTTAACGCATCCTGAGTACAAAATACCACCCAAAGTTACATTAATTCCATAAAATTCCGAGTTCCACAAATCTGCTGTGAACAGTCCCCTTAAAGCAAAATTTTCACCTATAAAACAATCTCCAAAAATTCCAATAAAAATATGACGACGATCCTCGCGAAGTGTAGATGTCGATAGAGCCTTGAAACGTCAAATTCCGATGTCCGGATATGGAGATAAAAATCCGCGAAGGCCTTGCTATCCAAAAACTCAAACAGAAAAAGGAGGTTCAGAAACTCCTCGGGATCCGTGTCAAAAACCCCAAACGAGATGAAGTGATCAATACGGAAATCGACGGCGTACCTCTCGTGATTCCAACGCCGCAAAAATCGACCAAAAATATGGTCGGGGTAGCTCTGCGGGCCTCTCACACTGAAGAGTGGCAAAAACAGGCCTCCGATGAAAGATCGTCACTCTGTGCTCCGATGCCTAAGTCGTCGGCGCCGCGGCTTCCAAAAATTCCGGGTCTCTGCCAAAAGATGCACGACTCGAAGATCTACAACTTTCCTAAAGGGTGCAAGGGCTGGGGAGCTCGGGAAGGTGGAGAAAATGGCAGAGGAAAGGGGCTCGGGCTCAAAAAATAGGCCAACCAAAAAAACAATTGGAGAAATGCCATCCATGTCCCGGAATTTTCTCGGTGCGCCTGGAGCACGTACGCCACCCACTCCTAAGGCGACACGTGGCGCCCCCAAAATGCGCGGGAGCCGCGGGTCAGCGCGCCCACGCCCACCTGTCGGGCACGCATCCCGAGGCAACAACTCCGCGTCCCGTGAACCGCGTGCAAACACCCATCCAATCACGAGTCGCCACGCGTCCACCCCCAGTCCACCGTGCACCCGCGCCACTGCGTGGACCGCGCGCACCAAGACCGGCCAAATTCCAACTCTAAAATTTCTCAAAAATTTCCGGAGAAGCAAACTTGATCCTTTTTCGTGCCGGGTCACTTTCTTGGTTCCAATAAGCGCGCACAAATCTCAATCATCCAATATGGGCTTCCTGATAAGCAATTCTTGCTCCAATTACTCCAGAAATCCAATATCTTGGGCCCGACACGTGCACAAACACCTCCCGAAGACACTAATCCAACAATAACCCTTAAGCGGGGATTCGGGTCCTCACAGACCGCGCGGCCACGCGGCGCGCCGCGATTGGCGGGCGCGCGTGCGCTGGGCGCGCGGGATGCGGAGGGGACACGTGGCGGCTCCTCAGCGTTTCGGACGCGCACAATGTTGGGCCGGCCTAGCACTGTAGCCGCCCGAAAGATCGCGGGCGCCCGAAAATTGGGCCCAAAAGCCCATTTGGTTTCTTTTTGGGAAAAGCCTATAAATAGGCCATTTGCTCTTAGGTTTTGGGCTTTTTCCCGAGCCCAAATGCAAATGAGCCCTCTTGCAAACTTGATCTTCATCCTGTGCTGGATCTTGTGAAGGAAGCTCGGATTTTTTTTAGAGGCCGCGGCATCGACGACTTCGGCATATTAGCGTAGAGCGACGTTCTTCCGTTGGTGGCCCGTTATCGTCGCATTTCGGTCCACGAGGTCCACAGAGCTACTCTGACAGTATTTTTGGACAATTTTTGCGGCGTTGGATTCACGAGAGGTAAATATACGGATTTCATATTTTCCACTCTCCACATATTTGAGCTTTTATTGGAATTTCTGGTACATTTTTGACCCCCTTTGTTGCTGGTGGATTTTCTTGGACAGCAGCACCCTGTCGGATTTTTATCTCTGCACTCGGGTATCGGAATTCGAGGTTTAAGGACTCGATTGACATCTACGCTTCGCGAGGATCGCCGTCGTATTTTTATTGGAATTTTTGGAGTTTATATTACAGGTGGAAATTTTGCATCTTTGGGACTGAAATTTCTGCAGATTCTATACTTGGATTAATTGTGTTGATTGTAACATTGGACTATATCTTTGTACCCAGGGGGAGTTGTTTGGGTGTTTTTGGACCCGTTGGACTTGTGGAAATTTGGAGAATTATTCCCGAATATTTTCAGCTTTTTGGACTTTGGACAGTTTAGCACTTTCAGGTGGGTTGACTCGTCTTCAAAACTGGTGGACTGAACATTAATTCTAAGAGTAGGAAACATTCATGATTACAATTGTATTAAGAAGCATGCTAGAAAGTGAGAATTGATGTTCCTAGTGTTACTTTGTTGATCATGTGATTTACTGCTTCCTAATATATTAAATTAATTGTTATCTTTGGAACTTGACCTAGCACCCCGTCATTTGCTGCATGTTCAACCAAACTAGTAGAAAACTCCAACTTGGGCTAGGTTATTTTTGCTTTAGACATTCCCACACTGTTATCTATTATTTTACCTGGACTTAGAATTTCCTCGCCCGGATAGTGGGCCGAGTGGTCGGGTTGTTGTGGGATGCATATTACACTCGCGCCTAGGGGCCGAGTGGAGTCTGGTAGCAGTGTTAGATCAGTGTTTTATTTTTTTTTGGGGGTCGTCTGAGTCGACGGTGGGTCCCGGCTGTGTGGTTTTCCAGCCTGTGAGTTAGAGTTGGTGTTGTTGGTTACTGTCGATCTTGTTGATTGTGGATTTGGACTATAGCCTGCATGAGCCACATTTGAGCTCGACAGAGATGCGCGAATACTTTCCTCGGTAGGGTCGCGCCCCTCGAGTGCCACTCCGGAGCTGGGCTTGTTACATGCTATCGCGACTTGTGGACGCAGTCCCTCTGGCTGAGCCAATTTTGGCAGTCACGAATGCCCTACGTAAGTCCGGTCCTCTTTGGATGTAACGGCAGTAGGTAGGCGCAGGTTTGACTGGACCTTATGTGGCAGTCAGTGTAGATTGGGTGATTTGAGTTGAGGGATAGTAGATGCATCATGTTCCCTTCTGTTCCACTTCTTGAGCATCTAGATAGAGGCATAGTAGCTGTAGAGTTATTTTCCAGCTTTTCCCCTTTCAGTACTGTATATGTTACTTTATGCCTCTAGTAGACTTAGTGGGCAGACCGTCAGGCTTGTTGGCGGTACCCACTGAGAACTACTGTGGGATGTAGTTCTCACACCCGTTGTGGTGTCTTTTTCCCCAGGGACCTCTACTCTAGTTTCTGCTGCTCCAGTTGCTGATTCTGCTGATCGAGGTAAGGGAGTCGCGAGGTAGATCCCTACCAGTTATCTTCCTGTGAGAGTAGACGTACCCTTTTGGTGATGTACTAGTACTGTCAGTGATTTTGAATTGTATCAGGTATATTTTACTTTTGAGAGCTTTAGATTTGAAGTGACTTATGTATTGTGAGGACCTAGCATGTACTATTTGAGGATTTGTATATTTTTTTATTTCAGTAGTTACTTTTCAGCTCTGATATCTGTATAGTGTAGTTGATCTCTTGCAGGTTAGTCGCTTCGTCTATATGGGGTTTCCCATATGGGCGGCGGATCTGTTGGCGAGCTCGGATCGCAGTTTCGACACCGGGACGTGATACGTTCCCTCAGCTCCTGCATTATCGGTTGACGTCCTAGTCCGGGCCATTATCTGAGCATGCAAAGCACCCAAGTCAAACCTAAACCTAACAGACTTATAAACCATGCTGAAAGATCACTTGATATGTCAAGTAATTCCTATTTATTAGGTCCCATTGGACATCGAACTGTTATGTGTAGACGAAACTCCGCTCGATCATAATTAGTGGCCTTGTATGTTTCTGCTTCAAAATCCCGAAATGTGATGTCGCGGCGAATTCCGATCAGTTTTTTATAGCCACCAATGTATTGTGGTATATTATTGTTCACGACTAAATTTTCGTCCCAATGAATATAAAACGGAATACATTCACCAGACATACTGACGTATTAAAAATAACAATAAACAATATAACATTCGTCAGTGAGTTATTTTCTCCATCTTGATCCTCCCCCTCATCAGTGAGTTATTTTGTTAATTTATTTTAATTTTAGTTTTTGCCCTTCTTTATTGTTCTATTTCGAGTGGATTTGGACGAGAGCGGGTCAGAGGTCAAAATGGATCAAAAAAATTAATGAATTCACTGTATTCTTCCACTTCACGTTCTTTGCAGATTGAAAATAACTTTCTTTTTATTTTTTTTTTTATTTTTAATAAAATTTTTATTCAGAATGGATTAGAACGGGAGTGTCTTCTAGATGCATTCACGTGACAATGACAAGTAGAGTAGAATTCAACACATTTTTTTTTATGGTGGACTCACACGGGAACATGGACCTTATTAAGGTGTAACGTGCAACTCACTCCGAATTTGGAGTGTGCTTCATGCATAAAATTTTCAAATTTTCATTTCGAAAATTTTCATAAAAAAAATAATATTTCGCGAAATTAATAATATTTTTTTTTATCCTAAACCCTAAACCCTAAAACCCTAATAATATTTTCTTTTTATTGGCATTTGAGAGGCTGTAAATCACATTTAATACATCAAATTTTTATTTCCTCCGGCGCGAAATATATTTTCTAAATATTAAAAATTTATAGAAAAAAATTATAACTTCTAAAAAAAAAAAGATGTTGTTGAATATGAAGTAAGTAGAAGTGTTAATTAAATGTTGAAAACTGATTTTGGATTCAGATAATCCAAAATTTTCCCATTTAACATTTAACATTTAAAACTGATGTTGAACATTTAACATTAAATGTTAAATGTTGAAAATTTTTCCATTTGATGTATTAAAAATTAAAAGATTTTTGCTTTTGTTTTTTGGATCTAAATAGAAAATGCACAAATCAGAGGATGGTATTTTTTAGTGTTGTAATGAATTAAGATTTTTTTTTTTTCTTTTTTCAAGATAACTTTAGGGAAACAAAAATCGAGATTGAAAATGACCTCGCCGCGGAGTGATTGAGGGGGACGGCGAAGCGGTGGTCACGGACGACTGGGCGCGAAGCGGTGGTCGCGGCGTTGGCCTCCTTCTCCTCCTCCGACGACGGTGGCTGCGGCGAACAAAGGCAGAGAGAGAGAGAGAGAGGGCGGAAAGTCTTCGGTCGGGGTCGGAGTCGGGGTCAAGGTCATAAGGGCTTAGACACGCACTTTGAACATGCGTGTCTAAACATGCATGTTCAGAGTGCGTGTTTAAACCATAGTTAGTTAATTCGCGAATTATTCGCGAATTAATGAGAATCCGAATTAAACGTGCCGTTTCTAACTTTTTCCAAAAATTCAAAATAATTCGCGAATTATTCACGAATTACGAATTTTTTGGTAAACAAATCGTTTTTTTTCAAAGCATAGTTAGTTAATTCGCGAATTATTCGCGAATTATTAAGAATCCGAATTAAAATTATTTGTCGAAAATAATTTAAAATTATATTTTTTTTTATTTTAAATGAATATTTTATTTATTTCGAAATAAATTGATTAAATTATTTTTAAAAATTATAATTGTTTATACTAATAGTATAAATTTTTAAATTTTTTTTAAATTTAATAGCCGAATTTTTTATCCCGAATTTTTAATTAGTGAACGTATTATTTCCGTATAAATCATGTATCCGAATAATTGACGAGCCCGTTTTTTAGCCGAATTTTTCAACGAATTTTAAAATTATGATACGAATTTTATCCGTATTATATCCGTACCGAATTTTTGCCGAATCCGAATTAACTAACTATGGTTTAAACACGCACACTCAACATGCGTGTTCAACTTAACCCACATCCTTCCCAGGCGCTCACGTGGCGGGCACACGTGGCGCCCAGTTGGCACTCATAGAGCTATTTTTACAATTATAAATTTTGTAGGAATATTTTTAAAAATACAAATTTTTAGAGGGTCGTTTTAAAAAAAAAAACACTAAAAAGATTTGGTTAAATTACAGAAAATTTTTTGTAAAACTTTGCTTTTTCACTTTGTCATCGGGCTTTTAAAAATCTACATTTTGCTCCCTCCTAATTACGAAATTATACATTTATTTTTCTACCGTCATCCTTCCGTAAGTGATTGAAGGGTTGATATTGTTGATAAGCAAGTCCCGACTCCAATGACTGCAGCGCTGATAATGCAGCATATCAAATATGATCACAAGATCACTTACGGAACGATGACGGAAAGAAGTAAGTGCATAATTCCATATTTAAGAGGGGCAAAATATAAATTTTTAAAAGTTAGAAGAAAAAAAAGAAAAAATGAGATTTTATAGAAAAGTTTTCTTTAATTTAGCCAAAAGATTTTCTCCATTTTGGCCCAAAAAACAATTGAAAGTTGAAGAGGAACTCCGAATGGGCTCTAGGTTAAGGGATCATCCATACAGTTTTACCAAAAAAGAAAAGAAAAATATAATAGGCAAAGAGCACAATTTACCAGAAAGAGGAATTGATGCACATTACAGCACCAACTCTGTGGCCACTTCAATTCCTGAAATAATGATGATACAACATTTAAATGCATCTCCATTTAGATTCTAACAGTATTAAGTTCACAAGTTCTCAAAAGCTAAGCTCAACATTAAATTACAATAATTTGTTAGCTGAGGCAATTGAGCTAAAAAGAAAACAAAAAGATTAGTTGTTAGAGCAACGTAAGTCGCGGCCTAAAAGTTGTCCTCCCTCGTATCCGTCCGTCGCTTCGACTGTGATGCTAATCGCGCATCTCTCTCGCGCTCGAATTCTCGAAGATCGGTCCTCTGCAAGAACGAAACCTTGTCTAAGTACTGGTTTGAGCTCTTCTTGTAAGCATCCAACTCCTCATCCATCCCTTTATTATCTTCTTTAAACTCCCCCCAGTCTTTTTTGGTTTTATCAAGAACAGTCAGCTTCTGCTTCTTCTTTATCTGTTCTAAAACTGCATCTAAGGCAGTGGGCGCGACCCCTGCCGACTGGGCCTTCTCGGCTGCCTCCTTCGAGTCCGCGTCTACGAGCTTCTTCACTTCGATATCCTTACCCGCAAAGTCTCGGACCTCGGTTATCTGTTTGATCAAAAGGGGAATGAAAGGTGAGTAACACTTTATCGCCCTGAGGTTACAGTTGGCTGCTAGGTACACCGATTGCATATGATTAAAATAGAGCGTATGCGGGCTTCTAATAGCCACAGCTAGAATAGCAAATTCAAGGCAGTAAAGTGCTGCTGCCGTGACCATGGCGTTGCAGACTGGAAGAAGAAGCGCAGTGGAGAAACATTAATGAACTGAAAGGAAAAGGGAGAGAGGATATTGAAGAGGAACTGTTACAACAGAAACGGTGTTTGCAGTGTACTTGCTGAAGATGATAAACTATAATGCGGAAAGTTTCTGCAGTAAGTATACTGAAAATCAATGCAAAAGATTTCAGAAGGCTTCAGTAGTACGCTAACAATGTTTGCAACAACACCCTTCGCCCTACACATGTAGCTCAACTAGTTCAACCCGTATACTTGGTGTAAACCAATCTCTCATTCTGGGTCAGCATGTAAAATCTAAGGCCATCTTCAGCTAGGCTGGGGCTTCTAAAGAAGAGTTGTTTGAAATAAGTACTAACACATTTTCGCTGTGATCAACCTCCGCTGCAACTGAAGCAGAAGCTTCAATTTCAAG
Organism: Tillandsia leiboldiana; assembly: GCA_029204045.2. Taxonomy (NCBI): domain Eukaryota; kingdom Viridiplantae; phylum Streptophyta; class Magnoliopsida; order Poales; family Bromeliaceae; genus Tillandsia; species Tillandsia leiboldiana. The sequence goes on from CM055082.1 coordinate 3,359,407, forward strand.
CTTCAGCTTTGGGGACTGAGAAGCTCATTTCGGCTCACCCAAACTAAATAATTTTTTATGCCATTGCATGAGAACTCCTAATACGAGGCTTAATTGAAATAGTATGACAAAAGAGGACACGAAATTTTGCGTAGGTGGTATATTTGAATTCACCAAATCACACAGAACCAACCCAGAGAACAATTTTAGTTTAAACAACAACATTAAAAGAATAAAGATACAAAGTGAAGAAAAAAAAAAAGGCATAACTTGTAATCTTGCCTTGCAATAATTTCCTCAGCGATATTGGATCCAGCATTTTTCACAAAAGAAAACAACAAAAAAATAAACAGACGATAGCAAAAAAAACCACGAGGAAAAACATTAATAGACTTAAGGCTTACTTCAACTTTCCCCTTTCCAGCAGTAGAGGTAAATGTGGCATCCCTCACCGCAGCAAGAGCGGCAGCTGCAAGGATTTTAGCTTCCTCGCTTGTTCCATTTTGTGTGTAGTCTGGCCCTTTTTTAAGAATTTCCTCACTGTTCGACGCTTTCTTTGGTGCAAGGCCGAGAGCAATCATCCATTCCTAGACAAAATAGGTCGAGAGACCATTAGACTCCCTGTTAGACAAGGTAGAATACATAAAATCAAATCCTCTCAACTATTGACCATTTTCAAAAGTGGCCCCCAATTTTTTTTTTCTTTTTCCTTTTTTAAAATTATTTTCTATTGACAAGTCCTCAACTTCCACTTGATTTTGATCCAAACTATTTCATAAGTTGAACAGCAATTCCTTCCAAGTTAGCAGCTCCTTTAGTTATCAATCATCAACTGATAATGAAACCTGCAGTTCCCTTGGCTAAACCATGTGTTAATTACTAGCATCTAAAGGTGATTTACCAAATTCCAAAACATAAACGACAGAAGTACTTCAAATCAAAACGAGCAATAAGTTGAGGGTTGACCAAGAGAAAAAGCAAAACCACAAAGTCTATTTTAAAACGGATTATGGTTGACAGGTCTCCATGTATTTTTACTTTAAATAATTCTCAATTAATTTATCAGATTTTTATCCACTTCTACACCAAGCCAGTTTATATAAAGATACTTACAGGGGTTTTTTTATTCGCTTTTCGTTTCACTGTTGAACTGGGCTTATTCAATGGAAACTTTGGCATCTTAGCAGGCAACCCACTATTCATTTTCTTCCAAAAATCCTCTACTCGTGCTTTAGTTTCTACAACAACCAAATGATTTAGAGTCAAAGATTAACTGTTGGACGAACTAGAAATATTCAGAAACATCAGTGATATTTAAGTTCCAACTACCAATAAAAGATCGACAATACAGCACACAATAAATGGAGATTAACAGCAAAGCGATTGCCAGACTTGAAATCAGAAAACAACAAACGATCAGTTCACTGACCATTTAGATTAAGCAAATGAATTAACCAGCATTTGCTTACCATACTCCTCAAACTGTTCCATTAAATCAGGAGTCTTTTTAGCCTCTTGAGTAACTCCATCTGATGCCCCACCTTTATCCCGTTCATTACCTACATGATGAGACAAATTTTAAATTGTCCAATATATAGGGTAAACATCTATATATCATCAGCAATATTTTGAGATGATAGAATCGATTGTCCTACCGGAATTTTATGTTCGCCATAATTCTATTATTTGTAATTGCATTAGAAAGTCATACACAAGCACACATCATTTAGTGTATATTTCCTAAACATCTATTACAATGAACTATTTGATAGATATTTTCCCCCTTCAAGTCTTCAACACACACATATAGAGTTCACCTAGTATACTATTAATAGTATATGAATAGTGTATACTATCAATTTATCAACCCTTGGATTATTACTATTCCACCAACCCCACTAAACCCTAGGCATCCAATAGTCAAAAAGTTGATAATAAACACTATTGCAATACTATCAATAGTACTCTAGCTCCATCATATATATATATATATATATATATATATATATATATATATATATATATATATATATATATATAGAGTCCGGCTAGAATACTATCGATAGCACCAAACAATTGGTGCTATCAAGTTTTTAGCCGTTGGATGAAAAGATATGCGGTTGGGATTATAGTGGTCCCCTAAGATTTTTACTATTCAACCAACAACCTAGTAAACCCTAGGGGACCACTATAATCCCAACCGCATATTTTTTCATCCAACGGTTAAAAACTTGATAGCATCAATGGCTTGGTGCTATCGATAGTATTCTAGCCTAATTCTATATATATATATATATATATATATATATATATAGAGAGAGAGAGAGAGAGAGAGAGAGAGAGAGAGTAGGACGGGTGTGATTAGTAGCATGGAGGCCTTCGTGCTCCTAAGCGGTTTTCGATGATGGAGCTTCCGAATCGACGATCAGCTCCATTAGACTTGATCTAGCATATTTGAAGTATCTAGAAAATAAATTTTGTAGTTTTTCGTTATCATTTACCTAGTGATCGAAAGGACTAAAAATGGACCGCTAAAAATAAAAATCATACAAAAAATTATGATGTAGCACTAAAATTTTTTATTAGAGATATTGATCTTGTTGTAGATAGTATAAACAAATTTCTATCAAAATTTCATCTGATTTAAATACTTCTACACCATTAAACATGTAAACGGTATACATCAACCATTAAAAATTATTGATTTTGAACCATTTCAATCACTAGGTAAATGATAACGAAAAACCATACAATTTATTTTCTAGATATCTCAAATATGCTAGATCAAGCCTAACAGAACCGATCGTCGATTCGAAAATTTCATCATCAAAAACGGATTATGGTTGACAGGTCTTCTAATAGCACACCCATCCTACTCTATATATATATATATATATATATATATATATATATATATATATATATATATATATATATATATATATATATATCCTAAAATAGAATTTCAAATAATTTAGCTAGTCATGAAGCACCACATAGTGGACTAAAAACTAAAGTAGATGGAGGATTGGCTCTTAACTTTAGAAAACTATACGGCCGAGTTCTCTCTTATTTATTATTTTACAGCAATCTGACATTTAATCTTTCTTCGCCTCTCTCTTTTAGGAACAACTATAAAATTCAGCAGCAGAGATCCTTGCAGTCGAACTGAAATGACATAAAATTAGCATTACCCGCAATATCAAATATCACGACGAACTGCCATGTTTAAAGAGGGCGAGTAGTCTCGCTTATTATATTGGCTAATGACATTCCAAGAAAATAATTCGATGGTCTACCATCACTCACTTCAAGCACGGAGTTACCAACGCCTCAAGATGTATAATCTACCAATCCTTGGCATTTGACTAAATCCATTTTTTCTTATAAAATGAACATTTTACTTCTGTAAAATAACTACTTATTCCAGTTTAATCCAAATTGCATTAAAAGGATTATTCCACATTAAAAATCAAAATTTTAGGCGGCTTGCGACTGAAGTGCGCAATAAATGAATAACAGGGGCTATCCATACATCTTATATCAAAAAGGAAAAGTTCAAGCACATTATAGTGCAGTAGCAGGAAAAACCTAAAGCTAAATGAATCGAGATCTAGAGAGGGAACAGAGATCTACACGAAACCCTAAATTCCAATTGCATGAAACCGTAGTATAGATCAACAGTAACCGAGATTGGATCTTAAACAAAAGCAGATCAAAGTCTAAGAGATTCAAACTCTGCGACGAAGAAATCGATAGCAACTGATACTGGAGATAGAGATTTTAGATGAAAAAGAGAGAGATCGAGCTGCTTACTCATCGTCGTCGATTGGGGCGGTGGGCGAATGGGGCGAGCTTCGTCGGAGGAGAGCGAAACCCTAGAAAAGGGGGACGAGATGAGGAGAGAGATTGAATTGCTATTGGTTCGGGTCGGGTCGAGTCGGGTCGGGTCGGGTCCGTTCTAAGCATAACTCTATGGCTAAATTACAAAATACCCCTTGGACTTCGGCCCTTTGTTTAACTTACCCCGTTGCTTAGCAATTTTGCTGTTAAAACTAATTTTTCAAAATTCAGGTTGAAAAGCGATGATTTTATAAATATTTAATTATTATTTTAATTATATTTTATAAAAAAAAATATGTATATATTATTATTTTAATATCATATTTAATTACAAAATATTAAATTTTAAATTAAATTAAGTAGATAGAAGTTTTTATGTTTTACTTTTTATAGGACTAATATGTGCTTATAGAAACAATATTTTTAAGTGGTTGGATTTTAATATGTAATTAAAATCGAACCAGTTAACTCGGTAGTTAAACTATCGGTTCAAACAGTTCAAAATAATTTTTTTATTTATCAGATTCAAAGGGTTGAACAATACTATTTTATAGACCAAGTCACAATCCGACCCGTTAAACCAGCTTATTAGATCTGAATTTTAAATCATTGGGTAAAACTATACAAAGACCCCTCAACTATAGGTTGCTTTGAAAAACTCTCTCAACTTTAAATTTTTTGATTGAGCAATGCTAACCATACACCCGAAATCGGATGTACGATATACATTCTATTTATTCTGGGACAGAGACTTCTTCATTAGTAAAATTCATTTCATTCCAGAATGGATGGGGTGTAAGATGTATATCCGATTTCAAAAATACAAGATGCATTTTCTTCCTCACCTTTCATTTTTTAAAGAATTAAAGTAAAATTTAATAATCAGTAGCTAAAAATTTAATAATCAATAGCTAAAAGCATTTTTTTGTGCTTCAGAAAGATCCATTTGGGATTTCGAAAAAATTACGTCACTTATAGTGAGAAAAATATAATAGAAAAATATCTATTAGTTTTTGTACGAAATATTGCGTTCCGCATATTGTAATGAGTCGGTTATAATATATTTTTTGTAATTTCAGCGAAAAACACAGGATCACTTTCCTATGCTTTTGCTTCAACTTTTAATTTTAATCTAATAGGATTAGACGAATCTCAATACCAAATGCACATAAGACTATATTCCTATACTTTTGATCCAACTTAATTTTATCTAATCCTCTAATAGGATTAGATCGACCTCCATACCAAAGGAGGCTTAAGTGTATTTGTAGAAATCGAGAATTTGAAATTCTTAATTTTAAATTCATTAAATTGAATAGTTTAAGTTATTTGAATAGTAACTTAAGTTATAAATAGTAATTTTATTTTTTCTGAAGTGTTTTTTCGAAAGTGTCTAATATGACCGATCTGAACCTAAATCTGGAGATATAAATAGTCGATTTGATCGGTCTCATCAAGCTGACCGAGATGGCGCGACCTAATTTTGAATTTGACGAGCCTAGGGCCTCAAAAAGCGTGCCAGACTTGATTTTTCACTGAAGAAGATAACACCTTTTTTTTGTTGAATTCGGGTTTGGGAGGAGGAAGCAAAAGCTTTTCCCTTTCTTCTTGCTCCCATCTTTCCTGGAGCATCCAGCAGCCTTGTGAGGGTGAGCTCGAGGAGCCTGGTCATCGGACTCCGCCGTATGATGCCGGCGTAGCAAGAAAACCACCTTTCTATTCTTTCTGGCCAGAGGTGAATCAAATCTGTCACGCTCCGGATTTTCAAAAGCGGTCTAAATTTTTTTTTTTTTTTAAAAAAAAAAAAATCAGAGTTCGAAACATAACCCCAGGACGCGACTAGATCCACCACGCACATAGGAGATTCCCGATCCAAACTGACAGAGTTTCCCCTATACGCGCTCGGCTAGACAAGTACAAATAATCATTATTTGCATTCAGAGTTTACTGCATAAACATAAACATAAACATTCCAACTACAGATTGTAACGCCCCGGGGGTTTTTCGGTAGAGCGGAAAACGTGAAATATTAAATTTTTCTTTACCGGGTCCCCCAGTGTGCGCCAGACCTGCCACACGTGCAAATTCCTCGACCCCGAGAGCGGGGTCTCCTTGGCACGTGCACGGCAGTCTCAACTTAGATAGGCATACCAACTCGCATGTAATCTCGCTCATCACTTTAACCACAATCATCGTTCACAACTGCAAGAAAGAGTGCTATAATTACTTAACACGGCCGTCGATATTTAAAAATGATAAATCCATGGGTTTTCAAACCGGTGCCTACACGACACTCGTTGTTTTAATAGCCATTTTCGCAAACATTTTCCTGGGTTGAAAATAGGCCGAAAGCTACAGAGTATAAAAGCAAACAGAGTCACCACGGTAGTTTGAACATCCACACAAGCACAGTCGAACCCACTCACACACCACGAAAACTAAGGAGATATACATGAGTAAAACCTAACAATGTCACTCGAACGAGACGCTAAATACGAATCATCTTCCTAGACCGTCCTCACGTCCGTCCCATGCCCGCGCCCGACCAACCTGTCACGGAGTGGGGAGTCAGTGACACTACCATGATGCAATATAAACCAGGATAAACAATATATGCGATAATTGGGAAACTGAAATTAATGCAAACCGAGCCACCAGTGTGTCCATGTTTACCCCCCTCCCAAGAGAGCTACGGTACCCTGTAACAATCAAACATGCGTACATGCGTACCTGCCCCTGTAACAATCAAATACGTGCATGCGTACATGCCCCTGTAGCAATCAAATACATGCATTTGCTCCTGTATCAATCAAACATGTGCACTTGCCTCTCGTGATTTGCCTATACCCCTCCCCGACGCTCGTGCTGTACGTGAGCAGCCGTGAGAGGTCCCCATCACCACTAGTCGTGGGGTACACGGGCCGACATGCCATCTTTCCGGAAAAATACACCCTCGTGCGGTGGCCAAACCGCCGGTGTGCGCGCTAGCAAACCTTGGGCTCATATATGTGATAAGTGGGTGTGTCGTACCCAGAGCGACCCGTAGTCGCTAGAGATAATAGTAATAATATGCTTATGTAAAACAGGGGTTAGACATGATTATAATATAAGTGTTACTTTATTCATGACAAAACATAATTTCTTTTACCATATTCCTGGTTTGACTGAAGAGAGCACCCACCTGAACAGCGATTGGTCGGAACATCTGCAGTTGACTCACAGCCCCCGAACGTAACCCCGACCTACGGAGCCCCCAGAAAACGACCAATAAGTACGAAGATAATTAAAAAGGAAACGGCGACACGACACTATGACGACTCGACAGTAAAGACGTGGTAGCCGGAACACGCGAGCACACGGCGGCAAGGAGGAGGGGGAGCAGCGGTGGCACGGTAAGGTTGCCGCAAGAGCAGCGGCAGCGGCGCGGCGAAAGCGCGACGGCGGTGCGGCAACAGGTCGCCCCGCGCGGGCACAAGCCCCGCGCGGGCGCGGCAGCAGAGCCCCGCGCGGACGCGGCGCGTCGACAGCGGTAGCGGAGCCCTGCGCGGGCGGCAGCGCGACAGCAGGCCGCCCCGCGCGGGCGGTGGCGCGCGGCAACAAAGCCCCGTGCGGGCGCGGCGCAGCGGCGCAGCGGCACGGCAACAGGTTGCCCGGCGCGGGCGGCGCGGCGCGCGGCAACAGAGCCCCGCGCCGGCGCGGCACAGCGGCACGGCAGCAGGCCGCCCCGCGCGGGCAAGGCCCCGCACAAGCGGCGCGGCGCGCGGCAACAGAGCCCCGTGCGGGCGCATGCCCGCACGGGCGCGGCGCGCCGCCCGCGTGGGCGGCAGCGCGGCAGCAGGCCGCCCCGCAACAGAGCCCCGTGCGGGCGCATGCCCACACGGGCGCGGCGCAGCGGCGCGGCAGTAGGCCGCCCCGCGCGGGCAAGGCCCCACGCGGGCGGCGTGGCGCGCGGCAACAGAGCCCCGTGCGGGCGCATGCCCGCACCGGCGCGGCAGTAGGCCGCCCCGCGCGGGCGGCAGCGCGGCAGCAGGCCGCCCCGCGCGGGCAAGCCCCCACGCGGGCGGCGCGGCAGCAGGCCCCCCCGCGCGGGCGGCGCGGCGCGGCGCGTGGCAACAGAGCCCCGTGCGGGCGCATGCCCGCACGGGCGCGGCACAACGGCGCGGCAGCAAGCCGCCCCGCGCGGGCGGCGCGGCGCGCGGCAACAGAGCCCCGTGCTGGCGCATGCCCGCACGGGCGCGGCGCGACAGCAGGCCGCCCAGCCCGAGCAAGGCCCCGCGCGGGCGGCGCGGCAGCAGATGCCCCGCGCGGGCGGCGGCGGCGACGGCAGCGGCGGCGGCGGCGAGTGGGGCATCCGCTCCCCAAAACCACGACAACCAGAGAGGGAAAAAGGAAGAGGAGGAACGATCGCTCAACTAGGTCACGAAGAGGAGGACGACGGATCTTCCCCTTCCTTCTCCGATCCCGATGATCTGCGCGGCTGCGGCTCTTCCCCTTCCTTCTCGCGTTCTTTTTCTTTTCAAAACTTTTCGAAAGTTTGAAATCCCCTTTTTCCCCTCTCTCGTTCTCCAAAAAGGGCGTTACCGAGCCGATAGAAAAAGGGCGGCTAACAACCCTCGAAACCCTAGGCTAAAGGATCAGGCCCACCCCTTCCTCGAAAGTCGTGCAAATCGCGATGCACGACTTTCGATGCACCCGGAAGTCACCCAGGGCTTTAAATCCCTATTCCGGGAGATCCGTAAGTCCGATTTCAGATCCGATCGCGCCACTGTTCAACATTTTCCGAGCCCTATCACCGAAAAATACCCGCGAGTACCAATTCAGAGCCTCAAAAGTCGCTAATAAAAATAAACTCTTAAAGAAAGAGATGTAAAAAGTCCAGGACACTACACAGATAATCCAAATCACCTTTTCTCTTCAAGCTCAAGTTCTCCTCCGAGCTCTAGATGCATGCTCCCATGGTAGAGATAGCTAGGAGAAAAAAGAAGACAAGTTAGCGGGAGATTAGAGAAGAAATTCCAAGAAAAGAGGAAGAAAACCTACTTACTCTTCACTTTCTTACACTCTTCAAAATAAGGGGAGGAAGGGTGAAGAAAGGGGCTTTAACATGTATTGTAACAATATCTCTATAAGCCTCTCAAAGAAGAGAAATTGCAACTCTTACAAGACTGCCCAGACTACCAGGGTCCGGACCCCTAAAGGGTCACCAATTTCCTGCGCAATAAGAGTCCGGACTCTCCATCCAAGGTCCGGACCCCGTAGCTGGGATTTCTAGACTGTGTGCTGAAGGTCCGGACCCACGAAGCCCAAAGCTCAAATTTTCATATTTTTTTGAAATTTTTCGTTTTTCACCGCTTCGTCCCGAAAACCTTCTAGAACCTTCCAAAACATCACTAAAACATTCGAAGGGCATCAAACACCCTTCCACACACCAGAACTCTGCGATTTGCTAAAGTTCAGTGTACTACAATACCATGCAATGTGTGGCCACACCAAATTATCTAGTGGCCAACCTAGGTTTGAGCACAACAGTCTCGGTACAAGAATAGGAATGCGATAGAGAGAAGCTGGCAAAAACCTCAAGGACAACCTCCATAAGGCACAACACCAAATGAAACAATTTGCTGACCGGCATAGGGTGGATCGACAGTTCCAAGTTGGGGACTTTGTTTATCTTAAACTACAACCTTATCGACAATTTATCGTGGTGGTGCGCACAAACATAAAGCTTTCCTCATGCTAATTCGGCACCTTTTGAGATACTGGAGAAAATCAGGCCAGTGGCTTATCATCTGCGGCTACAAGAAGAATTACGAGTACATTCGATATTCCATGTGTCTCTCCTCAAACGCAACCTACTGGAAGGATGACCTATCACTCCAACAGTGCCCTTGCTCAGAGATGAAGGCCAACCGCTGGCTGAGCCGGAAGGAATCCTTGGTCGTTGTATGGTTCGGAAGGGGAATCGAACAACAGCACAGGTATTGGTGAAGTGGAGCAACCTGCCGGAAGACTGTGTGACCTGGGAAGACTATTGGTTCCTTAAGTCACAATGTTCGTCATTCGATCCTTGAGGACAAGGATCGTCTCCAAGAAGGAGGGAGTGTAATGGCGATGACAGGGGAGAGGGGCTAGGGATGAGTAGAAAAAGGTGTGACACTCCAATAGTCCCATATCGGATGTGAGTGTGGATATGTTTTAATCCCACATCGGATGGGAGAGTGAATGTGTTTGGATATATATAAGATATGGACACTAATAATAATAACTGGGTTTAAACATTTTGGGCTGTTGTTTGGGCCCAACGAGTTATTATTGCTAGTGGACCGAGCCGTTATATTTGGTATCAGAGCCAATGACTAGCCGAAAATATGTGGCGAGTCGCAGCTGAGCCTGGGTCTAGATGACAAGGCTAGTGAGACAAGTCTTACATCGCATGGTGATCTTGGGCTGCTGTGTGTGTTTGGGCTGACGAGGACGTCAGGCCTAAACGTCGGATGGGAGTGTAGATGTGTTTTAGTCCCACATTAGATGGGTGTGTGGATGTGTTTGGGTATATATAAGACATGGACACTAATAATAATAACTGGACTTAAGTATTTTGGGCTGTTGTTTGAATCCAACGAGTTATTATGGCTAGTGGGTCTGGCCCTTACAAAAAGGCGACAAGGTAGATGAGCGAATCTGAGGAAGTAGAAGTAAGAGGCGGTAGGTCAAAATAGTTAAATAGAAGGTTCGGTTGTCAAGTCGCGGGGCCCGTTAGTGAAGTTGGCGATGGTTTAGCATCGAAAGCCCAAGGGTGCCAACTAGAGCTTCTTCAAGGATTCAGGAAACAAAGTCAACCCGACCCATTGGGAAAAAAAAGAGGCCCAAGAAACACACTGTACAATATTGCTTTAGCATTTTTATTCCTATTATTACAAAGTTTACATATTAGTCCAGTATTGTAATAGAGATATTAGTAAGAAGTGGTAAAATGGTAAGGAACATGTGAAAAGGAATTAATCCCTATTTTCTCCTCTCTCATTCTTCTCATTCTCATCTTCCCTACTTCCCCTCTTTTCTTTTCCTTATCCTCTCCTTATTTTGAAGAGGAAATGAGAGTGTAAGAAAATGAGAAAAAAAAAAAAAAAAAAAAAAATTGTAGATGAGAAGAGTTGGGAGATTTTGGAAGAGGAATAAATATTATCCCTACAAATTTAATCAATTTTCATATATACTTAACAATTTCTATTCCGTAATTTAGTATTTTTCAAAAAAAAATCAATTTCTTACGGCTAAAATACAAAAAAAAAAATTATAAACATTTTTTTTTTACTTTTTTTTCTCTAACCTTCAAAATTTTATATTTTGCCCTCTTCAAATTTTGAAAATATTTTCAAAAAATTCTAGCACTAATGAAGAGGGCAAAATGATCAAATTGTCTTTACTTATTCTATAATTTTTAAAAAAATATATTTATGTTATTTTTAAGAATATTTTTGATATAAATTATAAAAAATTAAATATTAAATACATCAACTTAAACTTTTTTAAAAAATAAAATTTAAATTTTTGAAAGCCAAAAATATAAAATAAGAGGGTTTGTTGTACTTTATCCCCCCCTCCCCTCCCCTCTTTTTTTTTTTTTTTTCTCCGACCCAAGCAGTTCATAGTCCTAATCAAGCAGTAAAAGTAACCTATAGATATTTTGTACCCTAGGAGCCCGTTTGGTTCGGGGATAAGAAAAATTTGGTTATACCGGGGATAAGTATAAGTTATGGTATTAGCAGTAACTAATTTAAATTTCTGTTTGGTTGGGTATAAGAGTTATACCGGGTATAAAAAAAATTGTGTTTGGTAAATTATAGAGGAATAAGAAGAAGAAGAGGAATAAGAGAAAGTTATGTTTGGTTGGGTATAGAGGAATAAGAAGAATTGAGGGGATAAATATTTTTATTGACTATTTTGCCCTTTATGATATAATTTAAAATTAACTCAATTTATGGTATTAATCAACCTTATAATGTCAAGCCCGGGGGTTTTTCAGTTAAGCGGAAAACGTGAATTTTAAAAAAAACTTTCTTTCCTTTCCAATGTCCCCCGACACGCGCCAGACCCGCCATACGTGTAAATTCCTCAACCCCGAACGCGTAGTCTCCTTTGCACGTGCACGGCGTTACATCACAACATTCACTTTAATCACACTAGTCCGTACAAGTAAAGGAAAGTAAAAACAACATTTTGCATAAGAAGTTAAGAGGCCGACTAAGTTTTAAAATGATAAATTCACAGGGTTTTGGAAACAGTGCCCACCCGACACTCATTATTTTCAAAAGTGGTTTTCGCAAATATTTTCCTTGGTTTTGAAACGGCCCATCTAAGAGGAAACAAAAGAAACATCCACACCAAGTACCAACATCCACAGACAATCTCACACCACAACACCAATAAACCAGAGATGAACAAGCGGGAAAGTAAAAACAACTAATAACAAAACGTCGACGAAGGAAACTAGCTAAGTCCTCAAATCGCGTCATCACCGTCATCCCGGTTCCCACCCCTATTCGGATCTGTCACAGTGTGGGTAGTCAGTGACTAATAAAGTAAATGAAAATGAGTAATGCTATAAAACTGTAGTAAACAAACCGATACACCAGAGCATTCCACTTTCCCCTCATGAATCGCCATAACCCCTGTTAAAATCATGCTGGGCACCTACCCCAGAGTTACTCATGCTGGGCACCTACCCCAGAGTTACTTCGCTCATTCCTTGGTGCTTTTACCCCTATACTGCTCAAGAAGCAATCGCCTCACCGTGAGGGGTCCTCATTTCTTAGTGCTTTTACCCCTCTACTGCCCAAGAAGCAGTCGCCTCACCGTGAGGGGTCCCCATCATCACTGATCGTGGGGTACACGGGTCAACGTACCATCTTTCCGAAAAAATACACCCTGTGCGGTGGCCAGACCGTCGGTGTGCGTGTAAGCAATTATGAACATATATGCCGAACCCGGCGTGTAAAAGGCACCGCGACCTTCGTCGCCTCAGTTAGAAATCAAAAGCGAGATTCTCATACAATGGGGTTAGACAGTTTACAAAAAAAACATCTACTTTATTTTCACAAGTTACACAGAAACGACTATACACCGAAAATGCCAAAAAGGTACCCACCTGAACAGCGTTTGGTCGGAGCACCTGAAGTTGACTCACGGCCCCCGAATGACACCCCGACCTACGGAGTCCCCAGATAAAACAATAGTTATAACCACAGATTATTTGCGAAGACACGACACACAAACGACTCAACAATAATTAAGTGACAGTCGGGACACGAAAGCGCACGGTGGAAAAGAAGGAGGCGAGCGGCGGCGACACGGCGAGGTCGCCGAAATTGCAGTGGCAGCGGCGCGGCGGAGCGCCCTGCGCGGCACAGACCCCGGGCGGGTGGCGCGGCGGCGACAGCGAGCCCCGCGCGGGCGCATGCCCACGCGGGTGGCGCGGCAACAACGCGACGGCAGCGAGGCCCCGCGCGGCGGCGGATAGCCCCGCGCGGGCGCATGCCCACGCGGCGGCGGCGCGCGGCAGGGTGCCCCGCGTAGACGGGTGCCCGCGCGGGTGGCAGCGCTGCTGCAGGGTGCCCTGCGCGGATGCGTGCCCGCGAGGGTGGCAGCGCGGCTGAAGGATGCCCCGCGCGGACGCGTGCCCGCGCGGGTGGCGCGGCTGCAGGATGCCCCGCGTGGACGCGTGTCCGCGCGGGTGGCGCGACTTCAGGATGCCCCGCGCGGACGCGTGCCCGCGCGGACGCGTGCCTGCGCGGGTGGTGGCACGGCTGCAGGGTGCCCCGCGCGGACGCGTGCCCGCGCGGGTGGTGGCACGGCTGCAGGGTGCCCCGCGCGGACGCGTGTCCGCGCGGGTGGCGCGGTTGCAGGATGCCCCGCGCGGACGCGTGCCCGCGCGGGTGGCGCGACTGCAGGATGCCCCGCGCGGACGCGTGCCCGCGCGGGTGGCGCGGCTGCAGGGTGCCCCGCGCGGACGCGTGCCCGCGCGGGTGGCGGCGCGGCTGCAGGATGCCCCGCGCGGACGCGTGCCCGCTCGGGTGGCGCGGCTGCAGGATGCCCCGCGGGAACGCGTGCCCGCGCGGGTGGCGGCGCGGCTGCAGGGTGCCCTGTGCGGACGCGTGCCCGCGTGGGTGGCGCGGCTGCAGGATGCCCCGCGGGGACACGTGCCCGCGTGGGTGGCGGCGCGGATGCAGGGTGCCCCGCGCGGACGCGTACCCGCACGGGTGGCAGCGCGGCTGCAGGGTGCCCTGCGCAGACGCGTGCCTGCGCCGGCGCGGCGGCAGCAGTAGGGACCCCGCGGGCACAGCGGCACGGCGGCTGCGACGACGGCGGCGGCAGCAACGGCGGCGCGGCTAGGCATCCCGACCCTAAAACTCCCCCCAAAAACGACTCGAAAGTAATGAAGGGGACAAAAAGTGAGGGATCGGTGATTGCTTACCTTGCATTCACGAGGAAGAAGGAGGATCCCTTCTCTTCCATCTCTCGCACGTCGATCTGCCAAGATGATCGGGCGGCCCTCCTCCTTTTCCCCTTTCTCGATCCCTATCTCTCTCTCACACAAGGCGGCTAGGGTTAGGCGTAAGTCCCCTTCTTAGGGTAAAACCGTCGGTATTTATATACACAAAAAGAGAACCCCCAAGCCCTAAATCTCGTGCGCTCAAAAGGGATCAAATAAAAGAGGGTTAAGCGATCAACTCGTTTTACTCTCGACACATAAAATTGCTAATCCGATTCAACAGGAGTCTACCCCATTTCCTCGGAAAGTGTGCAATTCATGAGGCACGAATTTTGATGCCCGTTAAAGTCGCCGCGAACTTCAAAACCCTTTTCCGGAAGACCCGGAAGTCGAATTTCAGATCCGATCGCACCGCCGTTCAACGTTTCTCGAGTTCTATCACCGAAAAATAATAACGAATGCCAACACACTACCCACCGTAGGTCGATAAGAAAGGACGTTCCTACAGCTAACCCTATCCGGCACGGGTCAAGGACGATGTCCGAAAAGTCAGGATACTACATATAATAAATTTAGATTAATATTAAAAAATTCAAATAATATTTATAATTAAATATTAAATATTTAAAAATATTTAAAATTGATAGAAAATTTTATGGCAAGGAGATGGCAACAGGAGTGCAACCAGCAGACATTTCTGGCAAGAAGATGGCAATAGGAGTTCAACCAGCACACATTGCTCACAAACAAGATGGCAATATTACTACAACCAGCACACATTATGGCAAGAAGAGGACAACAGGATGACAACCAGCACACATTATGGCACCAAGATGGCAACAGGAGTGCAACCAGCACGCATTTCTCTCTAAAAAGATGGCAATATTACTGCAACCAGCACACATTATGGCAAGAAGATGGCACCAAGATGACAACCAGCCCACATTATGGCAACAAGATGGCAACAGGGTGAAAACCAGCTCAAACACATGTTAGAAATAATGACAACAATGTGCAAACACATGTGAGAAATAATGACATAACACAATCTGTAGTAATCATGAATTTTAAAAGGGTTAAATAAATTTCTGGATTAATAAATAGCAGAAAATAAATAAATTGAACCCCAAAGATATCAATTTTTGATCGGGGTCTGATCTCGAAAATTCGAGTTCACCATTGCGACCGTCTCATCGAAACATGAAAAATTCATATTCATATGCTCTCGATCCGACGGTCGGATCTTCGAAAAATCAGCGAAAAAGAAACGGGTCCCACAACTTAAGTTATGAATAGTAACCCCTATTTTAAATGGCCCTTTGATCACTAACGGCCGTTTCACTGTCTGGAACCCTGACATGGGGGTATGAGTAGTCAAACCTAACTAATTTCGACGTTCTGAGCACAATGGCACTGACGGATTTCGCGTTTGGCGACCCGGGTGCATCGGAGTGCGTGCATTATACCGCACTTTACCGAACTAGTTGGCCCGAGATTTCATACGAGCACCAAATCAAACAAATGAATATCCTATTTTGAAGGTCTCGACGAGCCGGACGTCGTGGCGAAGTCTGTTTCACAATTCGACGATCAGGTTGTCTCGAAATGCGCGAAAAGTGTCGAATTATCGCTTTTTCTTCAAATGTTTTGGATGTTCTTGGGCCAAAGCCCTTGGGACTTTGTTGATTGGGCTTCTGCCAACCTTAGGAGCCCACTAATGCTGCTGTGGAAGTTGGAAGGGCAGCCCGGGGTTGTGGTCAAAGAAGGATGCTAATAAACCCATTATTAAGCTTGGTTTTTGGGGAACTTGTGGGGGGAACTCGAAAAGCCAAGGTTAGTCCCAAGGCTTCTCCACCAATTCCCTGCGCCACCAGCATAAACCCAGAAGCTGTGGTGGCCGGAGCAAGGCATCCCCAAGAAAGAAATCCAAGATAGAACTCGAGAGAGTGAGAGAAAAGAGAAGGTTGGACCAACTTCTTCCAGGGTTGGAGTTGAAGTGCTCAGAGGATTTCTTAGCGTCTCTGGAGCATCCTGGGCACTTGCCAAGGTCGCGCGAGGGGGAAGAAGGGCTACCGGCTTCTTCCTTGTCTTCTACAACTCCGGCCAAGGTGAGTTTCCTAAACCTCGGTTTGGTTGAGCCCGAGACTCCTAGCAGTGGCTTAATTAGGCCCTTAGGATTCTCCCTGCACAAGCCCGAGCCCCCATGCACGCTGGTTGGCCGGCAGGGCCACACCCTCGCCGGAAACCTAGCCGAGCTCCGCCGCGGCTTATCTCTGCAACCAGTGGACCAAATCGGGAACCAAAATCATGGGCTTGGACTGTAGGAGATGAGGATCAACTCCACCAAATTTGGTGGAGTTTGATCAAGCCAATTGCTCGCAAAAGTGAACCCTAGTTTTCAGGTTTTCTTGCACTTGGCCGAGGATGCTACTCCGGCGCCGGCGCGCTTCCCCGCCGCCGGCCACATGCCCAGAAGTGTTCCTGGGAGTGAGAGGAGTGCACCCATGCACTTGCATGGAATCCATGCAGCACCAAAGTGGCGCGGCCATGGATGACCCGAGATTGGACTGAATCATGGTCGCCGGCGCTCCGGCCATCTCCGGCCGGGCTGGGTTGGTCGGGAAGTTTCCTATGGTCCATTAGAACATTTCCATCCATGTTGGAGGGCTTCAAAATGCTTCTATGGAAATCCGCCATTAATGCTGGTGAAGCTCCAATCCGAGCTTGCCCCAGCCGCGCCGCCGCCGTGTCCTGTCGCCGGCCACAGGCACAGGAAGGTTCACTGAGAGTTTTAGCACCTGTTGGTGCTAATGGTTGGGTCTCAGATGCTTTTGGTTGCTGGTCACGAATTTCAAAGAAAATGGGTTCATCTTCTTCCTCGAGCCCGTGGCCAACCTGGGTTTTGGCTTGCTCCAAGTTGCTGGAAAAGCTCCTGCAACCTGGAGGAACATTTCCCTCCAAGTTTTATAAGGTCTGGTTCAGTGTTTGCAGAGAACCAACCTCAGGTTGGTGTTAAGTAGATGTTTGTATAAGGTGCACACCAAGTGCTTGATGAAATGCCACAGTGAGGTTTTGTTTAGAATTGGGCTTCGACAATAATATGAAACTTGCTTCAAAATGTCTCCTGAGCTTAGTGCTCACTTCAGATCAAGTTGGATCTGTGTGGAATAATGTTTGGAGCATTGTGAACTTGTAAGTATGCAACGCTTTGGATCTATTTGATCCAGCAGATCTGGGCTGCAAATAGGGCAAGCCCTGGGGTCCTGGCATTGTCCAGAGACTTTTTGATTCAGGAAGTTTCAGTTGGAGATGTGTAGATTTAAAGTTACATCAAAACTAAGCCTTATGTCAAATAGTTGTTGGTAATAGTGTTTGGGTCTGTTTACGAAGCTGCGACAGTAAGCTCCTGGCTATTTTGGGTATGTGTGGGTCATTTCCTGATCAGCATTCATGATCCAGGTCTTTGCAGTCTGACTCCGACCAACGAGCCTTCTGGTGGAGTCGTTGTTCCTTCTATATACAGGTGGGTTTATCTTCGGTCCGCGTTTTATCAGGTCGGCCCTACGGGGTGCCGTGGTAGGTCGGACCCCTGTTTTTGGTGTAGCCCTGAACCTATGCTTTAGCCTTACTATATGCTTTCATTCCAGCATTCAGTCATTACAGCTATATTGCTTGATTATACTGATGAGCCTTTCGTTATACTTTATTCTTCACTGCATGTTTAGAATAGGAGTTCTAGTCTCAGTACCTGGCATGATTTGCATCAGTATCGATATCCCGATGGGGATTTCCTCGGCTTCTCGCCGACTGTCCGGTCTACCGACCGTGGATTTAGATCCAGCATTATGATTGCTACTGAGTTTGTACCTGCTCTTACTACTTGCTTGCATATCAGCACAAAATCCTTACATCTGCATAGCCTTGATCCCACAGATGAGCTTTTATTTTGTCTTGATTTCCAGCAGTAGTTATACATCATGCTTACATTCCAGCAGTTGCTTGATTTCTTTTTGAGATATATCATGCTTTCTTCAGTAGTAGATATGCATTTTCCTGGACACATGCTATGCTTGATTGGTCACTAGCATAGTTCTATACCCGTCTCTATTCTTCACTACATGTTTAGAATAGGAGATACTACTTCAGTACTTGGCGTGTTATACTTGTATCCCGGTGGGGATTTTCCTCGGCTTCCTGCCGTCTATTTGGTCGATGGACCATGGTTTGAGCATCAGCATTATGATCGCCGTCGAGCCAGCTTTCAGTCGCGCACACCAACGGATTAGCTACCCGTGATGGTGTTCTTTACCGGTAGAGAGGTCACATTGACCCGTGAGCCCTGTGGGGTTATGATAGCTTGCTGGGTGTCCGACAGTGGCTTTAGGCCTGAGGCCCCAATGACCAACAGTGGCAATTGGCCTGAGGTCCTTATGCTCCATGGCAGTTAGCCTGAGGCCCTGGTGGCCAACAGTGGCATTGGATTGGGTATATTCGTGGTACTACCTTTGATGCACTATCTTGATATTTCCTGCTTGTTATTATTCATTGTATAGGTTACATTGACCCGTGAGCCGTTGGGGTTATGATAGCTTGCTGGGTGTCCGACAGTGGCTTTAGGCCTGAGGCCCCAATGACCAACAGTGGCTTTTGCCTGAGGTCCATTTGCCCCATGGCAGCTTAGCCTGAGGCCCTTGTGGCCAACAGTGGCATTAGATTTGGTATACTTGTGGTGATACTTTTGATGCATTATCCTTATTTATTTCCTGCTTGTCAGATGATTAGTTATAGCATGATCATTTTCTGCTTGCCAGATTATCAGTGATAGTATGACTATTTCCTGCTTATCAGTTATAGCATATTCATTTCTGTTTATAGACTTATCAGTTATAGCATGATCAGCTCTATATGTGATTACTCTGCTCTGTTGATTAATCCATGATTGATGGTACTCTGCTTAGATTATATATTTGCATTTTACCTTTCAGTTTCAGTATATCTAACTTTTGTTATCCGCTTATTATGGTATCCAGTAGGTACGACTTGCTATTTCTCGGCCCGTCGTGCCCACTGGGATACACTTATGTGTGTCTCACACCCTCGGGTGACTATTTTTCAGGACCATCGGGT
Organism: Tillandsia leiboldiana; assembly: GCA_029204045.2. Classification (NCBI taxonomy): domain Eukaryota; kingdom Viridiplantae; phylum Streptophyta; class Magnoliopsida; order Poales; family Bromeliaceae; genus Tillandsia; species Tillandsia leiboldiana. Next base: position 3,378,848 of record CM055082.1, read on the forward strand.
GCGGGGACCTTGGGACGTTCTGTGTGAGGATTCGTGGTAGATTTGACCCTGGTAGGACTTACCCCTTTTGTTTTAAACTGTTATTTCTATTTGGAGAACGAGGTTGTATAAGCATATGAATCTTGTGGTTGTAATAGAGTAGAACTTATTTAGTATAACTAATCTTGTATCTACTCTGATTGTCTGTATCTGTTAGCCGAGCATATATAGGGAAGACTCTGTTTGTGGTACAGAGGCTTTTCTATATGTGTGGCGGTCTGTTCACGCCTTGGAGAGTTCAAGTATTAACTCTGATTTTTTTTTTTAAAAAAAAAAAAAAAAAAAAAAAATTAGACCCACTTTCGAATCTCGGGGCGTGACACAATCGGAAAGTTCTCCAATTATAGGGCCAACATAATAATTAGCAAATTCAATCACATAAAATTCAGTTCATTAGGTTCATACGATCACACATTAGACAGTCCTTTACATTCACATTTCTTACATGCAATCACATATAATAGATTATTTTACAACCCCATTGTAAGCATACAATTTGATATAATACAATCCATTATATATCTAACTTCGACTATTCCATAACTGGTCAGTTATAAATGTGCGCAACTCGTCGCCTCTGCGTGATTCTGTAGTACCAACATAATCACCCGTTTCCTCGTCATCAAATTCCGTAGGTTGTTCCTCTAACTCTTCGTTAAAGATAACATATGTACCTTGGTGTCGTCGAATGAAATTGTGTATAACGCAACATGTCATCGCAATCTGACATTGGATTTTATATGGAAGCGGTGTTGCAACAGTCAAGATCTTGAACCGCATCTTTAAAATACCAAATGTTTTCTCCACCACATTTCTCAATTGAGCATGTCGATGATTATATAGGTCGCGCGAACTTCGATGAATGCGCCCCCGTGTGTTTCCATCAAATTGGCTAATCTGGTAACGCTCCCCTCGATATGGTGCAAAAAATATTTTTGTATTTGCATAGCCTGAATCTACCAAATAATATTTACCTATAGATTTTATGAAACATGTACAATGTAAATTTTTATATTCCCTATGATTAAAGTAATGTAAGAGAAATGTGGTGTTCCATATACCTTCAGGCACTGTGAAACCTCCACTTTCGCAAGCCCATCGGAGTACTCGCATGTCAGCTGCTGATCCCTCCCAACCAGTGCAGACAAATAGAAAGTAATGGTCAAAGGATACTCCAGCCTTCATGTTTTGAGAAGTAAATCCTTTGCGATTCTAGAATCTCGGTTGCTTGCTCTTGCTGAAAACCGCGGGAATATGTGTCCCATCAATCGCACCAATTGCATTCTGCCAGTAAACATCAAACATACTAAGTCAATTAATAAAATATCAAAATGACATATAAGTAAAATCACTAATATAAAAGCATACATACCTTGAATGGGTAAAAAATTGTATTATCTCTAATTCGGGAATACATCGGAACATTATTCGGCGGAAGTGTTATGTAATCGTCTTTCAACGTCACAATCGCCCGAAGCACATTGTTGAAATGTCGACTGATAGTTTCACCCGAATGTTGAAATGTTTCAGCAATTACCCTATTAGCCACCCTATGTCCTACGCAAAACATAAATATTCCTAACTGTTCCTCAATTATTATAAATATATCACATATTAGCTGGTGCCCTGTAAATGGACGGGTACGACACGGTTGCTTTTTGACGGTTTGACTAAATGTCAAGTAACCTTGCTGAACCAACATCGCAAATACATCATCCCATATGTCGTCATCATCATCTAAAAGGCCCCTTAAGGTGGTATTGATTGTGGAGGAAAACACATTACCATAATTCGAATCACACATTTATGCTGTAAGTACAATATAGATTCAACAGTGACAATCGCAACATATGACGTTAAAATACAACACTACTTCAAGCATTCTTGTTAATAAAGTCAATATTTAAAAAGTACATCAAACATCATGCAAACAAAATAGAATTGTCTTCTTAGCATAATACATAAGATGGCAACAGTCTGAAGAAACAAACAAAGGCATAAACATTTAAAACAAAACCTACAATCCAGGAAAGTATTGCTTATATATTACATTTTGCATTGCCACTTGTCGGTCAACCCACATTACTGCTAAGTCGTCGGTCATGGTCATAAAGAGTTGACAATTATTTGGATCTTTCAGTGCGTCGCCTGCAATAAGCACTCTTTTTGGAGTAATACCTGGCATCGCATACACTCGGGTCATGCAATCCTGAATGGTTGGAATAAAAGGTTTGTTCGTCTTTTCGCTCTGATAAATTTCACGGGCAAGCTCAAGCTTTTGCCTGCCTATTTCTACCATCTCAGAGATACACTAAGCCCGGCATCAGGTTTGCGCCGCCGTCCCCCAGAGGACGAGGTATTTTTGGATGGAGGGTTTGTGGGTTGTGGGGAGCGTAGTCGTTTTCCCCCGGAGCTATGACCGCTACCACTAGCACTACCTCCGACATTGGGGATTTCAGGAGTAGGGCTTGGGGAGTCGGAAGTTTGCGTCGCCCTGATATTCACATATTGAGGCGATGCAGAAGATCCTGCTTCAAATGGAGTAGGTGAGATATTGAAAGCCGACATTCTTACCCCAAGTACAGTATCATCCTCACCAGGGGAAGATGAGGATGAACTTTGAACAGTTTGAGTTGCAGGCATAGTTGAAGAAAAACCATATCGGCCAGTGGCCGTTGTTTTTTATGTCAAGAACGCCAAATCCTTATATGCCGGAAACGGCGTATCTTGACATTTTCCGTATGCCGGATTTTCCTAGAGAAAGATTAAAGGAATGTATAATGTCAATTATGCGTATAGTACGCGAGACTTTAGAAAAAACTTTATGACTTATAGATTCAATTTATCGCTATCACTGCATCCCAGTCAGTTGGATCACCGGCAGTCGGGATATTGTTAATATAGTCCCAGCCCCATCCACTCTTGTTGGCTAAACAGTTATAAAGCATGAAGGTATGCTTTAAAACTTTTAGCCGATTCTTGATCTGTTCTTTGGTCAATTACAAATTGGTCCTAGTATTGAATTGCAAATCGGCCCCTAAGGCTGCGTTTGGTTCGGGGTTAAGCCAGTTCCCGCTAAACCGGGGATAGGTATAAAGTTGGGAACTAGAGCTTAATCTCGTTTGGGAATGAGAATTTGGGAATAGGAGGGATAAAGAGGATAAGAAGGGTAAATTACCTTTTTGCCCCCAAGAGTTAATATGTGATAAAAGTTGTTAAAAATTGATTAGTTCGTTTTAATTAATAGATTAATAGTTTAAAAAAATAAAAGTAAAATTATAATCCTTATTAAAATAATACATTTAATTTAATAAATAATTTTTTCAACTTAAAATTTAAATTTAAAATATAAAATTTCACCATTTTAATTTTAAGATTTATAATTTTATAATATTAAATTTAAATAATTAATTTTTAATATAAATTTTTTAAAATATTCACAAAAGGGAGAGAGAGAGTGCGGGGGGCGGCGGGAGAGGAGGGAGGAGCGCGGGGGGGCGGCGGCCTCGGGGGCCGGGACGCGGGGGCCGGCCGGCAACGGGGACCTCGGGGGGGCGGAGGGAGAGGAGGGAGGAGCGCGGGGGGGCGGCGGCCTCGGGTGGCGGCGGCCTCGGGGGCCCGGACGCGGGGGGGGCGGCGGCAGCGGGGGTCTCGGGGGGGCGTAGAGGAGGGAGGAGCGGAGCGGAGAGGAGGGAGGAGGAAGAAGATGAGAAGAGGGGAGTTCGGATTCCAAGAGGGAGAGAGAGAGTGACAAGAGGGAGAGGGAGAGAGAGAGTGACAAGAGGGAGAGAGAGAGTGTCTTTCACGGGTGGAAAGGGGGGGGAGAGGAGAGAGGAGAGAGAATGGTAAAAAAAAAGTAAAAGTAAAAATAAAGTAAAAGTAAAAGTAAAGAAAAAAGGGTAGAATGGTAAAAAAAAAGTAAAAAGTAAAGTAAAATATTAAGGTGGGTTTTGTTAATCCCGCTATTCTCGCTATTCTGGGTTAAGCAATACCAGACGATTTCAGGTGCGTTTGGCAGAATAAGGGGGATAAACCCGCTATTCCCGTTCCCGTTCTCCAAACAAACAAGGCCTAAGGGAATTGAATTGTATGATTTTACACTAACATTCAGGCTTAATTACACTCTACTATATTATATTTTAATGATATTTTTATTTGTTGTATTATGCTATTTTTTTCAAAGACATCATTGTATTATGAGCAATGCTACTTGTACACCCCCAAGTGGGGTGTACATCCTACATCCCACCCATCCAAGGGTAGGGGCTAACCTACCGATCACTTCAAGTGACCGGTAGAATTCACCCCACCCTTGGATGGGTGGGGTATAGGATGTACACCCCACTTGGGGGTGTACAAGTAGTATTTCCCTTGTATTATTATATTATTTAAAATTTGTTTTTATTTTTTTATCCTGCACTATTTCTCTTCTAATAAATATTACTAAACTATTTTTTTTTGCCGCCAATCTCTATATTAGTGTTAATTAATAAATCTATTAATTTAGATAAAATTTAATAGATTATTAATTAAATAGTAGAAAAAATATTAAATAAATCTCCTATTTAAGTATTTTTATTATTTTATTATTTTATTATTTTTATATATTTTGTTATTTTTAACAAGTATTTTTAACAGTTTTTATATAAAATTATACATTTATTATTTTTAATATAGTAATTAAATAAAAAGGATAATTGAGTGGTGCCTTTTAAAAAATATAGTACAATATGGAAAAAAAAAAAATCTATATAAAGTAAAGTATAGTATACTGTAATTAAGTTAATTTTATATAAAAACTGTTAAAAATACTGATTAAAAAAGTGACAGAGCATATATCTAACTTATTTTGACATAAAAATAATAAAATATATAAAAATAATTAAAAATAATTTGATAAAAGTTTTCAATGAGTCTTTCATAGAGATATATTTAATATTTCCCTACTATTTAATTAGTGTATCTTAATATCTTAATGAAGTTGTTAAATTTTATCTAAAATAATAAATTTGTTAAATAAAAATAATAATTTAGTGATGATATATACCAGAAAAAAAGCAGTACAAGATATAAAAATAAAAATAAATCTAAAATATAGTATAAAGATTAATAAAATAGTATATTATAATAAAATAATGTCTCGAAAAATATATATATATATAACAAATAAAAATAACTGTTAAAAAATTAAAGTGCATGGCATAATATATATATATATATATATATATATATATATATATATATATATATATATATATATATATATATATATATATATATATATATATATATATATATATATATATATATATATATATATATAGTTGAAGGATTTCCATACAAATAATCTACGGAAAAAAAAAAAATACTGTGGAGTGCTCTTGGCACACTACAACAAAACTAGACTTGAGAAACACATTTCTAAAAAACACTTTTCATTTCAAATAGGGTATATCCCTGTTTAATCAAAAAAAAAAAAAAAAAAAAACACTTTTCAAAAAATATCACATTCTCATCCAAAATCGGGGATTTTTTAAAAATAACCCTCCCAAACTCGAAAATTTGCAAAATGATCCTGTGTAAAAAAAATTTGTAAAACTAACCCTCCTTTTGCCACGTCGGCGCCACGTCGGGTAGACGACGTGAAGGCGCTGAAGCGGTCGACGCCTTCACAAAAATCCTGTGAAAGCGCTGAACGGTTCAGCGCCTTCATGCAATGTATTGAAGATGCTGAAGTGAGCCAGTCAGCGCCTTTAGTGTTCTGCACTAAAGGCGCTGATCCGCTCAGCGCCTTTAGTGTTTTACACTAAAGGCGCTGATCCATTCAGCGCCTTTAGTGTTTTACACCAAAGGCGCTGAGCCAGTCAGCGCCTTTAGTGTTTTACACTAAAGGCGCTGAGCTACTCAGCGCCTTCAGTGCAGAACACTAAAGACGCTGACTTTTACACCAAAGGCGCTGATCCATTCAGCGCCTTTAGTGTTGTACACTAAAGGCGCTGAGCCAGTCAGCGCCTTTAGTGTTTTACACTAAAGGCGCTGAGCTACTCAGCGCCTTCAGTGCAGAACACTAAAGACGCTGACTGGCTCAGCGCCTCTACAGAGAATTTGACGCCTTATGTGTACACTGAAGGCGCTGATTGGTTCAGCGCCTTCACAAGAAATCCTATCAAGGCGCTGAACTCTTCAGCGCCTTCAACACATGGCATGAAGGCGCTGAGGGGTTCAGCGCCTTCATAGGAATATTGTGAAGGCGCTGACCGCTTCAGCGCCTTCACGCTGTCTACCCTACGTGGCGCCGAGCTGGCAAAAGGAGGGTTAGTTTTACAAAAAAAATTTTTATAGGGTCATTTTGTAGAATAGAGATTTTGGGAGGGTTATTTTTAAAAAATCCCCTCCAAAATCTCTAAGACCCACAAAAAAAATAAAATAATAATAATAATAATAATAATAAATAAATAAAAATCCCACATGGGTTTGTTGAACTACCTCTCCATCATAACCTTTTGGCCTGAAGCCAAAAAAAAACAAAAAAAAAACTCACTGTCCAACTGGACCGAAAGCACCTTAAAAAAAAAAAAAAAAAAAAAACTCACCCTATTCCTAATAATCTTTTATAAAGAGAACCAAATATACCATAATATCTAAAGAAGAAGCGGCTAAAGAAAAAATAGAGTAATTTTTTTTTTTTTTTGAGATAAGATAGCATACTATCGCTTTATTCAATAAAATATGAACTAAGCAATAAGATGAGACAGCAAAATCTTAGAAAAAAAAAAAAAAAAACGCTTACGAGCAGCAAGACTCCCAAAGGCACCGAAGAGCACGAATTACTCCCATCAGTTGCCTTCCGTTGGCTCTTTTATTTTCAAAAAATTTTTTATTCCGTTCAAGTCAGATCGACCAGCTAAAATACCTTTTTCTCTTTCTCCTAGACTGTCCCCTGAGTGGGGGCAGTCCTCCCACTTAAAAACAATTTGTTAAACCGTTGGGCACCCCGGAGTGTATTGATCGTCTCACAATCAGCCAGGTGATGATTAACGGTCTCGGTGACCACCCCGCAGAAGACACACGACCCAAGACGGGTGGCAAAATTTTATTTTCGATAAAGACGCAAGAGTAACTGCTTGTGAGAAATACATAACCCCATGAGGATCGATCGTCCCTCTAATGTAATGATCTAGACTTGTACGTACCGTGGGAACCAATTAGCTTGTTCTGATCACGAGGAGCTGGAGTGAAGTGCAACGAGGGAGGTATAAACCCCATTGGCATTCTTCAGCAGCGTCTCATGGCAGCCTTGCTCGGCGATGACGCCGTCCTTAACGACGGCGATCACATTAGCTCCAGTAATCGTCGACAGTCGATGTGCCACGACGATGGTCGTCCTCCCCACCATCACCTTATCGAGCGCGTCCTGCACCACTCGCTCGGATTCTGCGTCCAACGCACTCGTGGCTTCATCCAGAAGAAGCAGTTTTGGGTCCTTTAAGATTGCCCTGGCGATCGCAATGCGCTGCTTCTGCCCACCTGACAGCTGAACACCTCTCTCCCCGACGTTGGTGTCATAGCCCTGAGGGAGGCCCGATATGAAGTGGTGGGCATTGGCCGCCTTGGCCACTGCAATAATCTCCTCCTCGGTCACGTTATCTTGCTTGCCGTAGGCTATGTTGGCGCGAATGGTGTCCTTGAACAGCACGGGCTCTTGCCCAACCAGCCCCATTTGCTGCCTTAGCCAGCTAATCTTCAAGTTTTTTATTACCACATCGTCTAATAAGATCGAGCCTGCATCAGGATCGTAAAACCTTTCAAGTAGGGCTATCACTGTTGATTTTCCGCACCCACTCTCTCCAACAAGTGCAACGGTCTGCATGCAAACAATACATCTCTTTTTAAAAACTGATCAGGTTTGTGTTTGCATCAGATATAAGAAAAAATTAGTTATTTCTGAGATAGGTATAAGTCCAAGCTACAAACAGGAATTAAAGTAATTTTGTGTTCGGTTGAGTATAGGAGTTGTACCCGTGTTTGGTAAATTAAAAAAAAAAAAGAAGAATAGAGGGAATTAAAATTTATAAATAAAAACAAAAAAATTAAATTTTATAAATTTAAATATCTTATAATTTAAAAAATTTTAATCAAAAAAGAAAAAGAAGAAGTAAGCAACAGGTGAATTCCAACTGTGGGGAGGAACAACTGTTCCACCCTTATACCGAATAACTTGGTATGAGGGGGGGGGGGGAGAGAGCAGCTGTTCCCCCAATCCAAAATCACGTTTGGGTACAAGAAAGGAAATAACCTCCTTATTCCCTCCTCCTTATACCCATTACCAAACAATGCCCGAAAGAATGAGTATAAGTTCAGAAGAAAAAAAAGTTAATAGTGCTCCATCATTTCGAAATTGAAATAACATCTTAGCTATACATCATTTGCATTTTAAAATTTGCAAAAATCTTTCAAGCTAGCATCTTAAAAGAAAATGTTTATTTCTTGTAAGAAATAATAATAATAAAAAAAATCATATTTCATTTTCGCCTTGCTTAAGGACAAGCTTGTGTCGGTCATACTAAAATCTTATATGAATTATCAACAATCAAATCAGTTTTTGATCAATTTGGCTTTTCTTCTTTCATTACTACTTTGATGTCAAATTCCTTATTGTCAAATGTTATAAGCAATATATATATATATATATATATATATATAAAGAAAGGTAGCATGCTACCCCGCTTCGTTTATTTTGAAATAATCCTAACTCGGAACTTCGGGTATCAACCATCAAACCCTTTTGCCACTTGCGCTAGTGACGGTTGATAATGTTATAAGCAACATTGATAAGAACATATTTAGCATTTGTTCCATTTAAAACGATAATAGTCTACAGTTATTGCAGGGATATGCATGTTAACCTATATTGTCTCTTAAACGTTATTCTGTTACAGATAGCACTACTGAACTTGCAATATTTCAGTTGTATTGACAAGAAATTCTCAAGTAAATAAAAACTGGTATGTTTTGTTCTAATTGACTGGTTCGTGTTAACAATAGACGAAGTTTAATTTCATACCTTTCCGGAGTGAATTCTCAAACACAAATCTCTAAAAATCTGCACATCAGGACGAGTTGGGTACTTGAAGCTTACATGCTGAAACTCAATTTCTCCCCTCACGTTTGCCAACTCCGTTCCTTCATTAGCACTGGCATCAATCTTGGACTTGCTATCGAGAATCGCAAAGATAGAACTAGCTGCCTGCTTCGCTTTGGAAGCATCAGGACCAATCGCACTCGACTGCGAAACTCCAACAGCTACCATGGTTAAAGCGAAGAACACCTGCGATATTTAGAATAATGTGAAGTTGAGGTCTATGCCGATTAGGAATCAGTTGAGTAGGAAAAAGAATAACAACAATGATGCCTCATCGACTAACCCTGAAAACTTGGGCGAAAGTTGCAGTTCCGTCATAGACAAATCGAGCACCGACGTAGAAGCAGAGAGCATAAGTGCAGTAGAGCAACAAATAGGAGAAACCATAGCCCAAGCCACTTATTACTCCTTGCCTAACTCCTTGCTGCAATGGAGCATCACATTTTTTTTCGTAAATACTCATAACCTTGTGCTCCGCGCAGAATGAAGCCACAGTCCGAATACTGCCGACTGCATCATTAGCGACCTGGCTTGCTTCTTCATACATTTTCTGCATCCAATTTTGTATACTTATTTTTAATCGAAATTTTTAAAAAAAGAAAGTCAAACAATTAAGCCATATAGAAGCATCCCAAATTGGTATTAATACCTTGGCATCCGAACTGAATCCCTTAAGAAATCTCATCTGAGCATATCCTTGTGCGCCCATTAAGGGAAGAATAACTAGGACTACGAGTGCTAACTTCCAGTTGGCAAACATGGCAATAGAAACACCTGCAGTAACAGTAGCCAAATTTTGAACAATCAATGCCAAGGAATCCCCAACAAGACTTTTGATTGACGCAGCATCTGCTGATAGCCTTGCACCTATTGCTCCGCTGAAAGAAATTGATGTCGCAAGTGTTACAGAAGATTGTGAAAATGAAACTTTATTATAAGGAAAGACTAACACAGCCAAATTGTTCAAATTAAAACCTGGAGTTTTCAGGGTTATCAAACCAGCTAATTTCTTGATAAACCACCTTCTTGAAAGACAGCGAACGAACCCGCTCAATCAACTTTCCGCCGGCTAAACCGAACAAGAAATGTTGAACGGGTATTGTAACGAAAGCAATAACACCTAAAAGTACATACATTAGTGCCCAAAACCTGGCATCTTTTTTAAGTTTTTGCGGCGGCTCATAGAATGTCTTGATGGCACTTGAAATCAAGACACCAAACACGGGGAGAATAACTCCACTGATAGCCGCAGCTATTGATCCTAAAAGAAGAATTGGGATCTCCGGCATATTCAAAGAGGCCAGTCGTCTCATAGAAACTTTCCTCTTCTCCTCGTCACTATAATTGTGCACTCCTCCGCCAACCTCATCTCCGATGGGTTGATCTGTCGGAAACTCTACAGCAGTAGGAATGCCTAAGTTGATAGTGAAAGAACGTCTGCTACTTCTTCCAACCGATGAACCTCTACTAATTGATCTCTCAAAGGATAAATTCCTACTATGGGATCGGCCTACAGAGGAGGTCGAAGCTTGTTTTCCTAATCCTATTGTGGCTGCTTCTTCCTTTTCTCTATTGACCTCCTGCAGGCGTATGAGTTGAGAGTAAGCTCCGTCAAGATTCTTGATCAGTTCTGCATGCGAACCTGTTTAACAAATCATTTCTTTCATTATTCATAGTAACGAATTTTGATAATCTCATTTATGCTAGGAAGATGGAGATCAAGTCACACAAGACAAGTAACATACAACCTACCTTGTTCTATTAGTTTTCCACGTTGCACGACTGATATTTTATCAGCATTCTTTACGGTGGTCAGCCGATGAGCAATGACAATGGTCGTCCGATCCGCCATGATCTTCACAAGTGCATCCTGAACTATCCTCTCAGACTCTGCATCCAACGCGCTCGTCGCTTCGTCCAAAAGTAAGATTCTAGGGTTCTTTAGGATAGCCCTCGCAATTGCAATCCTTTGTTTTTGTCCACCGGAAAGCTGAGTGCCATGTTCACCGACCATCGTATTCAACCCCTGTAATAAGCAACATAAAATGAGTTATGCACCATATTTAATTTCTAGAATAGCTACTATTTGCTATACAAAACAGAAAAGATCACAACTTACATTCGGTAACTTATCAACAAACTTTGCAGCATTTGCAAGCTCCATTGCTTTTCTAATTTCATCCATGGTCGCACCTTCCTTACCATATTCAATGTTCTCTTTGATAGTAGTGGTAAATAATATAGGCTCTTGGCTAACAAGTCCAATTTTCTCTCTTATCCAGCTTAATTTAAGTTCCTTCAAATTCACACCATCTATGAATATTTCACCTGCCTGAGGATCGTAAAATCTCTCGACCAAACTAATCACGGTCGACTTCCCGCTGCCGCTCTCTCCAACTAGGGCCATAGTAGTGCCGCTCGGAACATACAATGAGAAGTCGTCAAATATCAACTGACCAGGTCTTGCAGGGTAGCTGAAATAGACATTTTTTAGGTCAATTTCGCCTTTGATGTCTGCCAACACAAGGCCATTCTCGTTGTAGGTATCAATTTCTGGCTTTCTGTAGATTGTCTCAAACATCTTATATGCTGCAGCTCGTCCTGATGCAAAGGCATTTATACACGGTGATGCCTGGCCTAGAGACCTGGTCCGAAATGTTCATTAAAAAAGATTGGTTAGATTTTGATTGCTCACTTTTTACATTTTGCTAATTGCTGAGCTCAAACTTACATTGCACCGGTCATAATAGCCATGATAACATTAATAACAGCCCCTCCATTGTACCCTTTCTCAATGATCAGCTTGGAACCATACCATACAGCTAAGCTGTAGCTGCTGAAGACGACGAACAGAACACAGCCAATTCCCATACCAGCAGCAGTTCCTTCCTGAATAGCTGATTTGTACGCAGTCTTGACAAATTCGTTGTACTTGTCTATGGCTCGCTTCTCGCCAGTGAAAGATACAACCTACAAGATTATGCATGAAATGAAAAAGACTTCAAATGCATAAATACAATAAAAAAAAAAAGGGGGGGGGGGGGGGGGGGGGGGAGGAAATTGAAACACAATTAGAGTACTTACTGTTTTGATAGATCCTACTGTCTGTTCTACCACATTTCCCGCTTCAGCATATGCAGCTTGGCCACGAGTTGACAATCTTGATATTATTAAAGACATGGTTGCACCAGCTATAACAATCGGTGGAATGCTCGACAGCATGACGAGCGAAAGAAGCCAACCTTTTGTAAATGCAACGATGAAGCCACCGAAGAAAGTTGAGACCAATTGAATAAACTTCCCAACCTTCAAAAGGCAACAGAATAATTAACAAGTCGAGTGCATTGTGGAAGAGTCAGTGTACAATAACGGCATGTTGGATACTCATACTGCGTACCAATAAATTGTTTTACTGATATCTTCTAGTTTACATATTTTATAAGTCAAACCATCTACAATCCCATAGTTGATTGTTTGAAGCATTCGTTGTTAAGATAATTACGCGCTCATTCTAAATTATTTTTGTGAGTTGATTGAGGAAACTCGAAGAAATTATCTTTATGAGTGAAAATTAAGATACTTTTCTTTTGAGGCGAGATAAATTAAAGTACAAAAAATACATAGAGACTGAAAAGACGATAATGTCAATCATTCACCAATTTCGAGTAGGAGAAAAAGAAAAAAGTGTCAATATAAGATGATATAATAGATACGAGGTAATTAGTAAGGTACATTGTGATTCTATTTATTTTAGTAAAAGGTATCTTGCCTTTTCACCAATAGCATCTTGGATTAATATTGTGTCGCCAGACATCCTTCCAATCACTTCTCCGGTCGTTGTTTCGTTGTCGAAGAATGCTACATCCTGTCTGAGTATTGCTTTGAGGTACAGGCGACGAATGCGTGACGCCTGTCTTTCTCCGGTCACCATCCAACATGATACCTCTGTTGTCAATAAATCATGGTATTTAGAAATAGAGAAATAAAGAAGAAATATAAATATGCCATATCTTTTGTGTTAGGCTACCATATGAATGGTTTGCTTAGTAGGCTTGTCTTTCAAGACAACAAGTCTAAAGCATGAAAGGCATGTCTCAACCGAAATATCTTGGACAGAGGCTTGTGAGAGACGTATCAGCAAATAAAGAATTTGTTTCTTTTGATCGCCAACATGGCTTTGAAATAAGTTTTTATCTGGGGCTATGCATTGAATTTCACCTTAGATCTTACTGTTGCAACTCTTTGGATGCTCACCGATTATTTCGATAAAGAAAATAAAATAAGACAAAGCTACATTATGCTCTTAAGAAAAACAAAAAAAAAAAACAAAAAATGGACATACATTATGATCTTGATAAAGCAGCATATGCTATGACGACAGAATTTAAACACTTATGGAACTGAGGGCACAATTTAAGTACTTACGGAAAAATGCAGCAACACCAGAGGCACCGGCAAGATAGACAAACTTCAGAACAATCTGTAGCACAGTTATGATCACCTTCATATTAGATCACTACTCATCCTCTTAATTGGTCAATCAAGATCCAATTTCATGAGAAATATAGCAAAATCATTCCATATTCAGATAAAAATAGGTAAATTAGGTTTTTTTTTTTTTAAATTACAAAATTGGTAAAATTCAAGCAATGAACCTTAGAGATGATTAAACAAACAATCAGAAAATCTTTTCATAAATTTCAAAACCATCATGATATACAAGGAAATTAAATTTCAAAGTTGCCTTAGAAAAAGATATAACCAAATTTGAAACAATTAAGTTCTCTACATTCTAGAAATCATTCCCTGTATCCACTCAACAAACAAAAGAGAAGAAGAAGAAGAAGAAGAAGAAGAAGAAGAAGAAGAAGAAGAAGAAAAAGCACCTCGATCACATTAGCAATTAGATGTATTTATATATTAGAGCATTAGATTTTTCTCCTGAATCATACAAACATGAAAACGAGAAACGAGAACGCGGGATCGATTTAAAGACCTTGGCGACGCTGCGAACGACGGATTCACGGTTGGCGACGCCGAACGTGTCGATAAGCTGGCCGAAGATGAAGGTCATGAGCGGCATCGCCAGCCCGTTGGCGACCGCCGCCGTGGTGCCGATCGCCATCAGCGTCACATCGGGCGGGTCCGCGAACGTGAACAGCCTGTGCAGCGGCACCTTCTGATCCCCGCCGCCGCCTCCGCCGCCGCCGCGCTTCTCCTCGCCGGCGAGGTCGCCATGGCCATCGCCGCTGGGCTTCTCAACGACGTCCCTCGCGTCTCCTCCTCCTCCTCCTCCTCCTCCTCCTCCTTCCATTGTTCGTCTCGTGATCCCTCTCCCCGTCGATGCTGTTTTGCTAAAAAAAAGAATACACCCTATGCTCCCGTAGCCATGCAATGCAGCGTGACGAGGACGTGGAGATGAGAGAAGGGAGAGAATGAAGAGAAGCAATTAATTATTAATTAAATTAGAGAAATCCAAATGCTTCTTAAAAAAAACACAAAATACGTCGTTCCTTTTTTTTTGCTTCTTTTTTTTTTTGTTAAAAAAAAAAAAAATTCTTAAAAGTTAGGATTGGTTAAATATTGCGTTGAGAAAAATATGGACATGGTAGAATATATGAAGATAATTTTTGGAAGGGCTAAATATGGGGCTTGTAATAGCAAACGAACGGCCACGATCGGTAGAATGCTGAGTTGGAATTTAAAAATTAAAATAACTTATTATTATTAAAGAATAATTTAATTTATTATTTGGTATATAAAAATATTTTAATTTGATGGTTAAAAAAAAAAAAAATTAGTTATGATTACTACTAGTAAGAAGTTTTTTTTATTTATTATTATTATTATTATAAATATTTTATTTTTTCATCGCACTCCCCCGAACAATTTCCCTTGCGAACGAAGCATCGACGCTGTAGAGAGCCGAAGAAGACGAAGCCAACTCCGGCGACGCCGCCGCCGCCGCACTTCTCGCCGGAGACGACGACGACGACGACATGAGGCCCCCGATGAGGGCGATCAACATCAACGCCTGCGCCCGACCCGTCGAGGTCGACCACCGCATCTCCCTCCACTACTACTATCGCATCGCCGATAATCTCCTCAAACAGGTCCCTTTCCCATTTCTTGCTTAATTTTGGTTCTTAGGGGGGTCGATTTTGCGTTCGCAAGATACCATTTTGGGGGCTATTCGATCGTAGTTGTGCTATTTTTGATGATTAAACAGGTCCGTTCCCCCTTTTTTGTTTTAATTTGATATTAGGGTTCAATTTTGTGTTCGAAGGATACGACTTTGGCGGTGTCTGATCGCAGCTTTGTTAAGAAAACGTGCCCTTGTCCCAGTTCTTGTTTTTAAAATTTCAGGGTTCGCTTTTTTGTTTGAAAGGACCGATTTTGGAGGTGTCTGATCGAGTTATGTTCATTTTGTTGATAATTTGAGGAAACCTGGGAGCTGAGATGTCAATTTGGGTGCAAAACTTGAGGAAATTCCTAGAGAATTAGGACATGTTGTCGATTGGGGAATTGAATAGAATTTTTTGGGGTCGAGGGTTTCTGGTGATTGGTATTTGAAAGATTTTTATATGATTATATAGTGTCATAAACAAATTATATTGTATTGTAGTTTAATCCTAACGCAAGCGACACGATGGTACGTATGGAAGCAAACAGGGTAGTTTTTTCACTGTACTTTCACTCCGCACGTATTGCAATTTCCTTGGAATCCCAAACGAAGCCGTAGTCTATTTCCTGTTGAAAAATTTGATTTGGGGTGTTTGATCGTCGTCATGCCTTCTTTTGTTGAGAAAATTCTTAGAGAGGTAAGAGATTATGGATGCATAAATATGTTGTTCGGTGTATGTCCATGATTCATTTGGTTGATGAGAAGTGTAATCAAAGTCTAGAATTGAATACTATATCCAGCCTTCGAGTTGATATTTTTGGGTAATATAAATCAACTCGTAGATGAGATATACTATCTTACTAAATCATCGATATCAAGACTTTCAAGGAACAAAAATCAAACTCCTTTCTTATAATCACACTATAAAATTCTCGTACCAAATAAGTTATCCTTACGTAACTTATTCCGACTCCCAAATAGGGCCTATATATGCTCTGGAAATGCTGTTTTGGGCGATTGAAAAGTTTTGATCATCCTGGTTTAACATTTTAGATAAGCTA
Organism: Tillandsia leiboldiana; assembly: GCA_029204045.2. NCBI lineage: Eukaryota > Viridiplantae > Streptophyta > Magnoliopsida > Poales > Bromeliaceae > Tillandsia > Tillandsia leiboldiana. The sequence goes on from CM055082.1 coordinate 3,395,214, forward strand.
AATTTATTGAATTGCAGTTAAGTCCTACTGGTTGCTATAAAATGCAATTAAAGAAAGAGAAAATCCTGATGAGGTTGACAACCGCATCTTCTCACACTTTTATTATCTAATTGCTGATAATCCTGATGAGGTTGATCGAGGGATTAAATTTTTTTGTGTCGTTTGATCTATTGTACCGATAAACAAGTAATAGTCGCCATATTCAACTAGTTCAAAACGCTAGTATTTGAGACAGCCAAACTGGATATTGTTTGAAACTATCGTGTAGTATGTTGATAGCATTATTATATCTAGCTGAACACAATGCTAGTTGTAGATTGTTCTCTCTAAATATAGTGGTGTTTCATCTTATGTTCAGGCCAGTATTTATCGTGAGGAGAAGAATCTCATTGACTTGTATATCATACTTCTGCGTTTTTCTAGGTAAGAAAAGACTTTTGGTTTGCATGGTACCTTTTTTTTCTCTTATGTTTATTTCAGCATACCTACTTTGATGGTTTGCTTATTATTCTAAATGTAATTTTCCAATCTCATTAGCCATTAGCATAATTTATTGAAGTGAAATATTAAAATCCAGTTAAAATACTTGTGAAAAATACCTTTTCTTCTGTAGTTTGATGTGCGAGACGATACCTTCCCATCGTGATTACCAGGCTTTCAATCTAAAAGAAAAGGCCATTTTCAAGAAGGTATGTTGATTCATTCCTTTCGCCTAGTTACTTCTAAGAACTTAAGTGTATACTTGATGAATTGGGGGAAAAGGTCTTTAAAGGAGGTTTTACTGTGAGTTACTGTTTAATTTTGCTGTTATTTCTAGAAACTATGGGATGTCATCAATGAGCTAGAAAAACTAAAGCCAGAAGCTCAACGTCAAGTTGATGAACTCAACAAAGTGCATAGCTTTCAATCTGATGGTCCAGAAGGAACCTACAGCTTGTCTCCTGTAAAGAAGCAGATCTCTCTGGGCCCCCAAGTGGAACAGGTATTATTTTACCAAATAAATTTCAGAACATATGTAAAAGAAGGGCTAGGCCCTATATGTGCTGGCTGGAGCTTCTGCGGAAATGATGTCCTGTAAAGCTGTTTGAAAATGCATTGGCAGCTTTCACCGGTTTCCCCTACAACAGCTTTTGTGAATTTCAAAGCTCAGAAACTCTAAGACATTTTGTTTGTCAAACACTAGCTACTGCTAGTTTTGAGAGTAAAGAAGCTATTGCAAAAGCTAAGCCAAATAGGCACTTAGCTCATGTTACTGCCTGTCCAATCTGCCCCGCGATCAAGGGCAGACTTTTCCTAATGATACAAAAATCATACATGTCATTATATTGTTGTTGTTTCCATTATGCTCTTTTAAGTTTAGATTTCTATGTAATTGATCTTATATTGTCTTTTGTTCTAAATGCAGATATGTACTGGAAGTATGCCTGCACTCTCGCAGAAGCCGTCGAGCGGGCGAAGTCATGTTGTGCCATTGGACCATGTACAGCCTGAGAGACAATTTCAGAAACTGTATGTTTACATATAGATTACTTGAGTAGCTTTATAGACGAATGATGTCCAGCATATATTTTGAGTGAGTTTCAGAAAATGAATCAGAGTAAAGTTGTTTTCCTAAGAAAGAGAATGTGAAATGTGGAAAAAATTTGCAGCTAAATTCTATATTCTTCAATTCTAAGTCTGCCACTTATAAACTAACGGAAGATTATCATGTTGAAAATGTTCCACTCACCTTGAGTTAGGAGATTAAGGATATTTATTCACTAAAGACTTTCAACACAAATGTGATGGGTGTTCTAAAGTATATCTCTCTTGATTTGTAACAATGTACAATAAGAGTTTGATTGAAATTTATTTAAACTGATTTTGATGTACGTGATCTTGGTTTCATTTTGTCGTCTTCTCAAATTACACTAGGTTGTTCAGATTGTGGTTTGGGCGTCTCTTATGTGTTGTTGTTTCAAATGTTTATTTGATAACTGCAAATATATGAGTAACATCTGTATATATCCCCAAGAACAATTCTATGTATCGCTGTACTACTGAATCGTAAACTAATCGTATTGTTGTTTTCCGGCACTGTACCCAATCTTGATCTGTGAGGGAAGATCTTGTTGTAGATACCTCATAGTGCAGTTTAGTTGATTCCATATTCCATATTCTATAGTTGCAAAGCCAATGCAAGTTGTTTGCTGTTTGTTTCGTTAAACAGTCTCCGCAAAAATCTTCAATTACTATGAACTTTACCAGTTAATTCCAGTAGTGCGATATGAAATTTATACTGTCAAAATTTTATTTGAAGAAAGAAAATAATTTTTGAAATGTACAATACAGATCTATCAGTCTGCCTTATCCAAAAGAAGAAACCTTATCAAGGCACTCCATATTGGGGCCCAATGGTCTCCAGGGGCAATGGAGAGGACCCGTGACTGGTATTAGGGTAAATTTTTCTTTGATTCTTGGATACTTATTTGACTTTTAGTTCAGCTGTTGTAACAGCTATTTCTTTTTGCGACTTTATACAGGTTCAGTATCCCAGCAGTGCTGACATGACCCAAAATGAGATTTCAAGGTGAGGACCTCAAGTAATGCTAAAAGCTTCCAAATATAGAATTTACTATATTAAAATTCTTGATTGGTTTATTTCCTAATTTATAGCATTCCGTGTTTTTTTCCCGTTAATATCTTTCTCTTCAACTTCATACTGTTGGAAAAGCATAGGCTTCAAATTGGAGCTTTTGCTCTCGGGGCTTCAAGAAGCTCATTACGACTTTCCACTACTGCAAAAGCACCAGATATTTTTGTTTGCTATTTGTCTGGTGCTTCTCAGAGTACAAAAGCCATTCTAAAAGCCAAGCTAAATAAGCCCTAACTGTAAATGTATGATAGTAATTTTTTCAACCATCGCTACTCTCTTTGCACAGCTTACTTCCCAATAGCTTGAACCAGGATGTCCAGCACGGTTCCAGTGCAGTTGATCAAAATGAACCTGAAAGGAATAATTATGATATGGAATCAGTTCTATCTCTTGATGATGGTAGATGGTCTACTCCATTAGAAAAACCCCATTCTTTGTCTGCCAGTGTTGTACTAGAGGAACCTCCCCAGTTGAGCATCAAGCAGCTGTCTCCTCCACCTGTTCTGGCCCAGGTTCAGCCTGAGTACAAAGCGATTCCCCCATCAAAAGTAGCAGATCCAAGACCAGGGCCAGCTATGTCAGACTCTGGGCAGTACCAAGATTTACATGTTGTAAGCTCAATCATTCTTACTTGCAATCTGAAGAATTTTTAATAAAAAACGTTCAATATTTCTTTTATTTCCATACTCTAGTTGTGTCCATTATTGAATGTGTACTGCAAGCGGTTATAATCGGATGCTTTCATAGGCTAGGGCTCCAATATACTTCTTATGTAATTTGACATGGAAGTTCCTTCACCTCTTCCCTTTTTTTTTCAGCCTGTGAATATAATGGAATGTTTTCTGAGGGTTGCAGAGATGAATACTGCAAAAAATTTGGAAACATGCGGCGTTCTTGCAGGTTCATTGGTAAGATTTTCAATCAAGAAGGTGAATTTTTTGTGGTCCTTAAATTTCTGATGCTCACCCATAGTTTTTTTTTTTTTTTGAAGAAAAACAGAATATTTTATGTGACGACACTAATAATTCCGAAGCAGAAGTCAACATCTGATTCTGTAAGTCATTACTAGCACTTTCATGTTATAGATTTATACGCCTTTTCTTACTTTTTAAGTTGTTTCTTTCATGTTTTCCATATATATTTTTTATCCCGTTGGGCAATAAATGTACAACCCTTCCCCTCCCCTTCGCCTGTAATTTTTCTGGCTGGCAGCACTTGTAGTTTGCTTAAATTGGCTTGAAAATTTTGAAACCCAGCTGTGTATGGTCTCTCCATGCTATAATTATTTAATTAAGAGGAAAGAGGATCAGGGATTCTCTTTCCTCCGTGATTAGGAGGTTACAGTTAATCTATTCTTAGAACGACATAAATCAATTTATGACTGCTGTACATTTTTCTTTATTTCTCATGTTTCGTATATGTGTTCTATCTTCTATGACTATTTTTGTAGCTCAAGGCACACGTTTACTAGACAGTAATTTTCTTTCAGTGCCAAGCTACAAATGAAGAAGAAATATTTGAAGTTCAAGACAAGCGTTCGCTTTTCACCCTTGGGTGGATTCATGTAAGTTTCTTTTCTCTTTGAGATGTACATCAGCAATTTCTACCTTTGCTACCCATCATAGGAGCATATACTGGCAATGTTTCAATTGCCATGGATAATTTTTATACCAACATATACATGTTATAAAGGTGAAGATATATAAGCTTCACCAATTCTAAATAAGATAGGGTAAACACTGCCTAGGTCTTTTGCAAGCATAATTTATCACACTGTCGAGAAATTAAAAGAGATTGTGTTACTCATGTGGGCTCTATTGTTTGACCATAATTGGGGCCTTTGGTGTGGATCAGGGATTTCACAGCTTTACATAAATACGTATCTTGTTTTGCATTTACATATTAATGAACATATTTGTCTTTATTTCTTTTGAAACAGATACCATTTATGAAATTGCGGATTTTTTTTTTTTTCCTTTTTTGAACTGTATTCTGTGAAAAGATGTAGAAGGTAAATTTAATTTATGTGACCTAACTTATTTACGTTTGTTGCCGTTTTTTGTTATTATGTTCCATCATCTGGATTAAATTGTTGGCCCCCTACAGTTGATATCATATGGATTAACACAGGCGTTTAAGCTTGACTATGATTTCGGTCACGTCCTCAGAGCGGCAGAGTGTTCAATTTTAACAACTTATTTCCTCAAGTTTGTCTGTGAATAACTAACTCCTACCTTTAGCGTTGAACTCTTATGACGATATTGGTGTGCTTTTTCTGGATAGACCAACCGATGGATTAAATTGTTATCCAGACTAAAGTTTGAACCTCTGAGGATATAACTGAAATCAGGATCCAGCTTATGGAACTAAATTTGTAACCCTATGTTAATTTTATGTAGCTTTTGTATAGTTGGGCTGATATAGAGCTTTCTCATATGATCATATGCTTATGGTGTGATGCCCCTTAATGCAAACATTATAATATTCTGCATACTTTCCCTTTTCTTTATTGATAAAACTGAAGAAATTATTATCTATTGGTTGAGGAGCAGATAATTGCAGCAGATGCCTTGCAATATATCTTACTGGTCCATTTGTAGCGACTAAAAAATTTGGATTCATCATTATCCCTACGAGTGCTTGCGCACTTAGTGATTCGATAATACTTTAGACAGAAGATGTGCGTTGCTTTTTCCGCCCTATATTAGGAAAAGTGAGCTTTTGCTTTGACGAAATGTATATATACTACAGAGCTTCAATAGAATTATTACTTAGTGAATATTTTGTTGTCTCTTAGTAAAACTTGCTCTCGAACTTACTATTACTGACTAATTTAACTGAAGTTGGTTGTCTTTCTGTTTTTGGCAGACACATCCAACACAGACATGCTTCTTGTCATCGATTGATCTCCACAACCATTATTCATATCAGGTGATGCTAAAAGACATAAAGTTTCCCTTGCTTTCTTCTAATGAGATTGTTTTAGGAATGGTCATCTCTGATAGCACATTTTCATTAGTTAGTCTCTGTTTGATGGTAGAATACTACTAGTCAATCTCCTTCGATTGCAAGATCTGACTTCTCTAGAATTATCAAGCATGCATGAAGTGAATCTTGGCCATACTTTTGTTTTTTGAGTTACATTTTTATCTGCAAACTTGTTAACTGCTCTCCGGTCGCTGCATTTGGCCTTTTAACAGGTTATGTTACCAGAGGCAATTGCAATTGTCATGGCTCCAACTGACACATCCAGGTATGTTCTACTCGCTCAAATTCATGACTTGGAATTGGGTGAATGATATTTTCTTACACAAACATAAGATAATAATAGCCTTTTTTTTATGGAAGATCATGCTATTCATGGTAAATTCACTGCAAACCTAATGCTTTTAACATAACCTATTTGGGGAAAGGTGAAAGCCCGTGGTATTTATAATAGTTTTCCTACAATTTAACCTTCTTTTTGTGTATGAAACCATTCATTAGGAGGGGTGTTTTGCTTTTGGTTCAAATGATCTCGAAAGGAAATAACTAGTTTACTTTTGCGCAGGAAACACGGTATATTCCATCTAACGGATCCTGGTGGTATGTCGGTGATGCATAACTGCCACGAGACGGGGTTTCATCCTCACGAGGAGCCCGCCGACGGCAGCCCGATCTACGAGCACTGCTCCCACGTCTACATGAACCCGAACGTGAAGTTTGATGTCGTCGACCTCCGCACCCTATGACTAACCTGAAGACCTCTCTATAACTTTATGATCTTTCTCCAGGTGAGTTTGTTTATATGCCATTTTATGGTGCTCAGAAGAAATGTGTGGCTGCGAAATTAAAGCATTTGTGCATAATTCCTGTTTGTATACAATGTGTTTTCCTCTCTGATGCGCATTTCACTTTGGAAAAACACACATATATATGAAAACTTGTCAGTCATCTTTGGTTTCAATGTTTTTTTTTTTTTTTTTTTTTTTTTTTACAGATGGATTATGAGTTATTTTGTTATTTGAAAGAGAATATGTAATGTCATTTTTATTTAAAGGTGTCCTTGGACTGAGTTGGATCTGATTATAGTTCATATACTGTATTTGTACCATAAAAAAAAAAAAAAAAGAAAAAAAAAAAAAAAAAAAAAAAAAAAAAAAAAAATTAGTGGGAAAAAATATATATATATATCATACCCATGTAATTTGGAATCGGCCCTGATCTAGATATTTGATCATATCACTATTTGTATGCTATTCACTTAAAATCGGTTACGGGTACAGATATTCCTATGTATATATATATATATATATATATATATATATATATATATATATATATATATATATATATATATATATATATATATATATATATATATATTTTATAATTTTTATTAAACAATCTATAAAAAGAAATTCATTCTAAATAAAATAAAATATTTAAATGTCAGAAAGATTTTTTTTTTTTTTTTGAGCAATAGAATTATGAAAAATCTATCATACTTTATTAGCTATTTTATCCTATCCGGATTTAAAAATTATTTTAGATCCTATCCATTGAAAAGTTAAGTTGGTTTCAGCCAAATCAGGTATGAATATCAAGTATTTGAATTCAGATTTAGAATTTTAACGCATAATTTTTTCAGATCTAAAATTTTAACACATAATTTTTTTAAAAAAAATTATTTACTATTTAATTTTATTGGATATCCGAAACTTTACCGAATAATTTTTTTTTTTTTAAATCTGTTTACTATTTATTTTTTATTGGTCCGGTCAAGTATGAAATGTGAATAATATGGACAGCTTTATTTTTTTAAAGGGAAAAATGCACAAACGAGTTTAGCTTAGACAAGTAGGCCGCTAAACGTTTTACGAAGATTCAAAACATATTAAAATATATATATTTTTTTTTCTTCAAATGCTTGAGTAAAAATTAATGAAAAACGAAAATGAATTTGGCTTATTTCTAAATCTTTATCCTTTATTTTTATCTGCAAAAAGAGTGGGATATCTTTTTGTATTTTAAAGTATTACTTTCTAACGCAAGTGATAAAAAATTTGATGATTGATATTGGAGGTCTGAGTTCGAAGTTTAGTTGTTTCATAATTTTTAACTAAATTTATTTTTTTAAAAAAATAAATAAAACGGAGAACACGCTATTTTTATTTTTTTTTTAAATAAAAATTTCTTCCTCTGAAATAAAGGGCCAATTGAACTATGTGATAATGTTTGGAGGTTCTAGATGCCAAAATAAAAAGTTTAGGGGTTATTTGATAACGGTCTAAAGTTTAGGGAAGAGTGTTATAATTTGCTTTAGATTTATATTTATTTAAATTTAAATTAAATTTTAATCTAATTATTGGATACAAGTAGAATTTAATTAGGAGATCAATTAGACTACAAATTTTAATTAGGTTCTAGTTTGGAGCTATATATTATATATATGGTATATCCGGCCACTTTAATAAGTTCACAACTTTAATTAGTCGAATATATAAGACGATATTAATGATGTGGGGTCGGGTTTTAATGAGAGGCCATGCTCTAATTAATTTCACAACCCAAAAGGGAAGAGACCGTATCTGAGGAGCAGTATGTTGCTGATGAAGCCGGCAACTAATTAAGAAATTATAGCTTTAAGATGAGAGCGTTCGTATGATTGAATTCTTGCACATTGAATGGCGAGCCAAGTCGAGCCGTTTTCAGAATCATTTGGGCGGACGCAAATTTTGATATTTCGAATTTAATTGTAGTTTCGATTTTCTTGAGAGATATAATCTTTGTATTCTAGTTTTGACATTAATAAAAGTTTTTATTCCGTTCTCGCCGGTGAATGCAGGTCGGTGGTCGAACTATGTAAATCTTGATATATTCTTTTCCTTTTTTTTCTTACATTATTTTTTTTGGATTTATTTTTCGCCATTTCGATTTAACAAAAAAATTATGCATTTATCCCTTTATATCACTATTTGCACACTTCAATATATGAATATCTCAGTTGAAAATAATGAACAGAAATATAAAATGTACATCTCTTGAAGCATAAAAATAATAATTTTCTCATATTATATTATGCCCTTATTTAAGCCTCTTTAATTCTATTAAGTTTACATTAAGCCCATTTGGTAACAGAATAAGGTAATACTAGTTATATCAGGGATAAGTATAAAGTACGAAATTAGTGTAAAAAAAACGTTTGGAATGATTTCAGAAATATGAGATTTTATGTTTGGTACGATAATGAGAAATAATATGAATAAAGAGTTTTATTTTACTTAAATAACCTTTTTGCCCTCAACCATAATAATTTTTAAAAATAAATAAAAATTTTACTTATATGATTTTAAATATTTAATTTAAAATATTTATTTAAAAAAATATTAAAATTATTTTACTTATATATATAAAAAATTTATTAAAAAATTTAAAAATTTTGAAATTTTATAATTTTTTTTTAAAAAAAATTATAGACTTAAATATCTTAAAATTTAAAATTTTTAAATATATATATATATATATATATATATATATATATATATATATATATATATATGAAAAATCTAAGTGTACACCTTATTTGAGGTGTACATCTTACACCCCACCCATTCTAGGGTGGAAATCTAAGTGTACACCTTATTTGAGGTGTACATCTTACACCCCACCCATTCTAGGGTGGGGTGAATTCCACGCGTCACTTCAAAGTGACGAGTGGATTATATATATATATATATATATATATATATATATATATATATATATATATATATATATATATATATATATATATGAGATAATTGCCTGTGTATCCCTGAAATCTGAAGAAATATTTGATTTACTCATTTTTTTTTTTTTTTTCAATATACCCTTCATACGTTCCACCGTTATTAAAAATACTCCTACCGTTTTCCTTTGTTAAGTAGAGTTAAATAATAATCAGAGTTGAAAACTATCTGATATACCTATTTTGTCCTTATCTACCAAAGCTATTGAAAATTTTAAGAGTACATAAGAAAAGTTGGTTATGGTAGAAGGGTATATTTGAAATGGCAAAATGGTAATTTCACACAAATAACGGCAGCTCCAAAAAAATTTTTAGGGGTATATAGGAAATTGCCAATATATATATATATATATATATAGTCCGGCTAGAATACTATCCATAGCACCAAGCAATTGGTGCTATCAAGTTTTCTGCCGTTGGATGGAAAGATATGCGGTTGGGATTATAGTGGTCCCCTAAGATTTTTACTATTCAACCAACCACTTAGTAAACTCTAGGGGACCACTATCATCTTAACTACATATTTTTTAATCCAAAGGCTAAAAACTTGATAGCACTAATGACTTGGTGCTATATTCTAGCATAATTCTCTATATATATATATAAAACCTGCTGGGATAAGATTGGAACCAACCTTGTCCCACGGCAGGGGACCATCAGTTCCCCTAATCCGTACGGGAGGGAAACAGTAATTTTTCTCAATTCCATTTGTGTTTGGAGGGATAAGAGGATATCCCCTTATCCCCCAAACTATTCTAATTCCAAACGCCCCTAATAAGAAATTTAAAGAACCAAAAATATGATTTAAATTATTTAAATTTATTTAAAAATTAAATTTTATAAATTTTTTACATTATTTATCTTATATTTTAAAAAGTTTCAAATTGATGATTTTTAATAGCTAAGGGGGTGTTTAGTTGTTGTAAAATTGTAAAATGTAATTTTTTATGAAAAAAAATTTATTATTAAATATATATATATATATTATAGTGTTTGGTTTATAGAAAAAAAATAAATTTTTTGTTTGATTCGGTAGAAAAAAAAAATGAATGAAAAAAAAAAAAAAATTACGCAGCTTAGAGTTTTTATTTTTCACCGATTTACATTCAAATTTTCTCAAATTCATAAAATTAATTTTTTAAATAAAAATTTTACGCTAAAATAAATATGAAAAAAATAATTTTTTACAAACACATGTGTAGTGAGAAATTCGATTGTGCTCTGAGATTCGTGCCGCGCGCATGATGGACGGCGGATGATTGGATCTCCTGTGGGCCCCGCATGGCATTCTCACAAGATCGATATATTTTGTATTTTGTATTTTTTATTTTATTTTATTGTTTTTAAACGAAGAGGAGCGACGACGACGAAGGGTCTTTCTCCACGTGGCGTAATGCTATTGGTTCGAACACCGAGCTCCGCGACTCTCATTGGTCCGTTTCCGAAATTACACGTTTACACAAACACCGCTTAGTCGACCCCGTCGTCGTCGACTCCGATACAAATCTCCGTTCGCGAGGGAAAAAGGGCGATCGCAATCCCCCTCCCCCCCTCTCTCTCTCTCTCTCTCTCTACAAACCCTAGTCCCCAAATCGAAACCCTCGCTTCGATCCCTATACATTCCCCCTCGATCGCTCCTCCGATCGGGGCCGAGAGCTCCAATGGCGCTGCGGGGATCGGCGATCCTGCTCCTCGCCCTGCTCCTGTCGCACGCGTTCTTGGGCCTCGAAGGGTGCGATCGCCACCCCTAATTCGTCCCCTTCTTCAACAGGTGTTGGATTTTTTGGGGTTTTTTTTTTTATTTATTTCTGATTATTTGGGGAATTCTTTGGGGGTTTTAGGAAGAGCTACTACGAGGTTCTCGGCGTGTCGAAGGGGGCGTCGGAGGAGCAGATCAAGAGGGCTTATAGGAAGCTCGCGTTGCAGTATCACCCCGATAAGAACCCTGGGAACGAGGAGGCGAACAAGAAATTCGCCGAGATCAACAATGGTATGCATGGATCATGGTATCTGAAATGGTTTTGTTTATAATTTTTTTTTTATAAAAATTTCTTTGTGATTTGGATCCGATTTATTGGATTTCTCGATGCTCGTGTTAGCGTACGAGGTGTTGGCGGATCAGGAGAAGAGGAAGGTCTACGATCGGTACGGCGAAGAGGGTCTGAAGCAGTTTGCAGCTGGCGGGGGAAGGGGTCCTGGGATGAACATCCAAGACATCTTTTCCAGGTGAGAACATGATCCATACTATCAATAAATTTATTTCCTGGATCTGTTGGATCGGACAAGATATGATGTAATGAATGGCTTTGTCTGATGGATACTTGCATTTATACATTTCTTTTCTGTAATTTCGAAACAGCTTTCTCAAACACCACAAGGACATAAGGGCTAGTTTGTTTGCCAATTGAATTTGTGTGAGGCATAGACTATTTTGGAAGTATATGGGAAATATGGTTTCTCCTGTCCACGGGCCCATCACATTTATCGCACTAACTGCTTGGCATGATCTTCATGATGCATGGCTATTTTTCTGAAACAAACAGTGGAGTTCTCACCTTGCGCCCGACCCAGTGTAAACCACACACCTTTTGGGCCCTTAAAAACCGGGCTATATGCAAATTATTCTTTGGCATTCTGCCTAATCTGGATTGGACCTGCTCATATGCTGTTTTCCAATGACTGGACAATTTTTTTAACCGCGGCTTGGCTGATGCTATAATTTCTCATTACCCTTGTCACTAGGAAAAATTACGGTGATATGTAATGTGGTTATGGTTAGTAAAGCATGCAGGTGTATCTGGTTCAATTTTTAAAAAAGAAGCATCTGTTAACTATCTGCTAAAATATCAGTGAAGCAACAAAATCATATCATTTCTATCTGAATTTTTTTTCCCTTCCAGTTTCTTTGGAGGTGGTGGGGGAGAAGAGGAGGAAGATGCCGTCGTTAAAGGTGATGATGTGATAGTTGAATTAGATGCTACTCTAGAAGATTTGTACATGGGAGGATCATTGAAGGTAATACAGCTATTGCTAAACTAAAATGTCTTGTTTAATGTCATAAAATGTCCTTCTCCGGCTAAACAGTCTAGATAGCATTTGCAAGGTCATTATTCAGTACCGGATGCTTGTTGGCTTTGGGCTTGTATATACCTTTTCTACTCTGAAAAGCTGCTTATATTTTTTTGCAAACAAATATTCTCTAGCTTTAATGTTTTGGAGGGTAGCTGAAATGAGCTTTTGTCCCTCAACTCACCATTCTAATTGAGACTTTTAAGTTTCACTTTTGTGGAAAACAGGCTAGCGGGGTTGAATGGAAAATCTGTTAGTGCTTCTTTAATACATATTCTCAAACAATACTTATTCAAAGGCTCCGGGTCAAGCAGGCTTTAGCTACTATTTTCAAATAATTTCTCCATCTACTTCTAAGATTCTATCAACTATCTTCCGTGTCTGTAGTGTCGGTTTTCAGGATTAATGAAAAGTTTTGGTTCTATATATATTTAAATTCATACTGTACTGCAATTTTTCTAGGCTAGCTTCACACATGCTGGAATAGTGTAGATTCAAGTGGAACAATGTGCTTTTGACAATTTATCATGTACCTTAATGTTCTTTATGGTGGGCCACAGGTTTGGAGGGAGAAAAATGTTATAAAGCCAGCTCCTGGCAAGAGGCGCTGTAACTGTAGGAATGAAGTTTATCATAAGCAAATTGGCCCAGGAATGTTCCAACAGATGACGGAGCAGGTATAGTTTGTTGCTATTTCATTGATTACTGTCTAAAATGTGACACTGAATTTCTTTGTAGCAGCAGTTGCTCTCTTTAGTCTTATGCAATCAATTTTTATATGATAATTGTATTGTCAGGCAAAGATTGCCGTGTCGCTGGTACGGCCTGTGCTGCTGTGCCGGCGGCACGGCACTACACAGCGGCCCGGGGTCTGCCAATGTCGCTTCACACATGCTTGTGGCTTGGCACTCATTGGCATGTTTTTTTTAAAATTTAATTTTCATGAAAATTAGTTTTTGAGATATTTTAATATCGCTAAAGGCTATAAAAATGGTTTATATATTATGTTTCACACAATTAAGTAAGAATATAGTCATAATCATCTTAATAACTACAAAAAATTATTTTATATTATTATGAAAGTATATGCATGAAACTAAAGCCAAAGTCATAATTGGATTAAAAAATTATAGGAAGGTGCTATCATGGATAAAATCACTAGATCTAGAATGATAAAAAAAAGTGGAGAATTTTTTTTTACTTGTTCACTAAAAATTGGTCTTATAATGCAATGGAACTAACTAGTTGCTCCAAATGTTGGTAGATTTACAAGATCGACATATTTTAAGTATGAAAAGACTTTTGTATTATTTTTTACTTAAAAAAAATCAAAAAGATCCTAAAAAATGTAAAGAAACCTATTATGTTCATACGGTGTTGGCACAACCCCGTGCCACGTGCCAGCACGGTACAGCATGGGGCGGCACAAACAATCCTTGTTGTCAAGTAAAATTGATAAGTTTCATTCTTTTGTGTATTGATAAGTTTCATTCTTTTGTGTTTTCAGCATACTTATTTTTAGTTTAAAAAGGTCAGACAAGCTTCTTTTTTTATTTTTTTTCTATATAATGAAAACATGTTCTGTTGCAGGTCTGTGAGCAATGTCCAAATGTGAAATACGAACGGGAAGGTTATTTTATTACTGTTGATATTGAGAAGGGGATGCAAGATGGACAAGTAAGACTCTTGATCTTCTGAACTTAAGCCTTGTATATATTTCATGATAAAGTACGTATTCAATGAGACTTGTATGTGCACTGTAGCTTTTGACTTGCAGCAAGAGTTTGGTTGCAAAGGCGAATTAAACCTCCTGATTCTTATTGTTTTGAGGTTTCTTGGCCCAGTATAAGATCTTTGTGGCTAATGATATGCCCCCTTTTTTTTGTTTCTTAAAAATTTTAAACTAGCCACTAGCCATGTAAAGATGCTTATAATCATTGGCTAGAGTTTGACTGCATTTTTTTTGAGAAACTGCTCTGATTGCCTCTTTACTCATTCATGATTGTATGCCTGTGTCCATTTAGGAGGCAATAAAACATGCAAAAGATCTGACTGCCCTCTAACGTCCAGACTCATATTCCATGTGTTTTTTTTTTCCCTCGCAATAATTGAGACCAGGATATATGGCTAATTTGTGTACACTGGAGATGAACTCTTTTTTTCTTTTCTTCTTCATCTCTTATCTTAGTTCTTATGCTAAGATTTCCTAACGTTCCTACTTATTTGACTTTGTTTTGTTTGTTCTTAGAAATTGCTTTTAGATATCAGGACTGAGATGTGTTTCTTCTCCTTCTTGTTCTCAGAGCATTGACACAGTAATTTTTTATATCTAACATGACAAACCTTACATTTTCTATGTAACATCCATTAAAACCGTTTGACATCTACAAGTTAATGTTAGTTACCTTTTGCAGTTTTTTTTTTTGTTCTAGCTATGATGTGCGATCAGCCAATCACATGTTTTATTACGAATCCTGTGATCAATTCCTTTTTGTATGTCTGTTACTTAAAATTGTCGGCACGTTTATTAGGAGGTGCTATTTTATGAGGACGGCGAGCCTAAAATTGATGGAGAAGCTGGTGATCTGAAGGTTTTACACTTTTTCTCCCTCTATCTATCAAAATGAAATTTACTTGTTAGATCATGATTATCGTATTGAAATAAAACCATCTTTCTGAGCAGTTTAAAATCAGAACTGCACCGCATCAACGCTTTCGGAGAGAAGGCAATGACCTGCATACTACGGTGACAATTTCACTGGTAATATTCTTTCATTCCCAATTTCTGTTTCAACTTTTAGTAAGACAATCATGAGTTTTCTCCAAGGATGAAATAGGAAATATTTAATTTCTAATTCCTGGTCTGATGAAAACCATTTAGTCTCTAATTTCATTTCAGAAACTTATGTTGACAATGATTGATTTTGCTTTGTTTCTTCCTTAATAGTATTTTCATTGGGTAAATTGCACTTTTAGTCTCTGAACTTGTAGTCAAAGTTTCTCTTTGGTCCTCGAAGCTTAAAAGCTTGACAATGGACACCCCAGCTTATAAAAAAAAATTCCCCTTCCAACTCTGCATGACTTTTGGTTAGAGAAAAATAGTTGCCTGCTCATGGTTCATCTGTCTATCTATGCATCATTAATCCACCGGCTGTCCTTCTATCTTGTGTTTTCTATCCAGCCATTTAGCTTCTTAAGTAAAGAAAAGACTGACAAATATATGATGAGATCGAGGGCCAATACACTGGGTGTAGGCAATAATTGTTCCTTAAGGCCCCGTTTGGGTACCAGAACTAGGGGGGATAAGGCCTTATCCCCCCCTAGTTGTACCAAACACAATTATATAGGGTGGGAACTGCTTGTTCCCACCCTTAGCGGGTTATCCTGGGATAACCCGCTAGGGGTGAGAACAAGCAGTTCCCACCCCCAGCCGGAACTTGAATTTTTGTTCCCTGCCCCGCACGGTTACCGAGGTATGCTCCCTTTCTCTCCTTCCATCCATCGTACCAAGCTCCTCTCCAACTCCCTTCCTCCCAATCCTTCAAGCAAGCTTCAACTCCCGATCTGAGCCCTTCCGGCTCCTCGGATCCGTCGTCGTCCTCCTCTCCGCCGCCTCTCCCTCGCGCCCCACGCTCGCCGCGAACCCGGCGCCTACCTTGGATTCCGCCGCCGCCGCAAACCTCCACGCCACCGCCGCCGCCGCAGCCGCAGCCGGGGACGACTTTATATTTATAAATTTTTTTAATATAAATAATATATTATTTTTAGTTAAATTTATATTTTGATAAAAAAATTAAAATTTTAAAAATAACTATAAAATAATAAATATTTATATATTTTTTTTAAAAAAAGGATGAATTTGGGAGAAGGTTATAATCTAATAAACTAATATTATTTGGTACATTGAATTAAAATCACTCCTAAAAATTAGAATGAATCAAAAATTTTAATTTTTTTTATAAAATATTCTATCATTTTTAAGTACTTTTAAATATTTAATATTTAATTTTAAATATTTATTGAATTTTTTAATATTAATCTAAATTTATTATAAGGTTGATTAATAAATTAAATTGATTTAATTTTAAATTATATCATAAAGGGCAAAATAGTCAATAAAAATATTTATTCCCTCAATTCTTTTTTTTCTTCTATAATTTACCAAACATAATTTTCTTTATACCCGGTATAACTCTTATACCCAACCAAACATAAATTAACTTTAGTTCCTGCTAATACCATAACTTATACCTATTCCCGGTATAACAGAATTTTTCTTATACCCGAACCAAACGCAACCTAATGGTAGATGATGACAATGACTAGAGTGAAAATACATTCTAAAATTCGGTGTATTGAATGTCAAAATTGAAAGTTTGAGGAATCATGAACCAAACTGATACTTCACTGGAAAGTAGTAGCGCAAGTCCTTTTTTCTTTTCTTTTTTTTTTTTTCCATTTTATGGAGACTTAATCCTCTTTAGTTCAAAATTTTGTGCTGAGTAATGCCTCGAATCTTAAATAGAAGTGGCCTCTATGCATTTCATAGTTTTTCCACGTCGTGACGCTGAATTGAGAGCAACAATATATAAAGCTGCTTTCACTGCTATCTCATTTTGGTACAACAATAGTAAGAAAGATGCTTTACTACTTACTCTGAAATTCTTGTTCATCTTCGATCATCCGACTATTAAACCAAAATTATGATTCTTCTTTATTGCTTTCAGTTCCTGTCAATACACGGTCACTCGATCTCATGTCTCTCCCTACTCCTTTGCAGCTTCAAGCTCTTGTAGGTTTCGAGAAATCCATTAAGCATCTTGACGAACATCCGGTGGAGATCGGCACCAAGGTTAGTCTGCTCTCCTTCTTCTGCTCCCTTAGTTTTACTGGCAAAATTTCATGGACCTTTCTAGAACTATTGTGCAACTTTTGACCCCTCAAATAGGTACATGAAACTTCAAAAGATGATATTCTGCTATTTGTACTCGCAATATTTATAACATGTTTGGCAGAAATATCATGTATAGCAACAGAACATTCCACTAGATTATGCGATGCACCATTACAAGTATCACAAACTATTAGAATCAAAAACTTTAAAAGTTTAGTAGGTACCTATTTCAAATACGATATTAGGTCTGGTGAGGTATTATGTTTGGTCTTACGAATTTTACGGAAATGTCTTTTTTTTCTGCCCTAATAATCTCTGACTTGTTGGTTGGCCGATGGGGGAACTTTTAGGGCATCACTAAACCAAAAGAGGTGAGGAAGTTCAAAGGAGAAGGGATGCCGTTCTACCAAAGCACAAAGAAAGGAGATTTGTATGTCGCCTTCGAGGTTCAGTTCCCAAAGTCGCTAACTGAAGATCAAAAGTCCAAGATTAAGGCAGTTCTTTCCTGAAAACAAAAAAAGTGGTCACAACTTCTTACCCTTTTCTCTTCTTCTTTTTTTTTTTTGTGTATCGCGGCTGCCTCTTTTAGAATGTGTACAGCCCCTGGCGATTTTTGGCGGAGCTCGTTTGGGAATTATGTCGTACGTTATCACCTTTTTCGTGTTTCCTGCTTGCTTCCATGGGGCGTTTAGTCTGATATAATTTTTTTTTCTTTTTTTTCTTTTTTGTTTCCTCTCCTTCTACAGCGAAATGTAATTTAGAAACCGAAACTGGTTAAATTGGAGACAATTAGTTCTGATTATTTTCCCATAATTGAGGGAGATGGGGAAATGTAGTTTTATAGAATGACTGACTGACTGACTGACTGACTTACTAGAGCAGCTTTAAAAAGTGCTTTCAGCTGTTATGGGATGTAGTTGGAAAATATGTGAGGATTTTGAAATATCTTCCTATTTGTTGGATGTATGCATCACTTTCCGAAGCGGCCAAACCGATTGACAGTCACAGGTCTGATTTTAGCTCTGCAAATGAAAGAAGAAGACTCTTTCTTAGGTTCTGTTAGGTTTTATTTAGCGGAGATGCACGCGCGCGGTGGTATTGAATAGACGAGCAGTGTGATCAGACTGTCTCGAATGCATAACATATTTCATTTATTATTATTTTTTTTTAAATAAAATAAATTATTCCGCAAGTAAAATGTCCTTTCTTATCAAAATTATAAATGTAAAGAATTTATATAAAGTAAAAAATCAAGCTCTTACCTATCAACCAGATAAAAAAACGCTTTATACAAAATAAATTATCATTAAATACCTTATTTAGATATTTAAATAGAACTTAGTTTTTTTTTGTTGACAGCAACTCTAGAGCTCTAGTACTGCTGTCCCTTTTTTATTTTTTTGTTTTTTTGTTTTTTAGATTCAAATTCTATATAATAAAATGTGCAGACAGATTGTTTGAAATCTATATGAATTAAGATATTTGTTTGGCAACAAAAACATAAATAAATCTAGTAATAACTTTGTTCCTACTTGTGTATTTTTCACATCCACAGATCCACTTTGATGCATCAAAAGCTAATAAAGATGATGCTTTCAATTGATTCAACTTTATCTATTTACTAATTTATTTTGAGAAAAAGAACAGGTGATACATAGCAGGTGGGGCCTTAACTTTTGCTCATTTGATTATTGTGACGCCCCAACTTCTCGGGGGCCATCCATCCTATAACTACTCTAGTTCTAGCACGCTTAACTCTCTTAATCTTTTGGGCATTGCTACCATCCAAAATACTATAGTCAGGTTAAGAGATTTAGTTCTATTATATCATTTATATATAGAACTAATACACATTTCGGAGGTGTCATATTCTTCCATCCTTTAAGCCCTGACGTCATCGTGAGGCTCAAAGACACTGACAAGCACCAGGCGATGGCAACGGTCATTAGCCGGGGAGCCTCGCTCTACCCGCTATATGATCATGGCTCAGCCGAGACTCATCTCACATTTCCGACTTGGTGAATGGACTCGCTCTACCCGCTATATGATCCTGGCTCAGCCGAGACTCATCTCACACCCGCTATATGATCCTGGCTCAGCCGAGACTCATCTCACATTTCCGACTTGGTGAATGGACTCGCTCTACCCGCTATATGACCCTGGCTCAGCCGAGACTCATCTCACATTTCCGACTTGATGAATGGATACCAACTGTGACGCCCCAACTTTCCAGAGGATCACCCATCCTAAAACTACTCTAGCTCTAGCACGCTTAACTCTCTTAACCTCTTGGACCTTACTATCATCCAAAATGCTATAGCCGATTTAAGAAATTTAGTCCTATTATATTATTTATATATAGGACTAATACAAATTTCTAAAATGTCACAATTATAGTTTTATATTCATCATAGCAAAATCCATTAAAAATCAACTTGTCTCCTAATGAGGTACCTGTTTGGTCCTTAAAAAAAAAAAATTGAAAAACTATTTTCCTAAAGAATTTTTTTTTTTTTTTTGAAACCCCCTAACCACAGTTATCATTTTCCGGATAAAAAATCTGAAAAAAACAAAACCTTTTCTGTAAAATCTGATTTTTCTTTTACAGAAAAAAAAATTATTTTTTCAAAAATCAAATGGGCAGAAAATACTTTTCCGAGCAAAAAACTATTTTCTGAATTATTTTTCAGGGAATCAAACACCCCCTAACAGCCATCAACTGTCAACTGATCCTGCAATTCTGCTGTCAGCTGAAAAGAACAGAACAGCTGTTAAATTTGGGAGAATCCATTAGAAGTCAGAATTCCAAATCAACTGATGAAAATAACTCAAATTGCAACATGCAAAGCTTAACTCCGCGTTCCAAAAAATAAAAGGAAAAAAAAAACTGGAAAAAGGATGCCAAATTGGGGATCAATTTGAAGAAATTTTACTCAAATAAGCAAAAATTACATCAATTATAATCAACTGGAGGAGTTTCCTGGTGTGATATTGACCAATCACAGAACTGCAAATATAGGTAACTTCTGAATACACAAAAAGGAGGATCGGACAAATGCATATTTGCGTAGAGGGTTAATTTGAAAAGTGTTCGCATTGAAATCGTAGAAAATGTAGGTTCTCTTCATTTACAGTTGTTGCAACATCAATATTTTTTTGATCAGTCCCCCTTACATCATCTATCTTAATCCACCCATCACAGAACTGCAATTCTGACACTTTCTGAGCCATCCCATCAATCAGGATTTACCAGCGTCTCTTCGTTCACGTCAAAAGCTTTCCTAGCCTGCTTAAGCTCCTCATTCATGGACAGCAATTCGGTGCAGCGGTGGAGCTTTCGTGAATCCTGTTTCATTAGAGTACATAAAAGGAATTAACATTTCAAAATGAAAAAAAAAGAAAAAGGGATCATCGTGCGAAAGAGAAACTTAGGCAGCATCAAAAGAAACAGCCAAAAGCATATAATCATCTACACGCTTTGAGTTAAGTGGATCTTGTTGCTCCAAAAGAGAAGTCTAATTCCCATGACATGATCCAGATACGTAGAGAGTACTTGAATGTGTAACATCCATTATCATGATGAGATCAGGAGAATAAACATACCCTACGGATCAGATAGAGAAAATCGTCAGTCAAGAGCTTCCCCCTCTTCGATGCAACATTTTGTGCTTTATGCACCTGGCAGTAAGTGCATGTGAGAAAAAACCGAAACTATTAAATACAGAGAAATGACCAAGTAATTTTCACATATAGAAGCAAGCCAGAGAAGTAAATATGTGATATACATAGTGGCCATGACATTAAATTGAGCAGGACCCACAGTCATAAGCAACTTCCGTGCTATTAACACTTCCCACCAATATAATTGAGCTTCATTTGGTTCTTCGACTAATTGACGATCAGAAAAGACAACGAATCTCTAAAACGAAAGTTGTCCTCTTGCCCCTCCAATATGTACACATTAATCAAGATTTTTTATTGAATCACATTGAAGTCACGAAACTGAACTACAACAGTACAACCAGTAAGGCAGATTACTTTAGGGGCTCTAGGCCTTCTAGCTCCAAAATACACCTCTCTTGTTCCTAATTCATTATTGCCGGTGCCTGGCACCAATCATAGAGGTCAATGGCAGAAGATAGCAGGTCCAAGGGAATCTGTCAATGAGTTTGGAGCTTTTTCAGCCGTGAAGATGAAAGATGTTCGATTTCTGTATGTTTTCCTCATAATTCCAAGATATGGTTGCTATTTCTATCCTTACTCCTAAAAGATGGAACCATTGCAAAATTAAATACATCCGATATTGACTACCACATCAATCATATGGCACGAAATCACAAGAAGGTAGTTTGAAAGAACGTAGAATTGCAGCCTATCATGCCACAAGTGGAGCTTTTTCTATGTTGAGAAAACTAACACGATTGAAACAAGACTTAGAATGAATTTTATTGCCAATGAGAAAAATCCAATTGCCAAAGTAATCAAAGGCAGGTAAACAATACCAGATCAGTGACATACTCCATAACAATGTCCTCCACTAGCGCGACAGTTTCTGGAAGTGGCTGCAAAACAAACAGGAGACTCTGAGGCGTTACTTTTATAAGACAACAAAGATAATTGTAGAATAGCTAATACATTGCCAGTACTAGAAAACTACGGATTATAAGCATATGACATAATGACGCCCATGCCCGCTATAGCCTCTAGTGTTTTAAATAGCGGCCGCAATGTCCGCTATAGCAAATTTACCATCCTACCGTTACGCCCTAGCGTTTAAAGTGGGATTTGGTGAAGTGGATTTGTAGAGGCTGCTTTAGGGGTATTGGGCCCGCTAAAGCGGGCATTGTGATGTGGGGTCGAAACAAGCGCTATGGGCCCAAAGGCTTGAAAATTGTAAACAAGATAACATATCTTATCGGATTGGGTTTTGAAGGTAAATAATTGATCAAAAATCTGTAAACGGACTATAGATTTTCTAATTTTTTGTCTTTTTGGGTTGCTAAATCATAATTTTTTGAAGTTAATCTTCAAGATAATTCCATTAAATATGCAGACTTGCAAAACAAAAAAGGTAACAGTTAGTTGTTTTTTCCTTCAAAATCATATGCATATTCTATAAGGAATATGGACATATTAAGTAGTTTTTTACGAAATTCGCTATGGGGTAGTAGCACCCGCTATCCGCTTTCCGCTTTCTGCTTTCCTCTTTCCGCTTTCCGCTTTCCGCTATGAGATACCCCAAACGCTATGTACCCATTATCCACTATTTACAACCTTGGTTGCCACACTGTATAATATACAACCACCTAATCTAAACTTTCATGGGAGGCCATTTATTTTATGGAAACAATTGACCAACTATATTGAACCATTCAAACAACTACCTATGCTGTGGACTGTGGTTCACTTAAAAAAGGTTATTCTTTTGCCAATATAAGCATTCCCCCTCACTAAACCCCATTAGCCCACTGAGGTTTCTAGTCCTCTTAGGGTCTGTTTAGCCCTGCTTTTGCTCAGCAGCAGCTGTCAGCAACAAAGCATTTGGGATTTTGAAAAAGTCTGGGGCGTCTATTGTAGCAGGAAGAAAAAGTGTCATTTTGAGGCCAAAAAGCAAAAAAGCTCCAACTTGAAGTTTGTAATTCTGTTGAAAAGAGAAGCCGCTGACGGAAATCTAATAGCACTTCTCCTCACAGCACTCTCAGCCAGTACTTCATCACTCAGCGCTACATCCTACAGTAGAGCCAAACAAGCCCTAAGGATTTGTCCACAAGAATCCCAGTTCAACACCTCAAGCTCGAACTTCTTGTTAGGTAGATGCTTGGCTGAGCCAAACAGGACCTTGATCACGCTATTGTCATTTCTCAGTGTGTTTCAGCCACCAAAACATAATTTGTTCAGCTACTACTGCCGTTATTTTGTTATTTGGATAGCTTCATAAATTACGAATGCGAATTATTCAACAACAGGCTCAAATTCAGAAAATTGCTTAAGACAAACCAAAAGAAAGAATGCTAGTTAATCAGGAAAAAGTAACTTACATTCGGATCGTCGCCAAAGCCGTACATCATGTGTTGCACTGCGACAAAGGGAGAGACATAAAATAACTATCAACTATGAAACATTGTCATAAAGGTTACAAACATCTTCTATGGCATAATATCAATATCACAAAAACACAACTCTCCCAGTACTAATCCCGAGAAAAACCCTACCTATGCCACAAATAAGATTAAATGGCTTTGAAGGAAGAACAAATGATCCACAAAAAAGATAAGTACTGTTGCGTTCGCATCCGCATATACTTTTGACAAAAATTAGTAGCCTTTTTAGCTATTCAGAAGCTTTAATTTTTTCTTCTTTTTTTTTGGGAAAAATTAGCATTAAATTCAAACAAAAGCCCAACTTCAATTGATAAAACTACTTGAGAGGTATATTCCATAGATTCTATAACCCAATTCTCGCTAGTTCATATAAAAAATTGCAGGAAAAAAATGAAGGAAAAAAAAAAAAAAAAGAAGATCCTCTCCAATCAAAAGAAGGAAGAATCAAAAGGAATTAGATCGAAAACTTAAAACAAAAAAAAGGAATAACAGAAAGAGATGATGATGATGACGATGACGACGACGACGACGACGGTAGGGTAGGGGTAGGGGTAGGGGTAGGGTTAGGCTTAGGGTTAGGGTTAGGGTTTACTTACGATCTTTCTGGAAGATGCCGCGCTTGCGCTTGAAGGAGGAGGACTCGGCGGGCTGCGACGACGACCCCCCGGCCTTCGCCTTCCCCGAGGAGGAGGCGGAGTGGGGGATCCCCGACGGGGTCGAGTTGATGTTGTTGTTGCTGTTGCTGTTGCTGCTGTTGTTATGCATTCCCTAACAAATCGCCCACAAATCAACAACAAGACGAAGACGAAGACGAAGACGAAGACGAATAAGAGGAAGAAGAAGATGTTGTTGTTGTTGGATAAGTACGCTGAAACAACGGCTGCAACAGCGGCGGCGGCGGCGGCGGCGGCGAGATTTGGAGGGGGAGGGAGAAGCGCAGGGGTTGAGTTTCGACGCTTTGGGACACCTTCGAGGAGTACGGGGAAAGGAAAAGATTACTTGTACGGTGTGTACATTCTACGCTTTAACAATTTTAGATAAATATTAATAATATTTTTATATTTTATTATATATATATAGAGTTGGGCTGAAATGCTATTGATAGCACCAGCCCAATTTTGCCACCCATTTTATACCCTTTGGATTGCGTTGAGATTTGTGAAAGCTATTTAATTTTTACTTTTTCTTTTTACTTTTTCTTTTTTCTTTTTTTCATTAAATAGCTTTCACAAATCTCAACGCAATCCAAAGGGTATAAAATGGGTGGCAAAGTTGGGCTGGTGCTATCAATAGCATTCCAGCCCAACTCTATATATATATATATATATATATATATATATATATATATATATATATATATTAGTTTATATATTTTCAAAAGCACAAACACAGATGTGTTTGTAAATTTTTTATTATTGAATTTGTATTGAGATTTGTGCTATTTATTTTTTTTTTTCTCTCTTTCGTTGACTTTAGAGATAAAAAATTCACAAGCACATTTGTTCTTATACTTTTAAGAATATATAAGCTATATATATATATATATATATATATAGGTGAGCCACACGCAAGAAAAGAGTCGTTCTATAAGCAATAAAAGTGGAGAAACGAGCTTGACATGCGAGAGAGTGAGCAACAAGAAGGAAAAAAAAAATGAGAGGGGATGAACCACGAAAGAAAGAGAGGGAGAGGGAGAGAGGGAAACAGAGAGAGCTATGCGGGAGGCGAGAAAAAGGAGAGAGCAAAATAGGCACCGAGGGAGATAGGGCAGTGAGAATAAAGCGTAATATATTTGAGAGTTTAATTAAGTAAATTCGAATTGTTCCTATTTGGAGTGTAAGATATGCACTCCAAACAGGGATGTACCTAAACCTAACAAATTCTATTCGTATCCACGGGTCATCTGCAAATTTGCCGGTATGAATATTAATTTTTCTTATCCAAAAAATTATGGATAAAACGGGTGGATACCCATTTAGATGTGGGTATTTTAGGCAACACTCGGGTACCCATGGGTACCCGCATATATTTTTAAAATTAAAAATATATATTATTTTTATTTACGCATTTTTAAAAATTCTAATTCTAATTTTTCTCCGTATCTTTTATTTTTTTTTACTGTGACCACCTCTCGTATTACGCCGCCTACTCAAATTCTTTTATTCTATGAGAATTAATTATTCAATATTTTAAATATAGATGAATATGATGACAATGATCTTGTGATATCATTATTGAAAGTTGGTAAAACTTCGGAATCAAGAGAATCAACTACTAAAGTTATAATGATGGATTGAGTTTTGGTGGTTTATGTTTATGATATTTGACTTATGAAAACTTTATTAATTTTATATCACAAAAATTTGGGATGATAAAATATTTTTATATTATATAATTTGTATGCTTAAAAGATTTTATACTATTTATTATTTGTTGTTATATTTCCAATCAGTTATGTTATATTTTTAAAAATTATGTATTTTATATTTTACATTGAAAAGTATAGAAGCAAAAAAAAAAAAAAAAAAAAAAAAAAAATCTTGCGGGTAACGCGCATATCCGCCTGCGGATGGGTATGGGTAAAAATATTCGCTACCCAAAATTTACAGATAAATTTTATCCATATCTATAAGACCTACCGGTACAATAACCTGCCCACGGATTACCCAACCAGTCCGTTTGCCATATCTAGTGTATTTATAGCATTAGCTAAAAAAGGCTACTTGTACACTCCAATACATACTACATCTTACAAATCTAAGGTAAGGATTAATAGAAATTTTTTTTATAAAAAATATATGATATTTTTACATTTTATTTTATATTAGTACAGGACTCGCGCTTCGCTGCAGTTAAATAAATTACGATTAATTTATGCTAATATTTGTACCAAAATAGAATTCAAAATATTTGTATAAAATTCAAGTAGCAAGAATTCAAACAGTATGCAATATTAAAATCAGCATTCATAAATATAATTCAGTGGCAGCATTAATCATAATGATCATTTCTTCTTTTTGATCTTTCCTTTCATTTATTGGTAGAGCTTCATCAATTTTCTTCTCTTCATCTTTATCTTCTTTTCTTTTCTTTTCTTTTTTTTTCTCTTGATGGTGCACCTTCACCAATTTTACAAATTAATTAAAATAATTAAATATATTTTAAATATAATATGAAGAGCGTATGGATTTTTCATTAGACATTACATAACTCAATATTTTTTCACATCTTGAATTTTATGAAAGTCAATAATAATTTATGTGGAGATAAAAATAAGAGTATATATAAAAGTTAGAAGAAAATAAATAAGAATACTTTTACAGCTAATATAAAATATATTTGTATATAGTTTAACTATAGTTAGACAACATTATATATATATATATATATATATATATATATATATATATATATATATATATATATATATATATATATATATAGAGTTTAGCTGGAATACTATCGATAGCACAAACAATTGGTACTATCAAATTTTTAGTCCTTGGATGAAAATATGTGCGGTTAGAATTATAGTGATTTTCTAAAATTTTTACTATTCAATCAACCACACACTAAACCCTAGGGGACCACTATCATCATAACCGCATATTTCTTAATCCAAGGGCTATATATATATATATATATATATATATATATATATATATATATATATATATATATATATATATATATATATAATTGAGCTCCTATGTTTGTAAAAGTACCAAGTTATTTGTGCTTATAAGTTTTTTATCGTTGGATGTAGGAATGTGCGGTTAGAATGATGGTGGGCTCCTTGAGTTTAGTGGGTGGTTGGCAGAATAGTATGATATAAGGGGTAGAATTAATTAAAGGGTTAGATCTAACGGTAGAAAACTTAACAGCACTAATTGCTTGGTGCTTGTACAAGCACAGTAACCAGACTATATATATATATATATATATATATATATATATATATATATATATATATATATATATATATATATAGTGACGAAATGATGAATGAAATTCACCCCACCCTAGAATGAATAGGGTATAAAATATACACCCTTTCGGAGTGTACAGCTAGTGTTTTTTTTTTCAAAGAGTAATGAGGCATTATTACAAACAATCCCTTATACTTTAGGAACTTACTCACTTGTCCCTCTATTAAAACTAGATCAATGCTCATAAAATTCTTTTGAGGTGTATGATGTACATCTCACCCATCCAGTGAATGATGTCATTTTATTAGTCATATCACGTGATAAGTAAATAAACCTTATCTATTAGATGAATAATGTGTATATCGTATATGAACAAATCTTACCCATCATATATATGAAGTGTATATTATAAAACCCTTTCCAGGTGTATGATATATATCTCACCCATCTAGTGGATGATGTTATTTTACTAGTCACATCATATAATAAGAGAATAAACGTTACCTATTAGATGGGCGAGGTGCATATCATATATGATATGAATAGTTTTTTTAAAAAATATTTATGTGAGTTCCTTTCCACACTTTGTCATCATTTTAAATAAGTTCAAAAATTTTAAATAATTATTAAATTCGGTCATAAAAATTTACAAAAATAAGTTAAAGCTTAAAAGATAGAGTTAGTTATAATTAATTCAGTAAAATATTAAATCATTTAATAAATTATTAATTTTGATACTATTTGTAAAATAGGAGATATCTTTTATATAATTTTTTATTTGTTTTTAGAATTGCAAATTAGAAATTTATATTGGGGTATGGAATAATGTGATATGTCAATTATTTTAACAATTTTTTTTACAGCCTACTTTGCTAGTTATTTTAAATTTTTAGATATATTAAAAAAATAATTGACACAAATTTTAATGCGGAGAATAAATAAAACATATAACTTTTGAAATTAAGCATATTTTTTATTAGTTATTGAGTAAATAATTTTAGAAAATTTTAATATAAATATAAATATATTTGATTTTTGAATTTTTTTTTTTCCTTTTTTGGTGTTCGACTCCAGATGTGCAATAAAATATTTATAGAGAAATGTCAAGTCCATAACTCCTCATCCACATATCTATTTAATAATACCTTTTTAATTTTAGTAAAAAGAGAAAAAATAATAATAAGACTAGTAGAAAAAAATTTGATCCAAAACTTAAGTTTTTTTTTTTTTTTAAAACCGGTATTTAAAGTTTTATTTTGCATTTAGATCTCTTAAACTTTCTCAAACAGTTCAATAGATCTCTCTTCTTAATTGAAGTTACTGGATGTATGGTTATTTAGATCATATGTTGTGCAAATAATCATATAGGACTTCAAAAATGCACAAAACTTTTTTTTTTTTTTTTTTTCTCTCTTTCCAAATTGAAATCTGAGCATGAGGATTGATTTATAGGGTGAGCCTGCCTTAGATTTTTCTTGTTTTTCTAATTTATCAGAATTCTATACGGTAGAATATAAGCACCATGCTTGGAAAGCTAAGCATTGTAGATTCATAATCAAGAATTTAAGTATCATCAATCGTCCCTAGTGCAAGTGGCAAAGGGCTTAGTGGTTGATACCCGTGATCCGAGTTCGAAGTCTAGTTGTTTCACATTTCCAACTAAGTTTATTTCAAAAATAAACGAAACGGGTAGCATGCTATCTTTCTCTCAAAAAAAAAATAAAAAAAAATTAAGTATCTATTGATACGAACCGTATCCATCACACTATACCGTAACAACAAAATACTAGCACCCACCCCCGTGCCTATGGCATAGTTTAAAACCTTTTTTAAAAAAATTTACTAAATAATTTTCTCAATAAAATTTAAAATATTTGATAAAGATATATAATAAGTAATTAAAAATTTTTATTACTAAAGAAAATAAATATTTTATACCATTATGTGTCAGCACGTATGTATTTTCTGTGACAGGTATTCATCGGCACGACTCGGCACGCACCGTGCCATACCGTACCGACTAATTTTCAGCACGATCCCGTATCACGACACTTAAATTCTTGCTCAGGATATGTTTGGATGGCTTGAACTATAAGTGTACTAAGTGAAGAAACTCTCATGAACTTAATTAATTTACAATCTCAAGACATTACAATTTACACTGACCAAGTAACATCCATAGCTAAATCCTACTGTGCAAAGAAAGGTTACTATCACTACTAGATTTTTCAGTTAACACTGAAATGAGCTTGCTGTGAGTTATCAGCAGGAGTAGAAGAAGAAGACATCTTGCTCAACCTGCTCGGCGCCAGCTTTCCCTCTTTCCCGCCGACCTTCCGACCGCCATACCCGCACCGGTTCGATCCGTACACAGCCCTGTGCGCCACCGCACCGGAAAAAGGCCGCGTCCGCTCCTTGTTAGCCGCCGTCTGATCATTCTGGCACGCATTGGCAGCGGATTTTTCGCCGTCCATCTCGTAGAGGTGTTTTCTATTTGAAAAGAATGAGACTCTCCCTTCCTTAGGCTGTGCTGATGTAGAGCAGCAAGATGAGGATTCTGTTGCTTCTTATAGCAGCAAGTGAAAAAAAAAGCAGGATAGGAAAAACCCCTAGTATGCGCCGAAAGGGCAAGAGAGGGTATCCTTTGCACATCTTGCAAGATAAGAAAGTGTTATGCTGGGGTGGGGGGGGTGACGGCGGGGCGATCTTCTTTTCTTTCTTCTTCCTTTCTGGAAAAACAAGAGAAGAATCTTTCGTGATGTTGTCGTCCTCCACTGCCTCGCTCGCGAATAAATTTGGATCATTCGCCGGCGGATCTTTGAAGTCCAAAGCGATTTGAAAAAGCAAAAGCGAGTCCCAATTTGAATCTCCAAATGCCGAACAGCACAACAAGATGCAGGTTATCTTCATTCTTTCCTGAAAGAGAAGGTCCCCAAAAATGATTCTGATTCATGAACCCCCACCTGCAACCTTTTGAATATTCGCAATGATAAAAAGCAAAACTTTCTACGCACTGCCGTGGCATGGTTTGAATTGGCCTTGTAATAAAATGTAAGACTGGAAAATAGACATGTAACAATCACATAACTGCTCAAAAATACCGTAAATAAAGATGTAATTGCTTACTCATACATAAATTCCTGCACTTCATAGGTATCCTATATATTTCACGTGATTGTGACACGCTCAATTTTAATAACATGGCATGACAAGTATCTGAAATTGCAATATCTTATGACATGAGAATTTTGTCACTGTAAAATGTATCAGAGCCCATTTTCATTTTCACTTGAAAAATGATATACATCACACAAGCGGCAGTTAATTAGTACAAGATATAATCCCCACTGATGTACAAGTGTAATGCAATGTACCTAGCAAATAGAATAAAAAGGGGTAAATTGCACTAGTAGTCCCCGAACTTTGAGTCAAAGATTCATTTTGGTCCACAAACTTTTGATTTCGACATATTCAAGATCAATAACTTTTAGTAAGGTTTCAAATTTGTCCCTGAACTTTCAAAAGTGTTTCATGTTTACTCCTCACCACAGATTAAAAATTATTGCTTGCATCTGGTTCATCTGCTTGTTCGTCCACCCAAGGTCATCGTTTTTCCATCCATCTCATTCTTTCAATTCATATATCTAATTTTTATACTAAAAAAAAGGATGCAACTCAACGAGTGTCGTGGTTGAAAAATATATGGAAAGAAAAGTTAATTAATGCATGGAGCAAAGAAATACAGATGCACTGGGTGTAGCGCGATAATTTATCCTCTAATAATAAAATATATACACGGACTAGAATGAAACTTTTTTAAGAGTTTAGAAACCACCGACGTTGAAATCGAAAGTTCGAGGACCAAAATGAAACATAGCTGAAAGTCTTGGGTAAACAGATTGGCTAGTAAGAAACTACATTTTGATGTATACCCCTTTCATGTGCAAGAGCCCTGACGCAAGACACCAGAACAAGATCTCCAACAGAACAAATGCAAGTGTTCCCCACCTTTTGGAATGGAAGATGGTTTGGAGTAGATACTCTGTCGCGTTAACCTGCAATGTAATTTATTTAGTACCAATGGCAGGTGCTGCGATTCTTCGTAACACCATCATGAAATCGTGTTTGGGAGAAAAAAAAGAGAAAGAGAAAAGGAAAAAACACCAAAAGTAGAGTCGTCAAATTAACATGTAATTCGTTAGTAAGAATTCATCAAATATCGCTCCTCCATAGTTCTTTGTGGGGAAGTGCCTGTTTGGTCCGACATACTTTTGTGCAAGTGTTGTTTGAGTTATTCGAAGAAGCATCATTAGATTCTTGTTACAGTAGAAATAGAAGCTTCATATTGGAGCTTCCACTATTGGGGTCCAAAAACTCATTTTAACTTCAAACCGCAGCAAAATTTCCAAACTATTTATTCTAGAAGCCAGACACATAGACACAAGTAAAACACATTGAATAAGGATAAGGACGTTGTTTCATTATATACCCAATTCTATTATGGAGGAGACCAAAACAAGACAATGAAGAAAGAGATATACCAGGTTGTATTCAGGTGAGCGCCAATAAAATCCTTGTAAAAATGTTGTAAACAACTCACAAGCAGCCAAAACATACACAATAAGCGCATTCATGCCCATCCACTGGAGAAGAACAAATGGTTTCCCAAACCCAATGACATCAACCTGCATAGAACATAAAGCTTAACAGTGGGATAGAACACATTAACTGCACTTAAAAATGAATTACTGACAAGGGCCTTGAGAATTCTAGAACAAGCCAACCCAACGGCATGAGCAGAGGCATTCTAGAGACCTTGAACAAACTAACAAAAAATTCACAAAACTTGGCATCAAATGAAGTTTAATAGATTCGAACATAAAGAAGTCAAAAAAAAAAAAAAAAAATTATTGTCACTTATCGAAATGGCCTTAATGTAATATTTGATCACAAGTGAAAAAGGGAGCATTGAATGTTCACAAGAATACTCAAACTGCTCAACCTTACACTTGATCAGAAACTCTACTTCAACTCATTGCGATCTTTCAAATGAGAAATTCAGGAAATAGATATAAAACAACCCATACAAGAGTAGTAAACCCCAATAATTAATTAAAATGCAATATAAAAATACTACAGGTTATGAATGCTTGGATAGATAATTATCTGATATCATGCATAAATGAAAAAAATATCAACTAACCACATAATACATCAGAGTGAGGAGAAAGCCAGATACACCTGCTGTAAGAAACATGTAGCTCATAGTGTACAATGGCTTGCTGAAAGGCATACCTGGAAAAAAAGATTAAATAAATATGACTAAACAAAAGAGAAGACCAAGTAAATTAGGAAACAACTGACTAAATATGACTAAATATATAGTAGGCATAATCTTCACTAAATTATATTACCTAACAACCATACTATGAATCCACAAACAAGAAGTGCCAAGGAAGTCAAGGACCATAGAAGCATTCTCTGGCCATTACTCTACAGAAGAAAAAAACTAATAATTAGCAACTGAATCAACAAAGAGCTAAGTTTGATGGAAACTGTAACAAAAATTATAGATTGTACCTTAAAGTGCACGATTATATGACCAAAATGCAAGCCAGCAAAGCATGTCACTGCTGCCATTAGAGTACTACATGTAAATCAAGCAAGAAAACTAATTAGTATCTACAAGTCTAAAATATTAAGAAACCAACCATCTTGATGATCAAAACAATGGAAAATCTTGAAAAAAACTCAAAAGAGGACAAGAAACCAGAAAATTTAACTTATGACAATCTTAATACGTGTTAGCAAATTAATTGTTGGAAATTCCAATAAAATATTCACAACCTTTAAACTCAAATAGTACCTAGAAGCCAATGACAACCTAAGAAATTAATGTAACACCATCAACTGGCCCCACTAAATCAATCTAAATGGTCTGGCGAAATTTTTATCTTACGATCTAGAAGCATACAGATCTGGTGAACTTTCGTCAATCATCAGTACCATTGCAAAATTTAAAGAGAAATCTATTGCTTTAATTTGAACTTTAAATGGTTTATAATACATGTAGCTCTGCCTGTAACCATCATATTATCTGCTTTTGTATAGGTAAGAAACTTCTCACATCAACTTTTGGCATCTAGGTGCTTTACATCTGTAAGATCATCTCCAAAAATGTTATTTTTTAAAAGGTCTTCATTTCAAAATCGACCTGATATAAATGAGACCCTAGTTCAACCAGAAGAATATCACTTCAACTTCATGCACACGGCTTACACACATAAAAAGACAAAGTATGCAGTAAAGCAAACAAGTAGAACAAGATTACTTTCTGATTTCAGGACTAGTAAAATTGATGGTGGTGAATAGAATTCACAGATGAGACAGAATCACCTTAATAGACCCTCAGGATCAAATGGAGCCAAGCACCAATTAGGTGAATTTGGCAGAAGGGGACCATAATCAGGGGAATTGACACTGCATTCCTTTGAGATAACATAATTTATTTCCCATTAGGAGAAAAAGACAAAGGTAATAAGAGAAATAGCCAATAAATTGACAATTCAACTAAAGAACCTTAGTCCTTTTATAAACTGGGCGCTGGTAAAGGTGGTTTTCACCAAGAAAAAGTCGATCTACCAATCCAACAGCATTGCAAGGAGGTCCCAGGCTACCTCTCACTCCACATTGGACCTGCCAATTATGAAAACATTTCCAGACAAACACTGAGCAAGCCAGTAAACAAGTTTTTTCCCACAACTGCTATAAATTTCCGACTATAAGGTAAAAAAAAAAACTCTTTGTTGATGATTCTCTTAAATACCAGTAAAATCAAGGGCCTTATCAATCAAAGGGCCCCCATCAGTTGGAGCACCAAGTCAATCATCTGAAACAGATCATGCCATTTGGGATGAAATAGCATTTTCGTACGAGTAAAGAAGAATCTATACTAATTTAATGTATTGCACAAATGATAGGTTTCAACAGTTACTCTTGGAAAGGCCAAATTTTGCTTCCAAATATCAAGCTCCCACTGTAGCTACACCACAGATTTTTAGCTGGAACATGAAAAGATAATACTAAAAAACAGCCGGTAAACAGTTTGCTCAACTTTAGCCAAGCCCTTTTAACTTCGAACAATAAGCGGATAGATGCTCAAAGAAGCAAATCGACAAACAAGAGATAAAAGTACATGACTACTGAATAAAATGGCCCTAATTAGATGGCCTAAGCAAAGACAATACTCAACGGACCATGAAGTATTAAGTTAAGACCGAAGACAAAATCGAGGGATATTAAATGTGCTATAAAGGATATTAAATGAAAATCTGCAATACCAAGTATGGTTTTTTTTTTCCAATAACGGTTGTTCATTAAATATTGGAGATTTAAATAACGCACCACATGGAGTATCATACTATCATAACATTTATTGGCTTGTGGCATGCAGGATAATGAATGAATTGACCGTTAGTGCATGACTGCATGCCAAACCAAAAAAAATAGTTAAGGCAAGTAAAGAAATAACATCAAGATGTGATTGACAATTGTTTAATGTTTGATAATCCAAAAGCTTGACAGCTGATAACTAATTATAAACTCTAAATCCTTATAGCATAAACCAAATTTACTAATCCAAGACTCCCAAGTATTGATAATTCAGATTATTTGCATAGTGGAAACATTAATTTACTATGCTGTGAAAAAGATACTTCACAATTCCCATAGAAGGAATTATGACTCTATAATGCTTAATATGGATCTAATGTGCCAGTATCACCATTTTTTGAGAAAAAGATAGCGAGCTATCTGCTTCATTCATGGCAAAAATGAACTAAGCAACAAGAGTGAGACAACAGGGTCTCTCGAAGCAACAGGGTTACGAAACAAAAAAAAGAAAAAAAAAAAGAAAAAAAAGAAAGAAGAAGTAACTGTAACAAAAACTACTACAGGATCCGGCACATTCCTCACCTCAAATCTGCTCACATCCTTACCTCTCTACTAACCCACCTTACAGCGCAAATTGGGTCCGTGTTGACAAGATGAAAGATAATCTTATTCCTAATCTTCCAAATCGCCAACCAAGTCGCCGACAAATACAATAAATTTCTAGTTCCGGCTGCGGACCCCTCCAATGCCATCCACTCCTCCCATATACTCCTAACACCTTTACCGTAATCCCCCCGCCACAAGCTCCCACCTCCCAGAATGAACTGTGCGAAAACGCAGTTCACAAAAAGGTGGTCTACCGTCTCTTCCTCACACCCGCACAACATACACAGTGTGTTCTCCATCCAACCCCTCCTATTCAAATTATCTGCTGTTAACCGTCGGTTTTTGAGAATCAACCAAACAAGAATCTGTACCTTAAGTGGCATCCGAAGTCTCCACAACGAACTGGCGTACAGGTCCCTAGTGCCCCCGTCACTTATAATCGCGTACGTCGACTTAACCGTAAACAATCCATTTTCGTGCCAACGCCACACCACCCCGTCGTTGCCCGATCCCAAGGTCACCCCCGCTAGAAACTCTCTTAATTGTCAAACACCTGTAGCTCCCCTCTGCCCCGACGTTGTGGCTCCTCTCAATATTTTCAGCCACCTCCATCTATCTCGTCCGAAACATCCGCCAACAGAAACACCTTTCCTCTCCACAGCGACGAAAACCTCGGGGAAAAGAGATTGTAAGGTCTTCTCCCCACGCCATCTGTCAGACCAGAAATTGATATTTCTACCATTTCCAAGCCGATATGAAACTCCCCCCATGAAGATCTCTTTAGACCTGACAACGCCCTGCCACCACTATGAGAAAGGCCTGAATGTTCTCCCCTCCCACAGTGGTTTCCTCCTCGAGTAGTATAACGCTCTGATAAGTTTATTCCATTGGGGATCAGGGATCGAGAAGAATCTCCACCACCATTTGACCAAAAGGGCGTCATTCATCGAACTTAGGTCAAGGATACCCAGTCCGCCTTCTGCCTTACTCCTACATACGTTTTTCCAGGCTACCAACCGCCCCATCCCGCTACGCTGCACATCGCCAAACCAAAAAAAGTCCCTTCTGAGGGCCTCTATTCTCTTAGTGACCCATGTAGGAGCTTTGAAAATGGAGCATAGATAGATAGGAATGTTGGCTAAAACGGCGTTGACCAGCGTAAGTCTTCCTCCTCTAGACAAGAGTTTAGCCTGCCACCCGTCGATCCTTCTGAAAACATTATTGATGACCCCGTTCCAATCCTCCTTTCTCAACTTCTTATTGGACAAAGGCAGTCCGAGATACTTCGTCGGAAGGACTCCAATTTTGCACTCCAAGATTCTCGCCAATTTAGCTGCTTTACGCTCACTCCTACCTGTGTAGAAGAGTTTCGATTTTTCTTTATTAACTTTAAGCCCCGAAGCCCACTCAAATAGCTGCCACAGGAATTTTAAGATTCCTCACAAACTTCTTACTCGCTTCACAGAAGAAGAAAGTATCATCCGCATATTGAATAAGTGGGATCCGACACTTCTCGACCGGTCTTACCTCTCTAATAAGTTTATTTTTAACCGCTTCATCCATCATCCGTGCTAAGCTCTCCGCCACTAGCAGAAACAAGTGGGGTGATAGGGGGTCCCCTTGTCTGATACCTCTCTTACTTTTGATCCGATTGGTAGCCGTCCCGTTCACTAAAACCGCCAGTTTGGCATTTTCAACACACTGTTGTATCCACCTACGCCACTTGTCACAAAAGCCCCACCATTTCGTGACTTTCTGCAAGAATGACCAATTAATTCTATCGTACGCCTTCTCGAAGTCCACCTTCACCCCAACCCCCTCGTTCTTGTCCTGCTTCCCGACCCGACAAGTTCACAGGCCGTCACGAATGCGTCAGATATATTCCTCCCTTTAAGAAAGGCGGATTGGCACTGCGATATCAGTGTATGCAAGACAGGCGCTAATCTATTAGCCAATACCTTCGAGATGATATTCTGTACCCCATTCAGTAGACTTATTGGACGAAAATCGCTCGCCTTCGAGGGGCATTCCTTTTTAGATAACAAATAAACAAAAGAGTAGTCAATAGGTCCTGTAGAACAACCCCCCTCGTATAATTCTAAAAAAAATTTCCCCAAATCTTCTTTCACAGTATCCCAGAAAGTTTGATAGAACCTAAGAGGGAACCCATCGGGACCTGGTGCTTTGTCCCCCCCTAGTTGGAAAGTCGCCACCCTAATCTCTTCCATACTAAAAGGTGCAGATAGATTCATACGATCTGTGTCGGAAACCCGCCGCTTGAGAAAAAGTTCACTCCAGTCACCAATCTGCGTCGAATCGAGGTCCCTTGGAGCAAATAACTCCTTAAACTTGCGAAAAAAATGTCTTTTTTCCTCGTCCGCACGATAGGTTTTACCGTCGTCTTCGATACTGCCTATCTCGTTAGCCCGTCTCCTTCCGTTTGCATAGGTGTGGAAAAATTTGGTATTACCATCTCCCTCCTTCAACCACTGCTGCTTCGCCCTGGTTCTCCAAAGTAATTCCTCATCGTCCAACACCTTTCTTAACTTACATTTTAGATCCTCCCTTCTCTCGAACACTTCCGGGGCAAGCTCAAGACATTTCTCTAGCTTATCGATTTCCTGTATATCGTCCATCATCTCCTTCTTTGCCTTCACAATGCTATAAAAATGAGTATCACCTTGAAATCAAACAACGCATACCCTTGGTAAATAATCTGACCCTTACCCTTCTTTGCCTTCACAATGCTATAAAAATGTGCCAGTATCACCTTGAAATCAAACAACGCATACCCTTGGTAAATAATCTGACCCTTACATGGTTGGCATGCCTCTTCCCAACAAAGATATTTCAGAGAAATTACTTATACAGGCAAGTTTACTAGTTACATAATACAACTTCATGTAAGAACCAATCACTAGAAATTAGAAGTCAGTTATGAACTTACTGTTTCAATGCTGATCTGATAACTTGGGTTCGAAGAGGTAGAATTGCTGCTTGAAAGTTCAAACTCCCAGCTAGGAACATAGAGACCAAAAAGCAAGCCAACATATAGTGCAGAAAGTAGTATGGTAGCGATCCTTCAGGTGAATAGCAGATATTAGATTCCATCCAGTTACTTCAACCTCAAAAAAGGGTGGATATATGAATCTACTTTACGCATGATGCAGAGCAATCATTTACATAAGCTAGTCTAAGCATGAAATGGAAGGGATATATTGCGAGGTATTTTTTAGTCGGGCAAATTGGGGCTTGAAATGTGGACTAGAATGATTCACTTTTTGACCTTTTGGTTAGAGGAGTCATTTTCCCATTACTATTCCATAGTGGAACGGGCCTCATATCTTCAATCCAGCTAAGGAGAGGGGAGTATAGTCTCAATTCAAAGTGAAATATGAACCACTAATTCCAATTACTATTCCGGTTGACCAAATGCACAAATGGAATTGGTC
Organism: Tillandsia leiboldiana; assembly: GCA_029204045.2. NCBI lineage: Eukaryota > Viridiplantae > Streptophyta > Magnoliopsida > Poales > Bromeliaceae > Tillandsia > Tillandsia leiboldiana. The sequence goes on from CM055082.1 coordinate 3,434,061, forward strand.
ATTATCATTCAGATTCTGTTTTTGATTCTGTTTCCAACCGTGAACCAAAAATACGTTAAATGCTGTCAAAACATTGCAGTACAAATCTTTGAAACTTGGGAGTTGTCAATATGACTGACCATTCAGTGAAGTATTTCCTCGCAAATGATGCAGGAGAATCCACTGTGATGTCGCAGATGAGCCAAATCTCTGACATTGCTGCTAACAAATACCCAATGGATATCCTCTGAGATATGTAAAAGCACTATCAGATGACAAGAAATTACTAAATAAACAACACGAGAGACAACAATAGTTCCAATTTCCACATGCTATTTGAACACTAAAGACTACTTTGAAGAATGGCAGTCCAAAAAGGAACAAAATTCAGTTTTTCAAACTTCAAATATAAAGTGACCATTGCATTTTAAAGAATATTTTCTGACAATGGGCTTTATCCAGAAAAGAAAATCATGGGATAAATAGACCTACCAGTGAGACAAAATGTACCATCGAAACAAAATATAAGCACCACGCATGGCATCTCACAAGGTGTGACCAATTGTCCACTAAAAGAAACAGCATACAATGTTCTTTTGATCATTATTTTTTATGAAAGCATTGCCAGTGGAAGTCAAAAAACAACACGAAAAAAATAAATTTATAGGCAACAACTAAAGGTAACTGGAATTAATTTATAAATGCAAATCTAAAAAAGAAGTTCACAACATATAACAAAAATATGATAAGAGTCATTAGAATCACAAAATCATTAAATTAGATCCACATAACCTGTAATACACCTAGCCACCGAATACGGTCTAAATCGATCCCGTAAGTTAAATTATTACGGCCATGAAAGTATCCACCTGCAACCAACCAATAGTACTGACAGAATCAAGATTCCAACAAGGCAGTGAATGAAAAAATCTTCGTATATATACATATGCACAAAAAGTTGAGCAAAACTGCTATAATCGACAAAATTAAGATGGTTTCTATTCATTAAAATTTTTAAAAAATGTAAGAAACTCCAACAGAACCTTGCAAAATTACACCCAAGACAAAGAGCTTAATTGTCCTCATTATGACCTTTTTCGTAGCAGCTGCTTTATTTGAAGATTTCTGCAAAGCATCACCCAACAAAATCAAGAGTTAACCTACTTAATTACCAAAGAGGTTTACAAGTAGTAGATGAAAATAAATCTCAAGACTAACTCCGAAAGAGTCGAAACACGAAGAAATCCACTTGCAACTCAAAATAAGTAAGAAATCAGCATCCCTAAGCCTAAAAAAGATTGATTAAAGCCGATATGTTCCTAACAGATATAGGAGAAAGTACAAATTTTGTGAATTCAACTGATTTGGTAATTTAAACTGCAAGGAATTATAGTTAAAAACACATCTTTATCAAACTAATGCTCTAGCTATGAACTGCCATGATAATGGCAGATAAATGTAACAACAATACGATGGACAAAAATGATTAGTATTATATCAAGACAAGTTTGAAATCTACAACCTACAACAAGCGAAAAAATCAAACTTTTACCGTAAATAGTGAAAAGAAGAATTAGCGAGCAAAGTAAAACAATGATAAAAGCCCACAAAAAAACAAGAAACCATCAATTTCAAATATGAACTAGGGTCCATTTGATACCTTAAACACAAGCGCGACCGACACGCCGATGATGAAGAGAAAGAAGGGCATCACGAAGTCGGCGAGTGTGACGCCGAACCACGGCGCGTGGTTTATCGCCGGGAACGCTCCCCCGGCGTCGTCCACCAGGATCATCAGCTGCGAAATCTCGTTAGGGTTAGAGACAAATGGTGATTCTGAATCATAGGAACAGCAATTCGTTGGGGGTTTGGTGAGAGAGAGAGAAAGAGAGGACGGGGGAGGGAAGGGCGGTTTACGGCGACGGTGAGGCCACGGAAAACGTCGAGGGAGGCGAGGCGCCGCGAAGGGACGGATTCGGCGGCGGAGGAGGGCATTAGCGGAGGAGGAGGAGGAGAAGGGGGCGGAGGGGATCGGATGGGATCGGAGGGGGGCCGCCATGGATGGATCTCGTCGAGCTCCGCTAGAGGAGGAGGTGGAGGAGCTGGGGGCGAGTGGAGGAGAGGAGAGCGCTGTTCTTCGTCTTCGTCGTCTTCTTCTTCTACTTGGCGGAGGCGGACGACGGAGTCCATTTTTTTGGTTTATGCGGATGGAGAGGAAGGAAGTAGAAGGAGACGGGGTGGGGGTGAGTGGACTTCCCGACAGTTCGCGCCAGGTTGTGTGCTCGTGCAAGGAAAGGCTGAAAGCGCTGCAAAGTCGCCCGGCCCAGTCTTGTCGGTGTGTTTGGTTACTCGTAAAATATATTAAAAATTATTGTTTTATTATTATTATTATTATTATTATTATTATTATTATTATTATTATTATTCTGTGTATTTGTTTAATTATAAAAAAAAAATTTAGAAAATTATTTTTACTGACTTAAAAAGAAAATATAGTAATTTTATTTTTGGGTTAATTTCATACGGCTTTCTAATAGCAGATATATTTTTACAAAGTTTAATTTTTTATATTTATTCTTTCAAAAATTTAAAGTTGTTTATATGTCCGTACCGTCTTAGAAAAATATAGTTAATTATAGATTAAATATTTAACATTGGTTACTTAGTAAAGTAAATTTACTTTTTTTATCCTTTAGATATATTTGAAAGGATAAAACTGATATTTCATATATATTATGTTTAAAAATAAATAATAAACTAATGATAATAAACCAGAGGCATATATATATATATATATATATATATATATATATATATATATATATATATATATATATATATATATGAATAGGGGTAGCAATTCAGCTCGCTGTTTGCGAGTCAGCTCGTGTTCGGTTCGAAATGAGCTCGAGATTGAATCACTCGTTTAGTAAACGAACTGAACACGAGCCGAATTTTTCAGCTCGTTTAATAAATAAGCCGAACACGAGCTGGGTCAGCTCGTTCGTGTTCGGCTCGATAACCGCTCGAATATATATATATATATATATATATATATATATATATATATATATATATATATATATATATATATAGTCCGGCTACTGTGCCTATACAAGCACCAAGCAATTGGTGCTTGTAAGTTTTATACCGTTAGATCTAATCCTTTGATTAATTCTACTCCTTAGATCATACTATTCTACCAACCACCCACTAAACCCAAGGGGCCCACTATCATCCTAACCGCGCATTCCTACATCCAAGGGTAAAAAACTCACAAGCATAAATAACTTGGTGCTTTTACAAGCATGAAAGCTCAATTATATATATATATATATATATATATATATATATATATATATATATATATATATATATATATATATATATAGTTCGGCTACTATATTATTAATAGTACCAAGTTATTGGTGCTATCAAATTTTCTACCCTTAGATCAACTACTTTAATCATTTTCACACATTAGATTTTACTATTTTCCAACCACCTATTAAATCCAAGGGGCCCACTATCATTTCAACCACATATTTTTTAATCCAATGATTAAAATTTTAATAGCACCAATAATTTGGTACTATTAATAGTATTCCAGCCTAACTCTCTCTCTCTCTCTCTCTCTCTCTCTCTATATATATATATATATATATATATATATATATATATATATATATATATAATTGAGCTCCTATGCTTGTAAAAGCACCAAGTTATTTGTGCTTGTGAGTTTTTTATCCTTGGATGTAGTAATGTGCGGTTGGAATGATGGTGGGCCCCTTGGGTTTAGTAGGTGATTGATGGAATGGTATGATCTAAAGGATAGAATTAATCAAAGGGTTTGATCTAACGGTAGAAAACTTACAAGCACCAATTGCTTGATGCTTGTACAAGCACAGTAGCCGAACTATATATATATATATATATATATATATATATATATATATATATATATATATATATATATATATATATATATATATATATATATATATATATATATATATATATATATATATATATTATTTATTTTCTATTCCAACTTAAATATAAAATTCAATTACGTTATAAAAGAACCAAATTATAAAAAAACTCATTTATTTATGGTGAGCTAGAATATTTTTAAAAATATTAAAAATATTTAATTATTAAAAATATTTAATTATTAGAATTAATTCAACGGCTAAAAATATTATAGTGCTAATATTTTAGTACTTTTAAAAGCACATTGGCCGAACTATATATATATATATATATATATATATATATATATATATATATATATATATATATATAGCTCCTATGTATGTAAAAGCATCAAGTTATTTGTGCTTGTGAGTTTTTTATCCTTGAATGTAGGAATGTACGGTTATGATGATGGTGGGCCCCTTGGGTTTAGTGGGTGGTTGGTGGAATAGTATGATCTAAGAGATAGAATTAATCAAAGGGTTAGATCTAACGGTAGAAAACTTACAAGCACCAATTGCTTGGTGCTTGTACAAGCACAGTAGCTGGACTATATATATATATATATATATATATATATATATATATATATATATATATATATATATATATATATATGTTGTTTGGCAGCTGGGATTTGGTACTGGGAATGGATCACTTACATTTGGTAGCTGGGATTTCGTATTTCGCTTGTTCTTAAATTGAAACCCACTAATTTGGGATCACGAAAAAAATAAGTTAAACATCAACCCATTATGAAGGCCAAGAGCAAAAAATAACTGTTTTAAATTCATCCTTAAATGTAAAGTATCTAGAAGTTTTTGAAAAACCCCACTCTTTGAAACCCACATATTTTTTAAGTTGAGTTTTGCTCCCCACGAAAAAATTTAAGTTAAACATTAACCTATTATGAAACTCAAGAGCAAAAATAACTGTTTTAAATTCATCCTTAAATGTAAAGTATCTAGAAGTTTTTAAAAAACCCCCCCACAAATTTTCTAAGTTGAATTTTGTAACTTCCACCTTTAAACCTTGTCTTTACATACATGCTCTCCTTGAACTTCATATTTTGAATTAACTCCAGTTTTCCAACTTGTTCTTTCATTAAGTTCACTTTTTGTAAGTCATTATTTTTAACTTACTAATCAAATAGATGTTAACATGCTAAACAATATGATATTAAATTGAGTTTTCTAACTTGCCCCTTTGGATAGTTTCCCAACTTGTCCTTTCATTGAGTTCCCTTTGTCTTTACATGTATACTCTACTTCAACCTCATGTTTTGAATCAAGTATAGTTCCCCAAGTTGTCCTTTCATTAACTTGGCTTTTTGAAAGCCATTATTTTTAACTTGTTAATTAAATACATGTTAAAATGTGGATCAATATGATATTAATTTGATATTAATTTGTTCATTTGTGATATTGGATGATGCTAATTAAATAGATCTTGAGATGTGAAACAACCTAAGAAGCTTAAGCTAATTATCTCTTCAATTTTGTAAGTTCATTTTTCCAGCCTGCTCCTTTGGAGCTTGTCTTTACATGCATGCTCCAGGCTGCAGCATTGGAAACAACCTAAGAAACTTAAGCTAGTTATCTCTTCAATTTAATTTGTAAGTTTATTTTTCCAACCTGCACCTTTGGTGCTTGGCTTTACATGTATGCTCCATTACATGTATGCTCCAACCTATAGCTTTGGACCTTTCGAGCTTGTCTTTACATGCATGCTTGTCTCTACATGCATGAACTCTAAGTTCATTTTTCCAACCTGCGCCTTCGGACCTTGTCTTTACGTGGACTCTAAAGTTAACCTCTCTAAGTTGTTTTTTTTTGGCAAATTAATATATAATCTTTGGAGCTCATCTCCACATACATGCTCCCCTTTGGAACCTGTCACAACTTAGGAAACTCAAAGAAAACACCTTTGGAACTTGTCACAACTTAGGAACTTTAAGTTAAGGAAAACCATAAAGATCATAAATGAGAGAGTACACATTTAAAATCCTATAGGTCGTTCAAAATCACAAATTGAATTCAAAGCCACATCTTAAGCTAATTAAAATCATGGAGTTCATAAATCAAAGAGCGAATATTTAAAATACCATCTATATCTATACATCTATCTATACATATAATAATTTGAGAGTTTTGTAAGGTGAGGCCCCTTTAGACCTCATATTCAAATGCATGCTGTCTTTGAACTGAATACTTTTAATTAACCTCATGGTAATTTAATGACACAACTTATGGAAATCAAGATAACCATCTTTGAAACTTACCACAGTGTAAGAAACGTAAGGTAATTAAAACACAAAGTCCATAAATTTGAAAGTTAATATTTAAAATCCTATACATCATTCAAAGGTAAGGAACTTAAGATAATTAAAACCATCAAGTTCACAAATAGAAGAGTAAACATTTAAAATTCTATACATCATCGAAAACAAAAAAATTATATTCAAAACCACATGTTAAAAAGTGATCAAAAACTTTTATCATTTCAGTTAGATTTAAACGGAATTTTGAAGCTTGATGACAACCTCCGTGTCATATCATGCAAATATTGTTTACAGTTTAAAACATAGTAATATCTACTTTCGATAATGGCCCAAAGAAATAAATGAGTGTAGGTTGCAACAAATGTACATCAAAATTATGAACACCAGGTGTACAAATGAATATACGAAACTTAAAACTACCAAACATAGAAGACAGAGCAGGGGAAAGAAACATCAAAGAAAATAAAGTCAAAGGTCTAGGCCCAGAAAAAAAAATAGAATCAAGTTGAAGTTCAGTTTAAATCTGACCTCTGCTAGATTCCCCAATTAATTAAGGATCAGTAGATTTGGCAAAAAAAACTTTTTTCTTAATAGTGTCAAGTGCATTAAAGTCAGAAATTAAGATCCAAAATAAATTAACAATCACCAACACATAAATTAAAGGTAATAAAAAATATTTAAAATGTGAGGCTCAGGTAATATCCGAACTCAATCGAAAGAAAGAGTAGAGAATGGAAGAAATACTTCTTTTTTGACGTATGATCATTGTATAAACAACAGCCGGTTGCCGAAGGTCACCGAGAAATATTCATATTATTACACAAAGGCAACACAAATACTTAGGCTGGAGCAAGAGAAGGGGAAAGGAACAACATCCTTACATACTTTGCGGATATAAGCAGCGAGTATTGGCAATGGGTTGCGGAATGAACATTTGGTTCTTCACAGCCATCCAACACTACCAATTTTTTGCATGAACACCATCACCACCCAAGTAGTAATTCAACACCCAAGGCCGGCCAAGATCTGTTGTTATTCTTTATGTATCATCATAGCCCCAAAAAAAATAATTAAACACCCAAAATAGAATTTAAATTAATTAGAAAAGAAGAAGAAAAAAAAAAGGGGAAGAACTCAAAGTAATCAAAAGTGAGCCCCAAAATAATGGGAATGTCTTACCACCAATCCCATCATAAAACAAAAGAACAGAAAGAAAAGCAAAATTGTCTACGAAGCTGAAATAGATATTTGGACCGCCTAAAATAGAAGTTCCAAACTAAGTGTTCGACTTCCAAGCTTAAACAAAAAGCTATTAGGGAATCTTATTCAAAATGTTATTGCAACTATTTAAACAATCTACTTAAATAATACTTCAACAAAAGAAACACTAATTGGGCCAAACAGTCCCACTAATAGTACAGTAAATAAAATAATACAATTTGAATTAACTGAATTTCAAGAAAGTTTAAGTTCAGGTGTCAACTTAGAGGTGTAACCACTCCACCGAGGCCCCTATGTGGGTTACAATTTGGGACCACACAGGCAAAACAATAGCTATTTCACCATCGCACCATTTTTTTGATCATTTGTGACAAACATTATTCTGTAAATTCTGTAAATTTATCAAAAATGAACTTAAAAAGATTAGGTTTGTATATTTTTACAATTATTTCATAGAAGACTTCATTTGTGATTAAATTTTAAGAGTAAAGAAACTCTATCTGTAAATTCTGTAAATTTATCAAAAATGAACTTAAAAAGATTAGGTTTGTATATTTTTACAATTATTTCATAGAAGACTTCATTTGTGATTAAATTTTAAGAGTAAAGAAACTCTAATTTTAGGTAAGCAAACTATGCAGCTTCGAAGAAGGGCAAAAAAAATGAAGTAATGAAGAACAAAAGAGAGGAATCACACAATCCCATACAAAACAAAAAAAATTATAAATAAATAAAATTAAAAAACATAAAAGATGCCAAAGAACACCAAGCTTAAGAAAAATGTTCATTCTCTAATCTAGTAATATTTTTATGCACGGCAAAGATGCAAACTTGAAAAGTTAGAATTCAAGAGTAGCAAATGCAAGCAAAAGACTGCAAGAAAAAGAAAGGTAAAGAACAAAATTCTTTATAGAGACAACAAACCTAAGAAAGTAATCTTAATCTATTAAAAATTAGCAAACTGGAAGGCTACACATTTTGAAGATTAATTTTCACTTTTTTCAAAAACACTAATTTAATCATTTGATGATGACAACCTTCATCACAATTCAACAATTGGAGAGAGTATGAGCAGAGGAGTAATAAAACGTGCCAGCATGTGTACACATTTTATTGATAGTGTATGATTAGCAAATAAGGGAAGCCTTGCAAAGATTGTTTACACTTTAAAACATAGTAATATCTACTTTAGATCATGGCCCAAAGAAATAAATGAGTGTAGGTTGCAACAAATCAATACATCAAAATTATGAACATCAGATATACAAATAAGTGTACGAAACTTAAAACTACCAAACATAGAAGCCAGAGCAGGGGAAAGAAACATCAAAAAAAATAGAGGTAAAGGTCTAGGCCCGGAAAAAAAAAGAATCAAGCTGAAGTTCAGTTTATATTTTGAGGAAAAACACATAGAGGGCAAATAAATTAGAGGCGGGAACAAATAAGAAGAAAGAAAACCCAAATATTTTGACCCTTAGTTTACATTTGCTAGATTAAGTAATTTAATCATAGACCACCCACGCAATTTGATACCTGTGACATCACCATTGAACACAACCAAATATATTATTGATCTGAAATGTTTATGTACCACATATGTGAAAAGAAAGCTTTAAAGACCTTCCACTGAATATACCCAATTAATTAAGGATCATTAGATTTGGCAAACAACTTTTTTCTTAATAGTGCCAAGTGCATTAAAGTCAGAAATTAAGATCCAAAATAAATTACCAATCACCATCACATAAATTAAAGCTAATAAAAAATATTTAAAATGTGAGGCTCAGATAATATTCCAACTCAATCCAAAGAAAGAGTAGAGAATGGAAGCAATACTTCTTTTTTGATGTAGGATCATTGTATAAACAAATGCCGGTTGCCGAAGGTCACCGAGAAATATTCATATTTTTACACAAAGGCAACACAAATACTTAGGCTGGAGTGAGAGAAAGGGAAAGGAACAACTGTTGGAATAAAATTTAAAATTCCAAAATTCTCAATAATTATTTTATTATCAATTTTCAATTTTATTTATTACAATATATTCTCATTTATTAATTTTAATTTACTCTCTTTTGTTGTTATTTATTTATTATTAGGTATTAAAGTATTGGAACGTTGGAACCCACGTTACTATTTTAAAGGTGTTAATTCACCATTTAAGTGAATTAACTTTGGAACCAACGGCACTATTCCCACTCCTATATATATATATATATATATATATAGGGTGTGGGTAATAGGTTGTATCAGACAGAAAAGAAAGGAAAAGAAAAAGCAAGAAAGAGAAAAATAGAATTGTTTTAAGTTTTACTTTAAATTTTATTTGATTAATTTTGTTTATCGGGTGTTGAGAGAATCTCCGTCAAGCTCTTCCGCGGTCGTGCTCGTAGGAAGGGGAGTTCCGGTCGTACCTTGGGGTGGTATCTCCGATTAATCCGCACGAAGGACGGAAATACGCCTTAGGGCAGTGCCTCGCACGCTTCCGGATCAATTTTATTTTGATTTATTTTTATCTACATTTCTGGAATTTTCATAGCGATTAAAGGTAAGTTCTGTTATTTTAATTTAAATATAAACTAGTTAGATAATTTAATCACAATCAAAGTTAGTGCGATTATTTCTCTAACAGTCTAAGGCGTATTCCGATTTGTTTCTGATTAAATCTAACTAGTGCTAATTCGAAAAAAATATTACATATTACATATAATTTTGTTGTCAACTTATTAGTATGTTTAACATTCAAATTTAAACATATTGGAATTAGCATTTTAAACTTTTAATTGCATATAGATTATTGTGATTTATTTGCTCTCTTTTAAAATTATTTTTACTGTTTTTATTTTTTAGCTACAGTAATATATATAAAAGTATATTTTCTGTTTTAGCTTTGAAAAAGAAAAAAAAAATAGCTTCGAAAAAGAAAAAAAAAACTGTATATTTACATATAGTTTTATCTACAGTAAAGTAGTTTTAAAATTGTTTAGGTGGTGTTTGAACCCGCAACCTTAGTCTTAAGGTAAAGACATATAACCAATAAGCACAAAGCCTATTTTTTATATTTTTAGTTTAATTTTATTTTATTTACTGCAGTTTACATATTTTGTTTGATTGCATTTACATCCGAAAATATTTAAATCAAATTCAAACTTTAATTGTTTGGGTCATCTGTTTGCTATTGAACAAACTGAGATAAAAGATTAATATTAAAATCTTAAATAATGTGTATTTGTTTTATATATATATATATTAAAACAAATAATAATAATATTAAAAGATTTATTGAATCTTTTTTGTAACTCATAGTTGCTAGTCTTAAAAAAGAAAAATTTATTCTCTCAATTAGATTATCTAAAATGTTTCAAACTTAGATACCTATCAAGCTATTTGTCTACTGGACAATTTATTTCAATTTTATCCAGATTTGCTTATGAACTTAGAGAACTATTAAAATTAGGTTTGCAATTCCTTCAATCAGAATAGAAAACTAATACCGATTTAGTGAGATTGAACCAAACCCTATTAGACATAGTTGATGTTATATTTTTAAGTTCTGATGTATCTCAGAAATTGTGGGGGAAAGTTTTTTTTTTATCAGCTTGATATATTTGGGTATCATGATTGTTCACCTGTTCATATTTCTGTTGATCCTAGTATGATTCATTAGATTGCTCGAGAGAAAGTATTTCGTTAATTTAAAAGTAATCTATCTTATGGACTCAAATTTGTTGGTTGTTCTGTACAACGATACCAATTGAATTTCTGATTATTTGAACATCAAATCTATTTCTATTCGGTGTGATTCTAAAGCTGCAATTAAGTTTTTGTAAGATGAAATTGATAAATTTCAAAGCTAATAGACATATTAAATTAAGACAAGAATTTGTTAGATGTCTAATTTTTATAATGTTATTTCTTTGAATTTTATCATATCTGAGCAGAATCTTGCAGACTGCTTGACGAAAGGCCTGAATAGGACTAAGGTCCTAGAGTCATCGAGGGGGATGGGACTTTGCCCATAAAGGGCCTTCCTGCAGTGGGAACCCACCCTTTGTGATAGGAGATCCCTTGAAGAAGGTTCAATGTGGTAAAAACAAGCTGTCAGGTTGGCCAAAGAGCGCTTTCTACAGTTTATTCAGAGGAACTTTAGTTCCAAGTCCATCCCTATGATGAGTAGTGCTCTGTGTAGTGGTTGAGGTTGAGCTTACAGCTCTTAATGGAATCCGAGGCAATAATTTTTGCGAGATGTGACTCTACACACATCCCTGGAGGAGACCACCTATATAAGAATATTCGTATAAGGCCGCGACTATGAGATGTGGGCTGTCCATAGAATTTCTTATGAAAAAATCAAGGTACTGTGTATGGCCTTTAACGCACAGACTCGCGACGGAGAATTCTGTACTGTGTGTGTGGCAGTTGAAGTCAGGGTCAAAGGAACGTAGTTCAAGACCTGGTTCACTCCGATTCCTTCTGATGAAAATTGCTTACACTAAGTGAGGTTAAGTCTCTTAAAGACACCTTACCTATTACATAGTATAAATACCCGATAATCTTATTTTAATTTTAATTTGTTGAGTTTAATAATTATTTCGAAATTTTTGAATTTTGTGGGGGATTGTTGGAATAAAATTTAAAATTCCAAAATTCTCAATAATTATTTTATTATCAATTTTTAATTTTATTTATTACAATGTATTCTCATTTATTAATTTTAATTTACTCTCTTTTGTTGTTATTTATTTATTATTAGGTATTAAAGTATTGGAACGTTGGAACCCACGTTACTGTTTTAAAGGTGTTAATTCACCATTTAAGTGAATTAACTTTGGAACCAACGGCACTATTCCCACTCCTATATATATATATATATAGGGTGTGGGTAATAGGTTGTATCAGACAGAAAAGAAAGAAAAAGAAAAAGCAAGAAAGAGAAAAATAGAATTGTTTTAAGTTTTACTTTAAATTTTATTTGATTAATTTTGTTTATAGGGTGTTGAGAGAATCTCCGTCAACCTCTTCCGCGGTCGTGCTCGTAGGAAGGGGAGTTCCGGTCGTACCTTGGGGTGGTATCTCCGATTAATCCGCACGAAGGACGGAAATACGCCTTAGGGCAGTGCCTCGCACGCTTCCGGATCAATTTTATTTTGATTTATTTTTATCTACATTTTTGGAATTTTCATAGCGATTAAAGGTAAGTTCTGTTATTTAAATTTAAATATAAACTAGTTAGATAATTTAATCACAATCAAAATTAGTGCGATTATTTTTCTAACAACAACACCCTTACATACTTTGGGGATGTAAGCAGCGAGTATTGACAATGGGTTGCGGAACGAACATTTGGTTCTTCACAGCCATCCAACACTACCAATTTTTTGCATGCACACCATCACCACCCAAGTAGTAATTCAACACCCAAGGCTGGCCAAGATCTGTTGTTATTCCTTATGTATCATCATAGCCCCAAAAAAAAACAATTAAACACCAAAAATAGAATGTAAATTAATTAGAAAAGAAGCAGAAAAAAATAGGAAAGAACTCAAAGTAATCAAGAGTGAGCTCCAAAATACCAAGAATGTCTTACTACCAATCCGATAACTAACATTTAGTAACACAACATGCATGAGAACGAAAATACAGGGAATATTTTACTACCAATCCTGCAACACAAAATAGGAATTCTACTTATACCAAAATATCAGAATATCTTACTACCAATCCCGCAATACATAGAGGGATTGCACTTATATATATATATATAACATAAAAGAGTTGTTTCTAGGAAACTTAGTGCACGCTTAAGAAGCAGAGCCCGCTTCAGATGGTTCTAGCGGAGGAGCAGCGTAGCCGGCATAGAGAGCATTAATGGTTGAACGACATTCGGCAATTGTAGCACGTAGTCTCACTTGCTCGGCCATAAACTCAACATTTTGGGACACTGTGGACATATAAGAATCTTTGAGGAGATTGTATTCTCGGTCCAGATTATTGAACCGAGCCAACAGATCAGTGTGTTCGGCGGTAATATGATCATACAAACTCCTATATAATATGTAGTCTTCATAGTTGGCATCCATAATTTGTAAGCCAAGTTCACCCCTCATTTTCTGGACAGCAACACGGGTTGCATCATCCTTGGCTTCTTCAACATTAGGAGATGACCCACCCCAGCAACGCGATGTTTCGATAACAGAACCGACACGTGCAATTTCCATATCTATGTACGCTATGTACCAACCCTCCGCAGCGGAGGTCGCCTCACAATGAGGATTTTGCACACCTATTTGCTTAGATATTTCCGCAAGCAACTTAATATTAGAAAGTTGAACAATTGTCATCGCGGCAATCACAGTCGAGAGAACGAACTGGAGGAACAAAGAAGTAATCAAAGGAAGGGAATTAAATTCGGAGTCCAAAGAGAGCAACACCAAAAATCTTGGCAATGATTTTCATATTTTTATACTATTTTATTTATTTAACACATTACATACAGAGAAGATAGCACTAAAATTATTCCTAATAATTTTCGTATTTCTATACTATTTTATATTTATTTAATACGTTAGAAGAACGGAAAATTAAAAATCTTGGCAATGATTTTCATATTTTTATACTATTTTATTTATTTAACACATTACATACAGAGAAAAAAGAACTAAAATTGTTCGTAATAATTTTCGTATTTCTATACTATTTTATATGTATTTAATATGTTAGAAAAATCACACTAAACCACAGCGAGGAAAACAATACAAACGCTACAAATGCTAAAGAGGAACTCGATGTAAAATAACATAGGTAATAAAAGATTATATGTAGAAATGCATGGAACACTCATAATATACATAATACATAAATAGAAGGCACCTTTCTTGTAGGAAAGAGGGAGAACGTAGGAGATAGAGCAAAAAGAGGTAGACATTACTTTTTTTTGTGGGAGAAGAAGAAAGTTTATATAATTTTTAAGTACATGTTGTTTAATTTTTTTGCAAGAATAATTATATAATCAAGAATCAAGAGGTGTAAGTAACCACTACTATAAACTACAAAATCTCATATAAGGGGGCAAAAGAGACCTCAAGAAATGGAGGTGGGGCATCTGCAAGCATCACCTCTGAAGGCACAGCAACCTTTATAGCCGAAGGAAGAGGAACAGGGAGATGCGAGCCGTGCATGCAGCATGAGATAATACAGTACCCAACCATCATGACCGCCGATACCAGACGGCCTCCGGCACCGGGGTAACTCGAAGCACCGGGGTAACTCGAAGCACCGGGGTGATTCGAAGAGAAGGAAGAGAGAAAAGAGAGAAGTAGGGGAGGGGGGGTACCTTACCGTACTCCCTAGGAAGAGGGGAGTTAGAGGAGGTTGGAGGAACACTACATGCGAGGAGGGGACAGCGGCCCGTAGGAATCGGGACCTGCAGGATCATCTGGGATCAGGCATTGTACGGGTGGATCGGCCGGATCTCGACCACGCAGCGAGGGACGGCAGATCTCGACCCCCTAGCGACGGACGGCGGATCTCCACCCCGTAGGAACGGATCTGCACATGGCTTGGAGAGCAAGCCAAAGAGACGGCAGATCTCGACCCCCCAGCGACGAACGGCGGATCTCCACCCCGAAGGAACGGATCTGCACATGGCTTGGAGAGCAAGCCAGAAAGAGGAAGGGGGCCAGAGAGAGGAATGCGAGAGCAAGGGCTAAGGAGGCGCGGAGGAGACGACACGTAGGCGGAGGAGATGACACGTAGGCGAAGGAGGACCTCAGGCTAATGCCACTGTTTGGCACCTGTCTAGCTGACATGTAACCTTGCACCACTCAGTGCTATTTGGGGCTCACGGATAAAAAAAAAACCACTCTACCGGTAAAGAACACCACCACGGGTAGCTAACCCGCTGGTGTACGTGAATGAACAACTGGTACTGTGGCGATAATAATACTGATGCTCAAACTCGCGGTCTAAAGACCGAAAAATCGACAATAAGCCAAGAACTCCCAAATGGGATGCAAACAACTGTAATATCATCTCATGCTATAGTAATATCATCTCATAATATATCATAATGACTCATCTCCTACTCTATCATGTAACACAAGGATAGGGAGATAACGAAATACTCAGAACTGTAAATATGGCTAAGTAATGTCTAATCACACATGACATATGTTAGTATAAAAAAAGCTAAGTAATACGGAACTCAAAAGCAATATGAATAACAGAATCAATACCAAGGTTAGCAAAATCACAGGTGGCCGACCGAGTATGATACCCAGTGAGGTGATACTATACTGATGCCCAGATCGGAGTACCCACCTAAGCCGGATTAGGCCGAGGAGGGATCCACTCGGCTGAATTCTTCTTAATCAAACTCTTGAGAGAGTTCGGCCTAGAGGAGTCGAACTGGGATTTGGAGACAGGAATTTGACACGGCCGAATAACCGATTTTGGAATTGTATTGCTCAAAAGGGGTTACAAGGATCGATTACAATTAAGACTACTCCTAGGAAAGTAGTAAGGAAAGCAGTAAATGCAGATATGAAAGGCTAGCTGGGAAAGCGGTAAATGCAGGTATTAAAAGGTATTGAAAAGTATGGGTGGTCACTGACTTACAAAATTGCAGGACCTTTTTTTTTTCGATGGTTCGATTATTTATACTCGTTCGAACCAGGTGTATAATCACCGTTTTAGATAATTGGCGTAACTTAAAGAGAATCATCGCGTATCTCTCAACTACTTCCTTTTGAGTTGATCCTCCTCGGTTGGATAGTAGTTATTTTTCGTCCACATTCATCCCCAAGATTAAGGCGCCTACACGTGATCCTCGGCGTTTCCCTATGCGGGGCACAGCTTGACATTTTTACGTTGATTGCGTGATTCGTGTCTATTGAGACCAGAATTTTCATCACTTAAGGGAACGATACATGGCGGATAACGTCGGCCGACAGACATCAGCCGACAGGAGAATGGGTTAGAAGAAGGAGACTCGCGTCTTGATCCAAACTGGTCTCAGTCATGTAAGAGTGCGGCACACGACATATGCTATCGGCCAAAAGCATCAGCCGATAGGAGAAGCAACCGAC
Source organism: Tillandsia leiboldiana (assembly GCA_029204045.2). Lineage (NCBI taxonomy): Eukaryota > Viridiplantae > Streptophyta > Magnoliopsida > Poales > Bromeliaceae > Tillandsia > Tillandsia leiboldiana. The sequence goes on from CM055082.1 coordinate 3,450,606, forward strand.
GAAGAAGAGTAATGTCTCACCGAAGACTAACTTCGGCTGCCATCATACCTCACCAGTCAAGCGACGAAGGAGGTGAGGGTCGAAGATAGCTTTTCGATTCCTCGAACCGAGAAGGAAAAGATCCCGGAAGGAATGAGTGCGAGATTTAGGCGCGAATCTCGCAACTAACCCAGAGAGGCAAGCAGTGCCTAGCACTGGAAAGCGCCGAGAGTTACGTTCCGGCGCAACAATTAGGGGATGAACCTGGATGGAAAAGCGACTACTATCCCAATTAAGGGTATTCGGCTCAAAAGAAAGTGGGTGCTAAATATCCAATAACTCCCTCCATTTTACGCTAATAATTCAAATTGGCGCCTAATAACATGGTTCGGGAAGTGTATAAATATCCGAACCATCGAAGAAAAAAAGGTCTGACAACCTCGTAAGCCCGGTATCATCCCATCTTCTTCATATCTAGGAGTAGGTTAACTTAATTTTATTGCTTTCTTTTACCGCTTTCCTTTACTACTTTTCTAGGAGTAGGCTTACTTATAATTTCTATTCCTACCTTCCCCTTGTATCCCTTTCCCAAACAATATAAAGATTTAATCGGCTTATCAGCCATGTCATTATATTTGTCTCTTTATATATAAAGTTATAATCGGCTTCTTAGCTGTGTCATTATCTTTGTATCCGGTTCGGCTACTCTAAGTCGAACCCAACGATCCATCTCTACCTCCATAATCCGGATTCGGCTAATCTAAGCCGAACGACCGTAAGAGTTACCAGAGGAGAACCCGACTGAGCAGATCCCTCCTCGGCCCGATCGCATGTCGCGCTTTCGACATCTCTGAGGGTCACTCCCAGGGGCCGATCGCGCGAAGCCACTTTTTGGCTCCAACAACGTCCAAAATCTCGCACCTTCCTTCTTCGGGAATCTTTCCTTTTGCGGTTTGAGCAGCCTATTCCCGATCCTGGTTTCATCTCCTTTATCATTCAGCCGAAATAACTGGTGATTTACCATCAGCCGGAATAGGTCTTGGTTAATACACGAGCACCGTTTCATCGGCTATTTCTTCTATCGGTTGATATTTTTAGCCAATGGTTTGTGCCACGTGCCGCCTCCCAACTTAACCGCAGCACATTCCATGTGGCGACATTTTTTTGCCTCAACAGATATATAAGAGACCATAGATACTAATAATAATAATTGAACTTAATTATTTTAGGTTGTTGATTTGGACTCAACGAGTTATTATTGCTAGTGGTTCGATCGTTGCATTTAGTATCAGAGCCAATCACCAGCCGAAAGTGTGTGATGAGTTACTATGTCAGAATTATTTCGTAAAATATATATTCAGTAGAAAAAAATTGGATACATATACACATGCGTATATACAATTTTATTGATTTGCAGGATACATATGCAATTAATTTTAAAATTAAATGAAAAATACTAATTATATCTTTCACCTTATATTCAAGGGTTGTTACGCTTCATTTCAAATATTAAGAGAATCAAATGACAAGATAAATAGATTAATATAAGTCACATGAAGCTCATAGGTATAAAATTTACACTTATAGAGAAGCAATTGTTTATATATTTCTAAAAGAATAATAAATTTTTAATTTATTTTTAAAAAATGTTAATATTAAAATCATTTTTTTAATACTTCGAATTCTTTTAAATATATTTTTAGAATTAAATTCTGTTAGTGAATTATTAGCAACTGGCTTTATTTTACTATTTTATTATTTTAAAAATATTTTTTATTAAAAATATTTTTTTAACGTTCTAAATTTTTTTAAATATATTTTTAAAGTTAAATTCTGTAAGTGACATATTAGCAACCGCGGTTAAAAATTTACTATTTTATCATTTTAAATATATCTTTCTACAGTTACTAAATTTTTTTTTTTATCCTTAAATTAGGGATTAAAGAAGTATTTTAAATTTTTATCTTTTCAAATATACTCACTAGTTTTTCTAATTTGACTTTTAACTTTTAAGCCAGGAGCAAATTAGGTATTTTAACTTTTTTTTTTTTTAACTCTAATAAAAATTTAATCTGAGTTTAATTCGAAATAATTTAATTGTTACTAAAATTATATATATAAATAAAAAAAACAAATCTCTAGTAGGGGCATATATCAAATTTTCTATAGGCGAGGGGCCACCTAGCAAAATTTCCCCGTTTTTCTTTGTCGTGCTCTCCGAACCCTCGTCACTCGCTTCCCCCGACCACGCCTCACCCGTTTCCCCCCTCGTCCCCGACCTCTCCCTCTCCATCGAGCGCGTTTCCCCGGCCGTTTCCCTTCTCGGATTTCCTCGATTCCTTCTCTCCCGATGGCTTAGATTCTGAGCATTTCCCCGGATCTTCGCCCCCCATTTCGACGAATTTTTGGGATGTAGGGTTTTTGGGCAATTTTTTTGGTCGTTTCCAACATTGGATTTGATGGAGAGTAGAGTTTGAGCTTCTAAGACGTCGAAGATTGGGGGTGATTGCATTAAAGGTGACATTTTTCTTTTTTTTTGGATTTTTTTTGAGCTTTTGGACGCTAGTTTATGTTTGTCTCTTTGTTGATTTCTTTATGTTTTGTATTTCACTTTACATTAGCTCTCTCTACTTAATTGTGTGATTGATAAGTTTAACTTGAGTGGAAACCCTCCCCCCAAAAAAAAAGATTCATAAAACTTATATTTCAAAGACCATTTTTTGTTCGACTATCCAGTCTTTTAAAATTTTAATTTTAGTTCCCGACCTTTCAAATTATTTGATTTAAGTGATTTGATGGCACTTCTGATATAAAAATTAAGCTAATTACTTACTTTAATAAGTTTATTGTTATCTAAATTGCGTAAAATATAAAAACTAAACTCGTAAAAATAAACAACGCATTCAAATTTTAAAGTTAATAAGTGACTAATTGGCTCAAATCAAATAAATTAAAAGGTTAGGTAATAAAATCGAAATTTGTAAAGATTAGGTAGTTGGACCCAAAAGGGTGATAGTTAAGGTAAGTTTTATACTTTTTTTAAATAAACATTGATTTATTTAGGCTATGTTCGGGATTGCGAAAAGATTGCATTATGTGCGGTGAGAAAGTACGATGAAAAAATATCTCATTTTTTTTTTGCGTTATATTACATTGTGTATATCGCTGTGAGTCGGTTACGATATATTTTCTGGCATCCCACTAGAAAAATAAGAAGGCATATCCTTTTATGCTTTTGCCTCAACTTTGTTTTTTCTAATAGCATTAAATGGTCCTCAAAACTAAACATTCCTTTAGAAAGGCAATTCAATCTTTAAAAATTTGGTTTTTATGTGCCAACCTTTCAGTTTGTTTGATTTGACTCATTTAATGGTTCTAACAAGTTATTGCCTGCACCTGGCATCTATACACGTCTGGCCGCCGCGGCACCAATTTGTTCTCAGGATCAATGTGAAAGTCTTCTTTATCATAGTTATTCTATGTAGAAATTGAAATGCCCAATGAGCTGTCTATGCATTGTATAAAAGTACAAGGAAAAACAAAAACATCATTTCAATGTGTAATTGCCATATTACTCCTGATTGGACTTTTCTCCATCTCACTCGGCACAGTACTGCCGATTGATTTGGGAAAAATCATATGTGTTATAACTGTTACAAAGAAGACTTTTCTGAAGTGTAGATAGTGAAATCATAGTTTTCGAAGGTCGAGTGTTATTTTGAGATGACTCATCATCTGTCAACATGCTTATGCAGTTGGCCTTTTGGCATTGTTGTTTCTCTTTCTTGGAAGATCGAGTCGAACACAAAACTATATCAGTCTTCAATTGAAAGGCTTGTTTAGATATTCTTCAATTAGTTGGAGCCTTACTTTGCATTGTACAGGTGACTAGAAACTTGGTAGACTGAGGCATGACTACATTGGGACATTTTTTTGTGCTACATCCTTCCAGTTCTCCAGTAAAGTAGGCCACCGATATTGAGATACTAACATGTACTATCAATGCAAGTACAGTGAACATGGTTAATTTTGCTATCTGTACAGTGACTAGCTTTGGTTTAGCAGCTTTGTTAATTGCAAAAACTACTCATAATCGTGGATTGTTTAACGTTTTTGCAGAGTGTCTCTCCAAAATTTGCAGTCCATGGAATCAAGCTACAAAATCTTTGTAATAAAATTGAGGAGATAAAACGAATTATCTGTGAACTTATACAGGACATAAATTGTGTTTGTAAAGACGAAGTGTTTCCAAAGCTACTGTAACATTAACATTATTGGTAAAACAGGGTAAGTTAGTTTATTTAGCTTTGAAAGATCATTCTTGGAGAGTTCAGTATGCAGCGGAAGAATTGGTAAACCATATGAGGCTAAATAATGGATAAAAGTATCAAAGTTTATCGTGTCTATTAAGTTTGCTGCTAAAACGGTCCTCAAGAACTATATAACATGACCATATTCTGATGGTGTCCATTAAAGTTTGTACTTGAGAATGTCTCTTGAGAATTAGTACTCAAAATGACTTTAATGGAATGTACTGTGGCTTGTTATATAAAGAACTTCAAATACCAACCTTCTATTCGTTCTCTTTTTATGTTTTATGCTATTAATGTTTCTATAATTTTAAAATTTTTGTATTGATAGTTGCGCTACAATTTACGATATGGTTAGATTTCGGAAATTTTACCACTTTCAGCTGGAAATTTTTAACGCAGAATCATACATGGCAGCCTCGGGGCATTTTAGCCTTCTTAAGCATGCTGAAATTAGTCTAGAGAGCCTCTGCTGTGGTTTGCAATTTCTGCGTGTCCATTGAGGGGCGATTCCTAAACCAATGTAGATGCCTCTTTGATTTTTCTGATTCTGAACTTGATGTAGATTAAAGGTCTTTCCCCCTTCCATTGAGCCTATGAAAGTTACGAAAGGTAGTACTCAATGGTTTTGTATTTTAAGTTGATGGTCAAATTATTTATCAATTACGCTAACAGAGATGTGTCTTTTAATTTGTTTCTGGTGATTGTTTAGCCCTCTTTCAGTAGAATGTCGTAGTTTCTTTTTACAATGTAAATTATCAAATCTTTTGTAGTTTCTATTTGTTGTCTCATTCTTCTAACATTTCAATTTTTGGTGCTTGATCCTCTACTTCAGAATGTCACATAGCTCTCCCTTTGATGAACATACTGGGGCAAATGACGGAGCTATTGACTTCCCTTCAATCGGGGATGGGCACTTTGTTTTCGAAGACAAGAACCTGGTTTACAACGATGAAGACCATGTCCAGCATGAGCTCGAGATACAGCTAGCGGAAGAAAGTCAAACTGATGTAAGTCCCACCGTGTTATGGAAACACGTTGTTAAAGGTAAAAAATGCGGAAGTGCTCATGGTGGTTCTCATATATTTAAATGTAAGCATTGTCAGAAGGTATATCATGGTACCTACACGCGCGTTTACGCCCATTTAATGGGCCATAAGAAAGGTGAGAGCAAAGGAATTGGTTATTGTTCTGCTGTGAAGGCTGATAAAAACTTACAAATGCAAATAAAAAGAGAGGTTGAGCAGGTTGAGAGTTCGCCCAACGTCGTACCATTGAAAAAGTCAAAGCTGACCCTGAGTTCAGGAATGGCCTCGCAAGGTCCATCTTTAGCTTTGTCGTATGTTGGCCCATATGAGAAAGATTATTCAATGCAGAATAGGGATGAGGTAGATTCTAAAGTGATACGGTGTTTATGTGCTAATGGCATTCCTTTCAGTGTGTTGAAATCTCCGTATTGGGAAGAAATGGTGTTGGCTATTAGTAGGGAATTGGGTTATAAGTGTCCAACGCTCGAAAGAGCACAAACCATTTTGTTAGAGAATGAAAGGAACAGAGTTGAAAGGGAATTCGACGATTTCAAGCAGAAGTGGCCTCAATACGGAATTTCGATTCTTTCGAATGGTTGGGCTGACATAAAAACCCAACCTTTGATTAATATTGTGGCCTCAAACCAGTTCGGGTCCATGTTCTTACATGCTTTTGACTTCTTAGCGGTCGAGAAGTCCCAGAAAAGCATTTCAGACTATTTAATGGACACAGTTGAGAAAGTCGACCCATCTAATGTGGTTCAATTGGTAACAGAAAATGCCATCGAGTGTAAAGAAGCAAGCGAGGAGGTGGAGAAGTCATACCCTTTCATATTTTGGAGCCCTTGCATGGTTCACACTTTGAATATGATCTTAAAAGATTCTATTAGATCTCTCCAGTGGCTCGAAAATACTTACTTGACAGCCAAAAATGTAGTAAACTATATATTATATCATTTCGAAGCTGTGAAAATTTTCCAGAGTTATTCAAGGTTGGAATTGTTGAAAGTTGCAGGAAAAGGATATGCCTCACACTTTATTACTCTTCGTCTTCTACTTGATTTGAGAGAAACTCTAAAAGCTGCTGTTTTATCCGATAATTGGGAGCGATGGTCAAGCTTTCCTAAATTAGATGAGAAAGTAAAGCTTTCCGGACAAGCTGTTAGAGTAGCAGTCACGTCAGAGGACTTTTGGGCAGCAGTTCAATTGGCTCTATTTATAATTAAACCTATATACAAAATGATCAAATTCACCGATCAAGATGGGCCCATTATTGGGGAAGTTTGCGAGCGAATGGAGAACATGCTGGGGGAGATTAAAGAAAATTTCAGGGGTCGAGAAGAAATTTTTATGGCTCTGCAACAAAAGGTCTTCACTTGGTGGGACAAAAAGAAGTTCCCATTGCATTGCTTAGCTTATGCGCTCACACCGAAGTATTATGATGAAGAATATCTCCAAATTCCTGGACCTGGCGGCAGGCAGAGATGCCACCCAGGTAATTTTTCCCGTATCTCCTTTGGAATATGCTGCATTCGTCTTTTGGTTACGGCTGTTCTGCAAAACGATACAACTGTTTTCCAATTTGCAATTTCAACATTCACTTTTTTACTTTTTTGCAACTTTGAACCAAAATACCTTTATGGACCAAAATTCCCCACTCACTTCTCTGCTGCATATGTTTGTCAGGAGTGCTAGGGTTATTCCAGTATGTGAATGATGATATAGTCCGTAATTGCAAATTGACAAAATTGGATATAACTTGAAAATAAAAAATTTATCTATTTGTTTATTTATTTTCTTTGCAAACACCTAATTGTTGTTATTTATCTTTTTTTTATTTGTTTGAGAATCACTCTCATCTAGATATATGGCTTAAAGGTGCTGATTATATGTTTCCTTAACTCGACAGCACAGGATGACGACATTTTCGATACTGCCACCGCTGCTATTTGCAAGATGCACCAAAATATAGAGCAATCAGATACTATTCGTTTACAGTTTTTGGCTTTTACCGAAAAGAGGGGAAAATTTTCAACTGCTACAGCCAAAAGAGATGCCAGAAACCCTAAAATTAACGTATTACAGTGGTGGAAGTTCCATGGAGGGGATACGAAAGAGTTGAGAGATGTTGCATTTAAAATATTAGCTCAGCCAATCAGCAGTTCATCTCTTGAGAGACCATGGAGTACCTATAGCTATATCCACAATGCAAAGCGAAATAGATTAAATTCAAGTTGCGCCGATGATCTTTTATTTGTACACACAAATTTACGATTACTATCCAGGTTTACTTTCTTTCTGTTTTTTTTTTAAAAAAATTATGCATTCTATTGATGCCGTATATTCAATATGGGCATTTACAAATACATTCCTGCAAAATCATTGTTGTATATATATCCCTATGAGAGTAAGAATTTTCATCTATACCCTGGAAGTCTTTTTCGACATAAATATCCTTAAATCTTAAGTTGGCAAGTCATCTAACATATGAGGGAAGTTGGTTTTGTATTTTGGCTTGTTTAGTTCACAGTATTTTGTAAGATTCCCAGGAAAGTGGGTTAGGAATTGAGAATTACCATGTTTGGTTTGTGACAGGAATCTGATCTGGTGGGAATTTACAATTTTCATGGCACCTCCTAATCCCACAAAATGTGGGAATTCAAAAACCAACCTCCTTTCATGGTATTTTAATGGACTAAAATAACCCTTTCGAATAATTATATTTATCATCCTATTCGATAAAAAGTAATGTATAATATAAATCTGCATTAATAAGGGTATTATAGTAAGATTCTTCATATGTCTTAGTTATTCCATGTTGAACCAAACACCGAAATTGTATAATCCAAGTTATTTTGAGGTACCAAACAAAAATATTCTTACAATGTTAGAATTTTATTCTGGGATAATAATTCCTAGGAGTTTAATTTATTATGGGAAATTTAAATACTGTGAACCAAACTGGCCCTTAGGTGTTTTTTAAAAACGAGTTTTTTATGTTTCATTTTTTTTGGTTGTAACTTCTACTTGAGTATACATGGAACTTATTAAGTTTTTCAAAAAACAATATGAAAATTCAAATTTTATCTGATATATATGAAAATAGACATCTTCATGCCTCTAGGTAAAGCATTTTTCCTTCTTGTAGTTTCTTATGCTGTCAACTTATGTGTGTTTAGGTGTAATTCAAACTGTAAGTGTGGACCCTATAGAAAATGGGATGTTAATCCAGAGATTCCCCTTATGGATGAGTGCGCTTTGCAGTTGGAGGATTTGTGCTTTTTGGGTCTTGATGACGAGGATTCTCTGAAACAGTCTTCTCTCGCCTGCAACCCGATACAAGAACTTATTCGGATTATTGAGGGTGTTCCATCAGAAAATAATCAATCTGGCGACCAAAGTCATGCCACTAGCTTGATACGTCCAAGTGGTGGGAAAGGAGGAAGAGTTCGAGGTAGTGGTGCTTCTTGTCGAATTGATCCAAAGGGAAAGACGAAAAAGTTCTTGTAGCGAAAAAAATGAGTGAAAAATCATGTAAAAAACTGCAGGTCATTTTTGCTTATGATTCCAATAGAAATGAAAAACCACAGTATTCTCTCATGCATATCCTTTTCTCTGGTAAATGAGCTGTGATTAAAGCAAGAGATTTGCTGTTGCAATTTCCTTATAATTTATCCTGTATTTTCAGTCAAATTACTTATAGCATAGTTATCTTTACCCTGAAGAATTTGAGATACCTATGTTTCTATTATTAACTTCAAACTTCTGAGTTTACTTAGGAAAGATTACTAGGAAAAGGCTACTTACTGGTGTTGGATTGGTGCACCACTATATTCATATAATTGTCCTCCCTAAATGTCAAGGTAATATTCCTCTTCTTTTCTTTTTTTTTGTTCTAAGTTAACATTATTCAGGGCACTCCCGGTTTGAAGATCGTACCAACCTTTCTGAGTAGGCAGTCTATCCACAGGAGGTAACTATTCAGCCTATTTCTGCACATATTTGATTGTTATGTTTCGTGAAGAATGAACTACTGAAAATTTGGTGTGTGTTGGAGATGATGAGATTGGAACTCATCTATTTGCTAAAACAGCTTTTCAGATTAGCAATTTTTCAGTGGCGATTTCTTTGCTACTTTATTCAAGAGGGTTTAAGCTTGCCAGTTAGCATTTAGAGTCAAGTTCATGACACATTAATTAATTTTGTTCATATGAACTTTGTTGAGATTAATTATGTGTGAGAATAGAAGATAAAGTAATTATCGAATACGGGTTTTAATACTTGCATAGGAGATGGGTTCTGAGTTGTATGAGTTGGTATAAAGAAATAAAGGCTTTTGATTCTGATTCAAGGAAGGTTAACTGGCGAGAAGATAAAAGTGTTTATACATGGAAGTTCTTCACTTAATGACAAATGGTTGCTAAATCACCTTATGTCGACTTCTTTTCTTTGTTTCGATATATGTATACACACACACACACACACACACACATACAGTCCATCTTGAGTGCTTTCAAAAGCACATGAATAGTGCATACTTCTGACTTTTTAGCCCTTGGATCTATAATAGTATCACTACCAAATAGTAAACCCTAGGCATCCAAGGGTTAAAAAGTTGAGAGCAAACACTTTTCACGTGCTTTTGAAAGTATTCTCTCTCTCTCTCTCTCTCTCTCTCTCTCTCTCTCTATATATATATATATATATATATAATTAGGCTACTATACTATCAATGATACTAAGCACTTGGTACTATCAAATTTTTGGCCCTTGGATGAAGGGATGTGCGGTTAGGATGATAGTGGTCCCCTAGGGTTTAGTGGATGGTTGCTGGAATCGTATGATCTAAAGGATAGAAATGGTCAAAGGGATAGATCTAACGACAAAAAACTTGATAGTACCAAGTGTTTGATACTATTGATAGTATAGTAACCGAACTCTCTCTCTCTCTCTCTATATATATATATATTGAGAGAAAGAGAGAGAAAGCTAGAATACTTCTAGAAGTAAATAGAGCTGCTTACTTCCTCATCATTTTCAGCGATAGGATGTTTGAATCAATAATCGGCTCTGTCAAATATGACCTAGGCTATTTAAACTTCTTAGAAACCAAATTTTGTGATTTTATAATATCATTTGCCTAGTGATTAAGCGGGGTCAAATTCATCTTATATTAGCCATTAAAAAATTGTCAACTTTTTAACCACTTGAAGACTGAGCAAATGATATAAAAAAATTATGAAATTTGAAATCTACGAAGTTCAAATATCCTTGAATATATTTAACAGTGTCGATCGTCGATTTGGATACCCCCTTGGTGGAAACGATGCGGAACCAAACAGCCTCGTTTACTTCTAGAAGTGTTCTAGCCTAATTGTGGGAAAATATTGTGTTAAGTTGTTCATTTACTTAATCTTGTTTAACAGGTTACTGTAGTGTCCCAATCCGAGTAGCAACCATTGGTGATAACACTACTCTAAGACCAGGATGACTATAACGAAGTTCGGGCCTTATCTTGCAGGGTAATCACTTAATTCGCCAGAGAGTGATCACACCAAGCTTCGGAACACCTCTCCAATAGCGACAAGATGGAGAGAGAGAGAGAGAGAGAGAGAGAGAGAGAGAGAGAGAGAGAGAGAGAGAGAGAGAAAGAGAGAGAAGGGAGAGGGGAGGGAAAAGAGTTTGTAAATTTCTAATTCTGTTAGTTTAGTTACAACTACCACTATTTATAGCTGCTATTCTACTAGGCCCTATTGGGCCTTATTCACTAATGGATCTAGGTTCTGGGTTACCCGTCTTGGTGTTGTGCTTCTACCCGCTTGGGCCTGGGCCTCCACCTCTTTGGCGTAACGGGTCGGGTCGAGTCGGTATCTGCTAGCCAATACCCATGTATCTGCTCCTTTATCATGCTGGCTGGAAGCTTCTGGAGTCCTTTCTACCCTACTCTCCCCCATTCTTTCTGTCGCCTCCAGTAACTTCGTTTTCCTCACCGTGCGAGGTAACTCTATTTAGAGGTCGAAGGTAGCCGATGAAGCTTCCCTTCCTTTGCTCGCTATCCGCCCTCCTCCACTTCGAAGCTAAGTACCTTTCTCCATCTGTTGTACCCCTTCTCTTATTTATCCCATCCTTTCCCTTATTTCTCTCCCTTTCCCTTCTTGTAGGTGTTACAACTCCCTCTCTCATCGGCTGATCCTTGTTCTCAAGGATCAAAGCTGGGAAAGTGCTTTTTAAGGATCCAACAATCCTCCTAAGTCGCTAACTTTGTGAGCAGAATACTCCATCTTATTAATATTTCAGTTGCGGCCTGTTTTCCCCAATTGACTATGCGCTGTTCCAAGATTCCTTCCGGTTCGGCTAGGAGTTGCCCTTCTTCCCCGACCACGGGAACTGTTGGCGACACCTTAGTAGCTGACGCATAACTCTTCTTTAGCAGCGAAACATGGAATATCGGCTGTATCTTGGACCTTTCAGGTAACTTCAGTTTGTAGGCCACCTTTCCTATACGTTCCGTAATTTCAAAGGGCTCGTAGGATGTTGTCGCCAATTTGAGATCCTTTCTCACTACTACCGAGATCTGCCGATATGGTTGTAGAGGCTTATAGCTTAAGATAGACCCATTCCTCCACACTATACTCGTTCTCCTTCCTATGATTATTTGCATGCTGTTTCATCCGGTTTTGTGCCATTATTAACCTGTCCTGTAGCGTTCGAGTAAGGTTTGCCATTTCCTGTGCCCATTCTCTTTCCTCCCGTGAGGTAGCTGCCCCCGCAACGGCCACCAGAGGGTTTGGGGAAGGGTGCCCATACAAAGCCTCTAAGGTGTCATACCGATAGCAGAGTGAAAATTTGTGTTGTACCACCACTCGGCGTGTGCACACCACTGGTGCCACTTATGCGGGTACTGTTAACATAGCCATCGTAAGTAAGTTTCTAGACACTGGTTTAACCTCTTTGTTTGCCCGTTTGTTTGGGGGTGGTATACTGTGCTCAGGTGTAGCCTTGCGCCCATCAGTGTGAAGAACTCAGTCCAAAATTGACTATTAAAAATTTTATCCTAGTCCGATACGATACTCCACGAACACTCGTGTAATCTATACACCGAATCCAAAATTGCCTTGGCTACCTCTTTTGCCGAAAAGAGGTGTCGCAAGGAAAGGAAGTCACCATATTTTGTTAGTCTGGCTACTACCACTAGAATTGTATTCTTCCCTTTCGATTTGGGTAACGACTCAATAAAATCCATACTAATGTCTGCTCACACCTGCTGCGGCACCGGTAGGGGCTGTAAGAGCCCAAGGTACAACTTATTTTTAGTTTTGTTCCGGGCACGGATGCTACACTCTTGTACGAATTTTTCTAAGTCTCTTTTCATTCCCGGCTAGTAGAAATAGCTCTTCATTCTTTGGTACGTTGCTTGTATCCCGGAGTGACCCCCAATCGCGGAATCATAAAATAGTGTCATCAGCTTATCTCTTAAAGGTCCATTTTTTCCAATACAGAGTCTCCCTTTGTATCTCAAGACTCCTTGGTTACACTGATAGTGCTCATGGGATCTTGAATGTAAGGTGAGGGATGTAAAAAGTTGTCCATATTGAGGATCACCCTTATAGCTCTCAACCACTTCTGTCACCTATGCAAGTATTACCGTGGTGATAGCCACGAGATTACCTTCCTCTGCAACCCTCCGAGAGAGGGCATCGGCCACTGGATTTTCTCTCCCCTTCTTATACTGTATAACGTAATCCAATCCCATTAGTTTTAGCATTCCTTGCTGCTTCATTGGTGTGGCAATTTTCTACTCCAGCAAATATTTAAGACTCTCGTGGTTGGTTCTAATTATATATCCCTTGAGGCTCAAGTAATGTCGCCACCTTTGAACCGCCATTAATATCGCTAAGAATTCCTTTTCGTATGTTGAGAGGCCCATGTTTTTTCCTTTAATGGCCTTACTTAAGAATGCCACAGATTTTCCCTCCTGAGGTAGTACTACCCCAATCCCCTTGTCACATGCATCCACCTCTAAGGTGAATGACTTCTGGAAGTCGAGCAGCGCTAACACAGGTGCTGTTGTGATGGCTCTTTTGAGGTTCTTAAAAGCCTCTTGTGTCTCATTTGTCCAGCCGAATTGGTCATTTTTTAGTAGATCGGTAAGCGACCCGCTGATGGTTCCATGGCTTTTAACAAATTTTCTTTAGTATCCGGTTAATCCCACGAACCCTCTGAGTTCTCTTAGGTTATATTTGGTTGGGGTATAAAGAGGGGAGATAAGGTTATCCCCCCTCTTTATACCCAAACAAGAATATTGAGGGTGAGGGTGGGAACAAGCTTCCCACCTAAAAAAAAATTTATAAATTTTTTAAATTTATAATTTTTTAAAATTTTTAAATTTTAAACTTTAATTTTTAATAAATTTTAAAAATTATAAATTTTTAAAATTTTTAAATTTTTAAATTTTTACATTTTTAAATTTTTACAAATTTTTAATATATAATTTTTTTAATTCTAAAATTTTGTATACAAATTTTTTAATTTAGATAAATTTTTTTAAAAAATTAAATTAATTTTTTTAAAAATTTTTAAATAAATTATTTTTTTTATATACAAAAACAAAATTTAAATACAAATTATAATTAAATTTCTTTTAGATTTTTTTCTCTTTATTCTTTGTATTCTACTTTATCAAACCAACAACGAATTTTATTATACCTGGTACAAGTCTAATACTCATCCAAACACAAAATTATATTAGTTCTTGCTTGTTCCTGAATCTATACCTATTTCTGGAATAAACAGTTCTCACTTATTTCCCAACTAAACGCAACCTTACTGTTTTGGGAGTTGGCCAGCTACTCATGGCTTCTATCTTAGAGGGATCCGTAGCTACCCCATTTTCTGAAATTATGTCCTAAGTACTCCACCTTTTGCCCAAAAGAGCATTTACTGCGCTTAGCAAATAACCTGTTCTCTCTTAACTTTTCCAGAACTAATTTCAGGTGCTCCAAATGCCCTCCCAGGTTGTCATTGTATACTAAGATATCATCGAAGAAGACTAAAACAAAATTTCTCAAGTAAAGCCTAAACACCTCATTCATTATAGCCTGAAAGGTGGTCGGGACGTTCGTTAGCCCGAAAGGCATCACTTTGAACTCGTAGTGCCCCTGGTGAGTTCGGAATGTTGTCTTGGGTATATCTTATGTGCTTCCTCTGATTTGGTGATATCCTGATCTTAGATCCAATTTAGAGAACCATTTAGCACCCCTTAACTCCTCCAGCAACTCATCTATAATCGGTATAGGGAACTTATCTTTTACCGTAGACTTATTCAGCTACCTATAGTCGATACACATTCTCCAAAAGTCATTCTTCTTTTTTACCAACAGTACCAAAGAAGCGAAGGACTATTACTAGGTTGTATAAGGGCCTAATCCAACATTTCTCTAATCTGTTTCTCAATCTCCCCTTTTGCTCGAACGAGTATCTATACGGCTGGATGTTCACAGCTACGGCCTCCAGCGTCAATGGTATACGGTGATCTTGAGTCCTGTAGGGCAGTAGTTCTTTAGGATCCTCAAAAACGTCTGAGAATTGATCCAACACTTCCAATATTGTAGGCTCGGTTGTGGGCTCCCCCTTGTCCCCTTCGATAACCGAGAAGTGGCTAAGCACACAACAACCGGCTCCTCTTGCTACCTGATTCCATTGCTTTGCAGTGACTAACTTTAACTTGGCCCTTTCAATCAGTCCCTTAGGCACCAACTTTTGTCACTCCTTAGAAATGGTTATGGAGTTCTGCTGAAAGTCAAATGTGACCCGACCATAAGATTTGAGACAGTCGATGCCTAGTACCATGCTGGATCCTTCTAACCTGATAACTCATAAGTCTGTTTTAAAAGCGTGCCCTTGCATCGTACAAACGAACTCCGAGCGCTTCAACTTGCTCAATATCTTCTGCCCATTGGCTACTGTCACCGTGAGGGGTGGCGCCGCTATTATTTGGGACTTTATCGCCTTGGCCGTCTGAAAATTGAGGAAGCAATGAGTGTTCCTAGTATCGACCAATATGATTAATGCTCTATTCTTAGGGTCCCTTTGTATATTAATCATATCATATTGTTTCTCTCCGCTCGGGGCATACGCAAAGACCCCTACTTATTCCTCCTCCTCAGCTGACCCTTCGGATTCCCTCTTCTACTCTAGTCCATAACCCTCTGATAAGCATTCTTCATCATAGACTTCCAGTACCTCCTCGCTCCCTTGTAGTATATTGAGACCCTTGTGTGCACATCAATGCCCAGGTTGATTCTTATCCCCACACCTGAAACAGAGTCTTGCGGCCCTTCTCTGTTCAAATAGTTGCCTACCTCCTTGGTCGGATCCTTCTGCTGAATTGAGGGCTGGAGTTTGGTATGCTCTATTGATCTATTGATGTTGGTCTCGGGGTGCAGTTTCAAGTATGTATAAGGTGGCCCTGAGGATCTGGGGGTAATCCCTTCTTATTCATGATATATAGTGCCTCCCATGCAACTTGGCTTGTTCGTAAGCTTTCTCTAGAGAGTTCGGGCGTGCAATGTCCATGAAGGGGACCAGCTCCTCCCTCAGACCATTGATGTAGCAGGGAATGAAGTACTCTGTGATGTAGGAGTTGTAATGCAGCAGTTGGCACCTCAAGTCCTCGAACTTCTCCTGGTACTTCTCCCTGGTTCCCAATTGTCTAAGATTATTGAACTTCCTGATAAGCTACCTTTCTCCTGCATGTAAGAACCTTTTACACACCGCCTTTGTGAACTCCTCCCATGTTACTCTGTGTAATATCTTGACCTTTCCTGTTCTCTTATATTTTCCTTGATGATAAATTAAGTGTTAGGGGAAGTAAACTATCGAGTCTTCTTGGGTAGAACGTCGGTGGTGGCGGGTATTTTTCGGTAATAGAGCGCGAAAAACGGTGAACGACAAAGCGATCGGATCGGAAATCCGGCTTACGGATCTCCTGGAATGGGTCTTTTGTGTTAACGGGTACGATAGGATAAGTCGAACCCGTTAAGACCTCGGTGCATCGAAATCCGTGCCAGATATTTTAGAAACGTTGCTTAGGTGGCACACTTATCTAGAAGTTGGTTGGAGAATCCCTCTTATCGGAATTTCGGGTTTTGTACGTAGGAGAAAATAATTGGGGATTTTTTCTTGATACGTACATGTGAAGAGGGAAAAGAAAATAAATTAATAAAAATATAGAATTATACCTCGACTACCGAAAACCCTAGTTTTAAAAGATCGCCTCTTCTAACTCTTTCCTCTTGTGCGTGCCGAAAACCGAGATCGGAAACGTCGTCGATACCGGAGAGCGGATCCAAAAACACCACCGTCTACGGAGATCGGGATCCCGTTGCCTCCTCCATCGGAACAAGGTTAGTGTTCGATTTTCGGGTTTTGGGTCTTGTCCTTCTTTATCTTGTACCGCGTGCCCAAACCTTCCGCCGCCGCGATGCCCTAAGGCACCGCCGCCGCGGTGTGCGGGCACGCCGCCACCCGTGCCACGTGCCGCGCGGGACCGCCGCCTGCGAGGGGCCACACCGCACGCGGCGCGGTGCGGCGTGCCGCGCGGGGCCACCTCCCGCGCGGGGCCGTCTCCTGCGTGGGGCCGCGCCGCGGGCTGCGCGGTGCAGCGCGCCGCGCGGAGGCCGCCGCCGCGTGGGGCTGTCTCCCGCGCGGGGCCTCCTCCGGCGCCGGGCCGCGCCGCAGACTGCGCGGTGCGGCGCGCAGCGCGGGGCCGCCTCCCGCGCGGGACCGCGCGGCGCGGAGGCCGCCACCGCGCGGGGCTGCCTCTTACGCGGGGCCGCGCTGCGCGGAGTCTACCTCCCGCGCGGAGGCCGCCTCCCACGCAGGGTCGCGACGCGCGCTGCAAGGTGCCGCGCGCCATGCGGTGCCGCCGAGCGGGGGCAAGTGCTCGCGCTGCGCGGTGCGGCGCGCCATGCCATGCCGCCGCGCTGGGCAGGTGCTCACGCGGGGCGGTGTCGCATGCGGTGCGCTGCGCGGGGTAGGTGCCCGCGTAGGGTCGCGCCGCCGCCGCCGCTCGGCTTGCCGCCCTCACTTGGCGCGAGCGGGGTCTCAGTCCTACTAGCGAGTCGAGTCTGACCAGTTGTTTCTTTTGGGGACTTTGTAGGTCCGGGAGTTGTTCGAGGGCGTGGGTCGGCTCCAGGCGTTTCATTCGACGCAACTCGAGGTGGGTACCTTTGTTTGTGTTTCGAAGTATGTTTTCAATTGTAACTTGTAAGAGTAAAGTAGATGTGCTGTTTGTTATCGCCTAACCCCTGTTTACATGAGAATCCCTTTACTAATATCTGTTGCGACTGAACGTCGCGATGCTCTATGTTACACACTGATTGCGGTCATTCTGCTCAAGGCTGCTTACACGTACACAGGCGGTTTGGCCATCGCATGGGTGTACTTTTCCGGAAAGGTGGTCCGTTGACCCGTGTACCCCACAAAGGTGAAGGTGTCGTGGTGGGGACGCCTCGCGGTTACTTACGGTGTTGCACAAGTACCGTGGAGGGGTTAAAGCATTAAGGTGAGAGCAAGGTGTTCACTTGTGCCAGAGGTCTTTAGACCTTATGGCAGTTGCTCTGTTTCGATTTACAGGGAGTTACTGTGGATTCATGAGGGAAAGTTTGGATGCTCGGGTGTATCGGTTTGTTTTCATTTCAGTATTTACCGCATTGTACTTGTTTACATCTACTCTTTTTGTCACTGACTTCCCACACTGTGACAGGTTCGGTCAGGGGTGGGCTCCGGGACGACGGTGAGGTTTCGACTAGACGACCGTAGCTTCGTACTGTGGCTAGATACCTTTCCTTTATACTTTTGGTTAGTTAAATTTGTTAGGTAGCTTGTGGTTTCTCTTTAATGTGGATGTTGTGGACGCTATAATCTTGCGATGAACGCTTTTCTTTATCTTCCTCTTAGTTCGGCCATTTTCAAATAAAGAAAAGGTTTGCGAAAATTGCTTTGGAAAAGAATAAGGTGTCGTGTGGGCACCGTCTTTTAAACCCGTGGATTTTATCCTTTCAAAATTGGGAGGCCGTATTCGAAATGTTGTATGATTACCTTCTCCCTTCTCTTTCTTTAGTTGTTTTCCTGACTATTGTCGTTAAAGTGCAAATCCCGAATGTGACGCCGTGCACATACAAAGGAGGCTCCGTCCGTTTGTGGGGCGAATTTGTATGTGTGGCGGGTCTGGCACGTACCGGAGAGTGGAGTTGTTTCAAAAAAAAAAAAGAGATATACGTTTTCCGCATATTTAAACCTCCGGGGCGTGACACTCTGGGCCTGTTAATGTAGTACCCTTGTTTCCAAATCCTCGCCTTTCCCCCTAGATGCATGGTAGCAATGTTAAGCCACGTCGATTGAGAGATCTGGAATATTTTAGAGTAATGCTCACAATCCTTGATCCATGCCCTCGGATCATATCCCCGCAGAAGGTCAAAAATTTCAGTTTGGGGTATGGTGTGTGCTCGTATGTGGAACCCTTGTGAACCCTTCTATGGTGACTGTCCTCCTCCTCAGAATCCATGTCCCTGTCTAGAGTTGGTAGTAACCCCTTACCCCTATCCTCCTTGTGTTCTTGCAAGCTCTCATTATTTCCTGATTTCAAGGAGGACTCCTGCCGCCTCGTGATGCCCTTCCGGCTTTGTGCCGCAGGCTGCGAAGGAGATGGCTAAAGTGTTAGTAACCTCCGCAACTCCTCATACATTATCACTCAACATTAGCTCATGCCTTTTAATTGATTCTATTAAAAGAGCTTCGTAATGATTTTGCTCGGCCTCTTTGATCTTGGCTATCTGACTAGTGAACTCCCCCGCCTTCCGCTAGTACTCGTTGGTGAGCTTTTGCACTCTCTCTTCCAGTGAGATCAGGTGCTCATTCAAATCCCTCAACCTGATTCCCTCTGCTATTTTACTAACTGGTGTGTACTTGAATCTGTTTTGCTTTTGCTTCCCAATTGCCCTCTTATTCCTTGAGTCTAGACCTTGTCCTCGAGATTAAGACCTAGGTTTTTCTTGAGTCTAGTACTGCTCTGCTGTGTTGTTCCTCCCCTTCTCAGTAAGCTCTCAGTACTGTTACCATAATAATTTGTGGAAACCCCTAGGGAGGGTATGAGGTCTAATGGCTAGTCACATCCCTTTTTAGCCATTAAGAGAATTTCACAAAGCCATATGGTGATTCCAATTCACAAGAACTAATACTCGCAAGATTGTTCCAATGTAAAGGGGTTAAGATACTTACCTGATGCCTTAGCCTTGTATGATTGAGCCGCTCTTCAATTCTTGTGGTGAGCCAATTCCGATCTGATTATATGATGATCTTGTTGATCTAATGAGTCATTGCTGATGATGTAGCCTTGTTGTGATATGATACTGAGGAGTTGAGGCCTTGGGATCAGAACTGCGTTGATACCACTTGTAGTGTCCTGATTCGAGTATTAACCGTCGGTGATGACACTTCTTAGAGATCAAGATGGCTACGATGAAAATGAAGATGAAGATGAAGAGGGAGAGGGAGATACTTCTTTGAGACCAAGATGGCTACGATGAAGATGAAGATGAAGAGGGAGAGGGAGAGGGATAGAGATAGGGGGTGAGGGAAAAGAGTTTGTAAATTTCTAATTCTATTAGTTCAGTTACAACTACCACTATTTATAGATGCTATTCTACTGGGCCCTATTGGGCCTTATTCATTAATGGAGCTGGGTCCTAGGCTACCCGTCTTGGTGTTGGGCTTCTACCCGCTTGGGCCTGGGCCTCCACCTCTTTGGCGTAACGAGTCGGGTGTCGGGTCGGTATCCGCCAGTCGATACCCGAGTATCTGCTCCTTTCTCATGCTGGCTGGAAGTTTCTGGAGCCCCTTCTACCCTACTCTTCCTCATTCCTTTTATCGCCTCCAGTAGCTTCGTCTTCCTCACCGTGCGAGGTAGCTCCATTTGGAGGTCGAAGGTAGCCGATGATGCTTCCCTTCCTCTACTCGCTATGCGTCCTCCTCCACTTTGAAGCTAAGTACCCTTCTCCGTCTTACTTGCTATACCACTTCTCTTATTTATCCCATACTTTCCCTCATTTCTCTCCCTTCCCCTTCTTGCAGGTTGTTACAGTTACTTGGAATGTTTGAAGTAATTGAGCATTTAGTGAGGAATATGTGTCTCATACCACTTTTTTATGTGCTCATATTTGCCTTCTGTAACATTTTACTATGCATAGAAAAGGAATCATCTACACCAAAGTGCATTGTGTTTAGGCTTCTTTGCTATTCCAGAATTGAAGCTGGACTTCTGAACACTGCTGGAAGAAAAATTAAACAAAAGCTAGACCACGAATGAAGCTGATTCCCTCGTACAGTCGAATTGCTTAGCTGTTTTCTTGTTTGATCTCAAGCTTGAAACTCAAATGTACTTGTTTCGAGGTCAGAACTTGATCCTCTACTCTTCAATCACAAAAGTTTCATCCTTGAGCTATGCTCAATTCAATTAGCTGAGCAACTTTTTCCTATTTCTTCACGTCTTTTAAATAGACATAGCTTGTCCAAATAAAGTTTTGCTCCGAATATTTTATGCGACTGGACATGATAAACTTGTGCCTGCTAATTTACTTGAAGGACGAGCAATCCAAATTTCAAGAGAGCGGTGTACTAAGTTGCTTATCACAGATTCAATGACTTTGATATTGTTGTCGTAATGTGCAAGAAAGAAAGTTGTCGTAAATTTCTGCAGCATTTTTAGTATGACAATCCTCACTTTTAAGTTTCTGGAATTGCCTGATGCCATCCTTAATGACTTTCTTGTTGACTGTTTCCTCAGTTAAGTAGGTTGACTTGTTTTTCTTAAATGTGAATTGTATAAGAAAGAAATCTTCTTCACATGTTGATGTCTTATGATGCTCTTCCTTAGTAGTAGTTTCAGTTGGCTACACATCCTTCAAAAAGCTTTGCATTCGCTAGTATGTTCAACACAAGGAATCTTCGCTGAAAGTTTCTGGAACTGCCTGATGCTATCCTTTAAGACTTTCCTGTTGATCTTTTTTGGTTACTGTTCCCTAAGTTAAGAAGGTTGATTTGTCTTTTCAATTGTGATTTGTAGAAGAAAGAAATCTTATTTACATGTTATTTGTTTTTGGGGAAGTACATGTTAATTGTCTTATGATGCTTATCCCAAGTTGTTCCAGTGTTTACAAATACAATTCTCAGAATAAAGCTTGTTTACATTTGAAATCTTTCTCAGTTCATTGTTGATTGATTGTTGGATCTTTGATGCCGTTGTTCTTTGCGATCCTTAGTTACCATGTCATCCAATTTTGGAAAAATTTTATGCTTCAGGCTCATTTTCTTGTAATTTGATTGTCCACAATCTAAACTGCATTACACATTCTTGAAAAGGCTTTCAAAACCATTTCTTGTCTATTTGCTTTTAGCTCAGTTATTA
The DNA here is from genome assembly GCA_029204045.2 of Tillandsia leiboldiana. Classification (NCBI taxonomy): domain Eukaryota; kingdom Viridiplantae; phylum Streptophyta; class Magnoliopsida; order Poales; family Bromeliaceae; genus Tillandsia; species Tillandsia leiboldiana. The sequence continues at coordinate 3,472,388 of CM055082.1, forward strand.
CAAAACCATTTCTAGGAATAAATATATATAATTTTTTAAAATTTGCAGACTAGTGATTAGGGTCTCTTGTAGCTAAGTTTGAGGTCAGAAGTTCAGACCTTCTTATATGCTTAAATCTGGGCTGAAGACTCATTTTAAATTTATAGAAAGAGGTTAATAGGGTATGAGGCCTACAGATGGTGTGAGAAAAAAAAAAAACAAAAAAAAACAAACAAACTTTATCTATCAGTAGTATTGCTTTAAGAGGATTCAATTAAAAAAGTATAAGATGAGATGGAGAGATCTTTACTGCCAGGTATCAAAAATCAATTTTTTTTTTTTTTAAAAAAAAAAAAAATTAAAAACTATGAACTGAAATACAAACTTCAAACCTCATCTAGTTTAATATCAAATCTAGATGCTGGATTATAATCATATTGATCAAAAACAAGCAGGTGAGGCATCTAAAAGATGCCTAGATTGTCTTTTTTATTTTCTTTTAACTACTATTTTTTTTTGAGAAATTGATGCAACATATCTCCAATCCAATGTATGAAATTTGCTAAAATTTCGTATTCAAATAGGCCATCAAATTGGCCTTCATTGTTACAAGATAAATTTCAGGAATACAATTTAGCATAAATACACAAACACGAGCTAAGTAGTACCATCTATGAAAATGCATCAATTCATTTCACTTCCAAGTTGCATAAGACTCTTTTGTCCGACCTATTTAACATATTCAAGATCACATGAAAGCCAAAACACACAAATAATTTATGTTTTTCACTACAGAATTGTCCACACACAACTATACTGTAACACTACATGCATATCTAATTGGTACAACGTAACAAAGATATGCTATTCTATTCTATATTACATCCGACAGATACATATTCTTAATAGAAGTTGGTTCACACTGTTGCGACGAGAGTTTGCTGAATCAAAATCCGAGCCCTTCTCTTCTTAGTGAAGTGTGCCCATTTGATCGGTGCAAGAAGCTTAACCCACCTACGGTGCAGCGACGGTGGGGCAATGCTACAACTAGTTTCACCACCCGATGAGCTAGGGAGATTGTTTATAGGAGTCTGGATCAGCCCTTCGAAGAAGCTCAGGTCAAAGCTGCTCATTCGCGAGAAACTACAACTAGTTTCACCACCCAATGAGGCGGGGTGATCGTTTATGGAAGTCTGGATAAGCCCTTCGAAGAAGCTCGGGTCCAAGCTGTTCATTCGCGAGAAAGTGGGTTGAACTCTAAAAGACTCCATGAATGGTGACGACTCAACTTGATTCTGAGAACACATTTGAGTACCTTGTTCATCTGTGGAGTTAAAACTTTGATTAAGAATAATGTAATAACAAAAGAAAAGACCAAAAAAAAAGATATTAATTCATATTTGATAATTGGGTTATAATCGAACGTGAAGTATTGTAGTTCGCCAACTGGCACTCACAGATCTGAGGGTCAAAAAAAGTATCATCAGTGGGTGTGATTTCCATTGGCAGGGTGGAAACCAGAGAATTATCTCTTTCAAATAAGACATCCTGATCAAAAAAGATTAGAAAGAAGGAAATTATATGGGTCAGGCAAATGCAGTAACTTTGTAATAACTTTTCAGATACTTGGATTAACAAATTCATAATATGTGAAGTTCGTATCACCATATAGATGTTAAGCATGTATTTCAACTTAAGCCTTTTTGTATATAACTAAAGATATAATCGTATTATGCTTGCGTCATAGAAAAGGTCTTATTCCTAATAAAAAATAACCTCAGAGCAAAACATCGCAGTTTTCTAGTAGCAGGCTATTTATATACTCCCGGAAACTAAGAACAAAATTAGCAGCTTTTATTACCACATAATGCTGTTATCACCCTCATGTCAAATTTATCAAACTCCTGCCGAGGCATACCACAAAATTTGGGTTAAAATGAAATTGATGATTTGAAGAAAAAAGGGTCTATTACGATAATGTTAAACTGTAGCCTTGGAAGAGAAGAAAAACTGTTCTTATATGAATTACCTTTACGGTAGTTCGGGATTGCTCTAATGACTCAATGCCCAGTGAATAAGGCAGTGTCCCGAAACATGCTTCTGAAGCTGCCAAAATTTTCAGATTAGTAAAACATCACAATATATATTATTAATTTAGTACAAAAAATTGCAAAATCCAATTACCATTATGTGTGACTGGTAAACCAGGAAACTCTGAATTCAGAGCAGTGGTTGTGATATTGTCAAGTGATGAGTTTCCCATCTCCAATGGGAGATTCTGCAGCATGAGAAAGAGATTAATACTTTTCAGTATGTATCAAAGAAACTATGTAAGAATAAGAAGATAAAAGGAAGAAATAGGATAAAAGTTAAAAAGCATACACAACCTTGTTGAACTAGGCGCATTCTGAAATGGGTGTCGCGCTCAAAAAAAATTTGATTTGAGTACCAGCTTTTTGATAGTTTCGATTATCAAAGCATTCCATCGAATTATGTTAAAACTCAACAATTTCCGCCAAAAAAGTAATAAAATATTATGGTAGGTTACCGTATGCTCCATCCAAAATGTTAAGATTACCATTAAGCTTTAACAAAGACGTAGTCAATATATTGTAAGCTTCGGATGGAAAAAAATAAAAAAAACTGGAACCTAAATACCTGCTCTCCTCATCTTCCTTGTTTTTTTTTTTTTTTTTAATCTTCTATTCGGTCTCAAATAACATATGCCTGAGATTTCCTTTTTTCTTCAATTCTCCTCACTATCCACCTTACTTTCCTTATATTAATGCATATAAATATATCTTTTACGGGCACATAGACAAACACCAACTTTAAAATGGTATCTGAGTAATGCCGCATAGTTGCGGGGATACATATAAAAAAAGAATCCGTTTCGTTCGGTCATACTTGAACAAACTGAGACCCGATAACCCACTACGTCATGTTGTTCATTGTAAAAGCCAAAATGAACTTTGGGAATATTTTCGAATCGAAATCAACTTACACTTGTTTGTGCAATTGAAGTGTATTGTTCTGTTTGATGATTATGCAGATCAATAGAAGTGTGTTCCATGAGTAAATGAGGTGAATCCTCGCTTGCTATAGAGGTTTCTTGCGGAAGACCAGCTTGAGAATATACTTGATCTGCTAAAATTGCTGTATTAATGATAGAACATGGCATGGGATAGTTAAAAGAAAGCTACTTATATATATATATATATATATATTTATATCCCTGCAAAATCTCAATCTTTATATATGCCCTACGAAAACATAATGTCTTGCATATACACGGTTTCACTGACAAAAATATGCATTTTCTAAAGAAGAATCAATTTCCACATAAATTGGATGATACCCTAACTTAAAATAAGGTTACTATTGTAAGAAATAGCACTAAGAGCTATCTGTGAAAATTCAAATTTTACAGTATTATATATGTAAACTTTAAATGGATAGATGACTGAATGTATTTGAAGGGAAAAAGAAATCAAACAATAAGTCATCAAACTATGAAAATAGGAATTTACCAGAATTTATTATCGGGAAGGTGGAAATATGCGGCAGCGGTGAACTTGATCTTGGTAAAAAAGTAACATCACTTGAAAGGAGAGGCACAGGACAGTCGTTAATCATTCTATGATCAAATTGCATGCCATTTATGTTTTCATATGCTAGATTTTTCCATGATTCCACTGACTTCTGCTAACAAATGAACGGAATTATTTGTCAGCTTACCAGCTTCCATGACAAAAAAAATAACAAGCTATTCTTAAAACAGGGGACTCTTTAATATAAAGAATTGGGTTGTTAGTTGTTAGCGTCATCAACTTCAATACTCCTGAACATGTAACCAAATATAAATAGAACATATTCATGCATCACAATTGAAATCTGTAAACATCAATTACTAGAAAATGTGAATGAATGCATGCATTGTCTTAACGATGAGAAAGCCCTTTCTACTCAGCTCTTTGTCCGAGCATTCAATCGAAATGTTAGTAAATCATAAACAGGGTATACCCCTTTTTCTCTCAAAAAGTTTTTTAAAAAAAAGATAAGTAAATCATAAGTTGCGTTTTAAGAAAGAAAAAAATAAGCATCTGTCGGGATGTGACGAGGTTATCAAGGGTGGTATAGCAGTCTCCAAATTTCACACCAACAAGACAATAAATAGAGTTGAAGAAAAGTACAGAAGGTACAATACTATTCTCTCTCATGGAAAAAGAATAGAGGTTGTATCCTAGATCACATTCCTTAGCAAGTTTAACAATCCCTTTCCAGAAACTTGTTGACATCCTGCTACCGAGAATCTGCAAATAGGGCAACAAAAAATATGTTTCCATTAGTATTTTCCTTTCCTCAGTATGGAAGTTTCTATTAGTTGATAGTAGGTAAAAACATACAAGCATCTCCCTAGTCCCACTAATAATAGGTCATTTGTAAATCAGACCTTTAACTTATCTTTTTCTCATATTTGAACCCCTCAACTAGCATGTTTTTTTTTCAAAGATTCGTACAAAACATAACAATCCTTTTTATTTTTTCACGGGATATTTTGTAATTAACGAATATTGCATTACATGATGGAATATTTCGTAACTATTTTGGCAGAAGCATTAAGATCTTACAGTATCTAACCTAATGGAATTTTCTAAAATTAATTAAAATGTTAGTTGGGGAGCTCAAATCCAAAAAGCTACAGTTCAGGGTCCTGTTTTTGAATGACCTATACTTGAGAGGGTGTTGGTAAATTCTTGCCTTGCTAGTAAGACAAAATAGTACACACCAAACTCAATAACTTACATTTCGCAGCTTGCTTTTGTCCGAAATGTAATATCTCAAAAAGTCCTGCACGGTTTTGATACCAAGTCCTTGAAGCCTCTTGTGATATATACCATCTTTCCTAATGTCTTTAAGCCGCCAAACTTCGTCATCCAATGAAAGAGTATGATGTTTTTGAGATGCTGAACATATTGTAACCAATAGGCTTAGATACCAAGCGTAAAGAAGAAATTACAACAACATATGCTTCTATTAAACAGCAATGCAGTACCAAAAATCAAAATATGTAGAGCCTCTTCTGCTCAATGGATTCTACAATTTAACCAACCATACCTAGCGCAGTTGGCTAAAGGCTCGATGGTTGGTGGTATCCTAAGTCCCAAATTCGAAGCCTAATTGTCTCACATTTCTAGCTGAGTTCATTTCAAAAAAAAAAAAAAATGTACGAAGCAGGTAGCATGCTACCTTTCTCTCAACAAAAAGAAAAAAAAAAGAATTCTACAAGTGAAGAAATTGTCTCCAAATAATTTAAGATCATTTATTTAGAGTTTTCTAACGGAACTTCAGGTAAGAGTATGGCATAAAAAACTAGAGAGATGAAATCTAGATTTAAAAAACTAGATTTAAAAAATTTTCAATATTCTCCATTTTCTAAATATATGTGATGTTCTTCTATTAGGTAAAGAGAGATTTAGATAGTATAAAATAACAATTAATTCCACAATATCTAAATGCTGTTGCACAAAGAATAGTTTCATACGAAAATCTTTTTAATGTAAATGAGCAATCACGTGGAGTCTATCAACAAATAGTAGATAACACGTTTCTTTTGCTAACTCTTCAAGAAAAGTCTCTAAAAAATAATTAGACAAAGTAGCGGAAGAGAAAAAATAGGCAGATTTTCACTGCCAAATTGTAGCATTGTACAGTAGCCCTTCAGTAATCAATACCTGCCGCTATCTTACTACATTGCATATCTAAAGAATAATAACATATTATCTTCACATAAGATATAATAGTTTTCAAAAATCAATAACTTAGAAGTTAGAAGTAAGGATTTGCCATAGGATCAAGCTCTTATCATCATGCTGGTGTTTATTATATATCTTTTCTATGTTTTGTCCAGTGCGCTAGGTCTCATCCATGAGTCCTCAACCCCGAAAATAATAAATAGAGATTTAAATTGACCGCCCTGCATCACTCAAGAACAAGAAACTATTGCCTAGACCTAGGCCACCACATAGGTCGTGGACCACTCATCCCATCTCCATCCAACCGATCCCTATATTTTTAATCCCCACTGTCGGGTCACCACCTATTCTTGACTTAAAAATTACTTTTTGTAAAATGTAAGTTGGCTGTTTGGATTGGAAGTATGAAAGGAATTGAGTAGAAAAGATACGCAGTCCACAACTAATGTGGCAGCCCAGGTTCCAGGCAATAATCACGCCTCACTCCTCAGTGCTCACAATCAATGTTGATCAATCATACTAATGTCAAAAAACCAATGAATTGGAAAGCAAAATATAGAAACATCAAATTAGACTTACATTCTACTCGGCGATCCTTCACCCTCAAAGGTTCAGTTATTCCTTCTTGAATTCTTTCTCCATTTGGCAAACTTTGAGCATATCTCACCCCAAGCCTAAATTTTTTAGTTTTTTGAAAACTAGAATTATCTGTAAAAACGATATTCCCAAGAGAAACAATCCCATTATTCAGCTTGATAAATCGTTCTCCTTTAAGTAATTGTCCTCTGTTATCTCGCGGAAGTGCTATTCTTTTATTAAACTCCTCCTCGCTCCAAGTCTCTCGATCGTCATTATTAAAGTCACCATTGAGGACAACAATCTCAACCTTAATTGACGAAAGAGGATCAGATGTGACAATAACCCTTTTATCATTATCAAATAAAGCTATTTTGACATCACTCCCCGCCTCTCCTTCTATTTTGTTAAAGGTATGAAGAGGATCACATATTTTGTTCTGGAATTTTAGATAATATGTGGGATGCTGAGCTCCACCAACTAGTTGTCTACAAGAAGAACATAGGAAACAATTAAACATAATGTGCCAAAAGGAATAAGAAAGAAAAAATAATAGGAGTACAATTAACATCCAATTGACAATGACGAAAAAGTAAAAAAATATACTTAAGGGAGAACTTCAAAATCAATCCTACCAACTAAATAGTCTACAACATGAAAGAAACATAAAAGTATAATAAAAAATTATAGTGAGGAAAAACTTCAAATTACAGCATTTCGCTACCTTGTGGTTTTGGTTTTTGTTTCCTATAAGGATTTGCCATTGGGTAGCAAAGTACAGCATTTTACAAATTACATCATGGGATTTACACTTAAAGCCCTGTGGTTTGTAAAAGAAGCACTTCGCTGCCACATATAAACAGCTAGTCCTTACAGAAAACAGAAATAAAATGTGCGAGTTAATAAGTGCTACTCTTTGAACCACAGGATAGTAAACAGCAAATGTCATATACCTTATTTTTACAAGGCCAGCAAAAATTAAGTAAAGCAATTGACAACTGATTTAAGTGTGAAACTTGTTTTCCCTATTATGGTTGGAAACTATGCAATACTTTCTGTATGCGTAAAACAAGATAGATTGTTGTTCACCGAATATTGTATTAATGAAGCATTTGAAGAGCAATACCCAGCTCAGCATAATAAAATGAAGTGAATTAGGAAATTATAGTAAGGAAAAGGTTATTTTACACATCAACATACAAGAAGATATATTATATTCAGTATGAAATTAACACTGAGAAGCAGCATTTATTAAAGCAAATATTATACCTGGGAATTGGGGTTATTATATACCTACAAAGTGCCCTTTCCGTCTCTTGGCGTACCTATTACAGAAATAGTATAAAAATTATGTCTCTGACGAAAGTCAAAGTTGCTACGAGTTATATTGGTAGCTAACACCATGAACATGTGCTATATTAAAGAGCCATTTTTTGGTGTTATCCCATAAAAATTTAGAATCTTGATAACGAGATCAACCTTAAATCGCCTAGGTAACTCAAATGAAATCACAACAAATAGGCGTGAAGATGCTCTACACCAAAGAGCCATTTTTTTATGCTAACACAAACAAATTTTCAATCTTGACAACGAGGTCAACCTTAAAGCACCTAAGTAACTCAACTACAGGGCATTAACGTGGAAATGAGCTATAGCAGAGAACCATTTTTGCTGTTATTATTCCATAAAAATTTAGAATCTTCATAATGAGATCAACCTTAAATGACCTACCTAACTCAAAAGGAAATCACAGAAAACCGACATGAAGTTGTTCTCCGCAAAGAGCCCTTTTTTGATGCTAGAAGAAAGTGAATTTTCTCAAGTTATTGTATAAAGTTATGTGGCAAAACGTTTTATTGTTTGCAAATAAAAAAAAAAAAAAATTACTGAATTTATTTTAAAATCTGAATTCAAAATTTAAATTTGACTCTAAAAGTTTAAAATTTTGAATATAAAAAATGAACCAAAATTTAAAATTTGACATTTTAATTTAAAATCTTAATTTTAAATTTTAAATTTTAAAATTAAATTTTAGAATTTAGAAATTTGAGAATTAAAAATTAAACTTTAAAATTTTAAAACTTACAAATTAAAATTTGAGATTAAAATTTAAAATTTTAAAATTTTAAAATTTCAAATTTTAAAATTTCAAAATTTAATTGTATCTTAATTTGAAATTTTAAATTTTAAATTTTAAATTTTTAAATTTCATATTTAATATTTAAATTTAAAATTATGAAATTTAAAATTTATAACTTGAAATTAAAATTTAATTTTAAATTTTAAATTTAAATTTAGAATTAAAATTTAAACTTAAAATTTTAGTTCAAAATCAGAATAGTATTTTAAAAAACAAGTTTTAGCTACGGCTGATTCTAAGCATCTAAAATTAGAAAATTGATTCTAAGAATTAGCATTAGATTTTGAAAATGAGGTTATCAACTGCTCTATCGAAAGAAGATTCACTTTTGATCATAAAATTACTTTCTAGAATGTAGGCCGAACACCCCTCGAACAACACAAATGAAACCACAGGGCACGGACGCGGAGATGCGATATACAAAAGAGCCAATTTATTGTTCTCAACCCATATAAAGATTGACGACCGAGACAAAGAATAAAGAAATCAAGCCCATACCACTCTCTGAACCATCGATTCGACCTCCTTTAAAAGTCTCCGCCGAAACCCCTCTCCCATCACCATCACCCTGCGACCAACGAGAAGTGGGAGGATTAAAACAAAAACAAAAACAAAAAAAAAAATCATAATCAGCCTCAAAAGTGAGCTCAATTGAAGAGTCGAAGCGAGTAAAACCCTAACCCTAACCCTAATCGCACTCGCAGGAGGCTGAGACGCCGCCACCCCCGCCGCGGCCGCCGCTGCGAGATCTCGCCGAGCTCCGAGGGAGGAGACGACGGGGGCGAAGTTGCAGGCGGAGCCATGGGGAATGAGCAGGAAGAGGGGCCATATTTATAGAGAGAGAGAGGGAAAGTGGAGGAGGAAAAGGACTTTTTGAAAATATGGAAGTTGAAATGAAAGTTCCCACGTAGAGAAAAATGAGAAAGAGAAAATAAAAATAAAAATAAAAAATGCTTTTTATATATCCCATTTAGGATGTACGGTCTACACCTTTATTTATTTTAAGAAAAATACTAAATGTACATCTCAAATGGGGTGTACATCTTACACCCACCTCCATTCTGAGGTGAGTGACATCGATATGACGAGTGAATGAATACCCACTCCAAGATGGGGTGGATGTGACGAGTGGATGAATATCCACTCTAAGATGGGATGGGTGCAGAATGTACACTCCCATCTGGGATGTACACCTAGCACTTCTATTATTTTAAAGGGACAATTGCCTATATATAATATATAATTTTACGGTCTACACCTCTAAATATAATAAATTTTATCCATTATTTCAAAATAAAAATATATAATTTTTATTTTAATGAATAAAATATATATCTTACCCTCTAAATTAAATTCACCATTACTATTCCAAAAATAAATAAATAATTGCTTTTTATCCAATATATATATATATATGGAAAATGCTATGTGTACACCCCTTTCGGGGTGTACATCATACACCCCACCCATCTAAGGGTGGGGGTGTGATGATGGATCACTTGATGTGACCCGTAAAAAGTATCGTCACCATTAAAATGATGGAGGTGTATGATATACACCCCTTCGGGGTGTACAGGTAGCATTGCTCTATATATATATATATATATATATATATATATATATATATATATATATATATATATATATATAGAGAGAGAGAGAGAATCCCTCGACTATACTCAAACTTGAAATGGCCCCTTCACGCCCATAAATAGCGTTATCCACGAGAGTTCATAAGTTACATTTAATTACTTTATAATTTTATTTTTATTTTATTATAAAAATTATTATTAAACATAATACTATCATGTGATTTTTCAAATTTTTTATTTATTATTGACTTGACAATAAATTTTTTTATTAAAATAAAAATTAAATTATAAAAAGGAAAATTTGAAAGCCTGTTTTTTTTTTAGAAATAAATTTAGTTAAAAATTATAAAATAATTAGGCTTAAAATTTAAAACTTCGGATACCAACCACCAAACTCTTTACCGCTTGCGGTAAGAAATGTGATCTGGATTGCTAACCCTAATTATAAATCATTTTAATTTGATTATCAAATTTTTCAAAATTTTAATTTTATCATCTATTTTTTAAATTTATTTAATTTGAATCGGTCAATAAAATTTTAATTTTGCCATCCCATAGTTCTAAAAGTTGCTCTTGACTATTATGTGATATAGGGTATTTTTAATTTGCCACAGTTCAAAAATTATATTTAATTATTCTGTAATTTTATTTTTATTTTACACTATCCGTTACGCTCTTTTGTTTAGAAATACACTTAGTTGAAAATCATAAAGCAACTAAGTTTCAAATTTAAAATCTAAATTATAAAATAGTTAAGTACATAAAAAATAATGCATAAACAAAAAATCCATAAAATTTGTAACTTACAAGAATTAAGAAATAATGCATATTTTTCAAGAATTAGCAAACTTATCTTAAACTAATAATGGTAAAAATGTTTAAAACTTAACGATATCTAACTTTTAAAATTTTGATTTTACGGTCTGATTTTTTAATTTTTTTTAATTTGCCAATTAGTAACTTTTAAATTTCAAATTTTAAATACTTTATTTTTTTTTATAAATTTAATTGGCATATTTTTTGTAATTAATGTAACTATAAAATTTATTAAATTAAGCAATTAGCTTTTTTTTATACGAATAGCTATCAATTTATTTAAATTAAATAAATTAAAAAATTTGAGAAATTGGGTCCTTTGTTGAAATGGTTTATAGTTTCAGATAAGTGTAATATACCCGGCCCGTTTGGTAACGGAATAAGGCAGAACTAGTTATTTCAAGAATAAGTATAAATTACGGAACTAGTGTAAAAAAGCGTTTTGAATGATTCCAGGAATAAGAGAATTTGTATTTGGTATGATAATGAGGAATAAGAGGAATAAAGAGTTTTAGTTTGATTAAATAATATTTTTGCCCTCAAATTTTATTATGTGACAAAACTTGTTAAATTCTAATTTCTTCATTTTAATTAATAGATTAAAGTCTTAAAAAAATGAGATAAAATCCAAATCAAAATCAAATTATATTTTATAAAAATAATATTTAATTTAACATTTTATTTGTTCTACTTTACAAAAAAAAGAAAAAAAAAAAGAAAAAAAATTATTCATCATATTTTTTGAAAAAAAAAATTTATGATGAAAAAAGATATATACTATTTATTTGCTATAAATTTCATATTACTTCCCTACTAATATATATAATTTAAATTTTTATTTATTTGCTAGGGATAATTTTGGAAAGAAAAATATAGTCGGATTTTACTGTGGGAACAGTAGTTCTCACTTATACCAGAAGCGCTGGAATAAAATATTTCCGTAGTTTTTAGTGTGTTTGGAGATAAGGGAATATCCCCTTATATCCTAAATAATTTTAAATTCAAACAGGTCCTAAGATTCTGTGAGAATAAGTTATCTGAAAATAATATATTTCGCATACGAGTTGATTTATCTCATTCTGAAAATATTTATTTAAAAATCAAATATAATATTTTAGGAATACATTTTTAATTCAGCTCTTCTTTTTTTTGAAAAAAAAATTACATGCAACCGCTTCGTATATTTTTTTAAAAAAAATAAATTTAACTGAAAATATGAAATAATTAGACTTCGAACTTAGAATTTCGAGTAGTAATCATCAAACTTTTTATAACTTAGACCGGTTTTAAAAATATATATTAAAGCGAGACTTGGGAGACTTCACAAAAAAAAATAAAATTTGCAACGGTAGTTACCTGGAAAGTACGCGTTCCCACTTGTGATGTCCCATTCATTAACAAATCGATTGGTATAGGTAATTAAATTCTTATCCGATCTTAAATTTGAATATGACAAACTTATTTGATACAAAATGAATATAGTTTTGTAAATTGAGTACGAAAAATAAATATTTGATGGATTTAAATTTGAGTATAAATTTTGTTTGTACTCGATTCGAACTAGCACTTTATCTCGAACCGAATTGATTTTACAATTTCGTTTAGCCTATATTTTCAAAAATTGATTTTGATTTGAAAAATTAATTTTAGTGAAAAGATGTAAGAGATTTGGATGAGTTTAAATAGAAAATGATTTTTCTGAATTGAATTTGTAAAATTGTTTGGCAAAAAATTTTACGATTTGCAAATAATAACTTTTTAAATAAATTTTATTTTAAAATATTTTAAATTTTAAATTTTAATTTTAATTTTGCATAAAATTTTAAATTTTTAAATCTAAATCTGAATTTTCAATTTCAAATTTAAAATCTAAATTTATATTAAAATTTAAAATTTAAAATTCAAAATTCAAAAATAAAATTATATATTTTAAAATTTTGTAATTTGTAATTTGAAAATTAAAATTTATAACTTTAAATTTTATCATAAATTTAAATTTTAAAACTTAAAATTAAAATTTAAAAATTTTAATATAAACATAAAATTTAAATTTTAAATTTTTGATTTTAGTTTAAAATTTGAATCTAAAATAAAAATAAAATTTAAAAATTTGAGTTTAAAATCATAATCATATTTTAAAAAGTAAATTTTAACTACTTCTGATTTTGGATCTAAAAAACTAAAAATCTAATTTTAAAAATCAGAATCAAAATTGAAAAATAAGATTGTCATAAGGGAAAATTTATTTTTTAGTCCAAAATCACGTTTCAAAAACTAGGTCTCTCTTTATTTCTCTCTCATGCAAGCGCTATCACACACATATCTTCTATACAAATATATAAATTTTTAATATTTTTTGCCACGTAGCAAATATTTTTTCACCTCACCAATTCCATTTCTTCATCCTACGCATAGTTTACAAATTTAAAAAATCGAATGGACGTGGAATATTTCTTCATCACGTAAGTTATAAATTTGAAAAACCGAAGGGATGCAACTCTTTTCTTTATTCTACGCATAGGTTACAAATTTGAAAAATCAAATGACATAGAATATTTCTTCATCTTCGGTTGGTTACAAATTTTAGAAATCGAAGGAATACCAAATATTATGATTTATCTACACCTAATCTAATTTGAAGAAAAAATATAAAGTAAATTTGAACTATTGTGATCGCGAAAAGGTAGAAAAAAATAAACGGAGGAGATTTAGTTTCGAAATTTATATTTTCCTTTTTTTTATTGTATAAAATTTTTTTAGAGCTAATATAGTGAAAGAGGAGACTCTCAAATTGAATGATTTTTTTCCTTCAAAACTCTTAATTAGGAATTAGGATTTTTTTTTTTTTTTTTTTTTTTTTTTTTTTGTTTTGTCGAAGCTCTTTTCTAGAACTCGATCATCGTGAGATTCGTCGATTTGGTACTGCTCTATTCTCTCTCGCGCAATTTTTTTCCCCCTTTTTGATCTTATTTGATTTCGAGTCGTATATATATATATTTTTTTCATAAATTCAATTTTGTATTATGTGCAGATTTTTTTTATATTTATTATTTTATTAATAAAATAATTTTTATAGGCATATCGAACGAATTTTTATACTAGTGTATATATATATATATATATATGGAAAATGCTAGATGTACACCCCAAATGGGGTGTACATCTTACACCCACCCCATCCTAGGGGTGGGTGAATTCCACTCGTCACATGATGTGACGAGTGGATGAATACCCACCCCAAGATGGGGTGGGTGTAGGATGTACACCCCCTTTGGGGTGTACACCTAGCACTTCTCTATATATATATATATGTGGAGAGAGAGTTAAGATTATGTGTTTTTAAAAGTCCGAATATCCGTGCTTCTAAATTATTTTTGATTATTGAACTTTCGAATAAACACGATCCACTTCATTAAATTTAATCTAGACTAACACCACTATTAATTAAATCCACGAGCCTAAATGCCACTAATCTCAAAATATATAAAAATTATAGTGTCATATCTAGCATAAATCTTATTACTACATGGAAAAAAAAAAAAAAATCCATAAAATTTGTAATTTACAATAATTAAGAAATAATGCATATTTTTAAAGAGTTACCTTTTCTTAAATTAATGGCAAAAATGTTTAAAACTTATTGATATCTCATTTTTTTAAATTTTGATTTTATGATCTGACCTTTTATTTTTTTGATTTAAAATTTTTTGTATTAAATTTGCTTCTATTTGAATCATTCTTGCACCTCTGAGGCTTCATCCCTTGCTTTCAAAGATTGAGTATTTCAAAATTTGAATGCTTCGTTTATTTTTATAAATTTAATTAGTATATTTTATATAATTAATATAATTATAAAATTTATTAAATTAAGCAATTAGTTTAAATTTTATATATGAATAGCTATCTAATTATTTAAATCAATAAAATTAAAAAGTTGGATACTAAATTCAAAATTTGGAGAGATTGGATAGCGGTATCCTAATGGTCTATAGTTTTAGATAAATGTTATACATTTTTTACCTTAGATTTTATTTGGATGCCAAAATAGGTTATTCGAGAATAATTTATTGGGTTGTCTGGGATTTTTCAAATATGATTGAAATTAAAAAGTTTGATTTATGTTTTTGCAAATATCTTGCTGCTTATGTTTTCGTAGGATAACATATTTCATATATAAAATGATTTATTTTATTCTGAACAAATTTATTTGATAGCCAAATAAAATATTCTATTTTAAATATTTAGTCACACTTTTCACCATTTAAATATATAAATTTCTTAAGTAAATTACAAACAGGATCCAAACAAATCATTTTAAGAGTTATACCCTAATTATTATTAAGGGGGTGTATGTTGGATTAAGCTATACATTATTATTATTATTATTATTATTATTATTATTATTAAGGGTGTGTATGTTGGATTAAGGTATATGTCGGAGTAAGCTATACATTATTATTATTATTATTATTATTATTATTGTTTTTTAATAAAAATATATTGACGTGACACTGACACGTGACAGTGGGACAAAAAGGATGAGTTGGGAGATGTTCCAAAACGCAAATTTTACCAAACGGGCAGTTACCTGGAAAGTACGTCTTCATTAAAACGGGATTAGAAATTCCAAATTTTATCTCAACTTAAATTTGAACATGATAGATTTATTTGATAAGAAACAAATACAATTTCGTGTATTGAGTATAAAAAATAAAAAATTAATAAATTTGAATTAGAATATGAATTTAAGTAATGCTATTCATACATTTCAAATAGGATGTACGTTGTATATCTTATTTATTCTAGAGTGGAGGCTTCTCCAATAGTAATTTCGAGGTGATTAGTAAAATTTATTCTATTTTAGAATATGTAGGATGTAACATGTACATTTCATTTGAAATGTATAAGTAGTATTTTTCTATAGATTTTATTTGTACTCGATTCGAATGCGAATTGATTTTACATAATATATATATATATATATATATATATATATATATATATATATATATATATATATATATATATATATATATATATATATAATTGAGCTACTATATTTTTAAAAGTACCAAGTAATTAGTGCTTGTAGGTTTTTAGCTGTTAGATGAAAAAATATATGGTTAGGATGATAATGGGTCTCTTGGGTTAAGTAAGTGGTTGGTAGAATAAAATAATTTAAGAAATGAAATTAGTCAAAATGGGTAGATCTAACGGTAAAAAATTTACAAACACTAATTGTTTGATGCTTGTATAAGCATAGTAGCCTGACTCTGTATATATATAAATATATAATTCGACTTGTGTACTTTTAGAAGTACGGAAACTTTCATGCTATCAGGTTGTTTCCAATGTTGGTGCTACCAAGTTTTTCATCGTTAGATTTACTCCTTAGATCATTTTCACTCTTTAGATCATACTATTTTTCCAACAATCTATTAAAACCTAGGGGCTTACTATTATCCCAACCACACATTCTTTCATCCAAAAGTCAAAAATTTAATAGCACTAATGATTTAGTGTTATTAATAGTATAGTAGCCTAGTTCTCCCTCTCTATATAGAGTCCGACTACTATTCTTGTACAAACACCAAACAATTTGTGCTTATAAGTTTTCTACCGTTAGATCTACACCTTTAACAAATTTTATTTTTTAGATCATTCTATTCTACCCACCACTCACTTAACCCAAGGAGTCCGCTATCATCCTAAGTACCACACATCTTTTCATCCAAAGACTGGTTAGGATGATAGCGGGCTCCTTGGGTTTAGTGAGTGGTTAGTGGAATAGTCTTATCTAAGAGGTAGAATTGATTAAGGGAATAGATCTAACGGTGAGAAACTTATAAATATCCAGTGATTGATATTTTTACAAACACCATAACCGAACTCTCTCTCTCTCTCTCTCTCTCTCTCTATATATATATATATATATATATATATATATATATATATATATATATATATATATATATAGCTAGGCTTACTTTTAAAAGCATGAAGGTTTTTTGTGTTTTCAAGTCGTTTTTTTATGTTGAGACTTCCAAATGGATGATCGGTTTGATCTAGAGTATTTAAAAGGCCTAGAAATTAAATTTTGTAAATTGTTTATATCATTTGCCTAGTGATATAGGAATTCAAAATCAATAGTTTTAATAGCCGTGGTAAGCCGTTTGCAAGCTTAATGGTGTAGAAATATTCAAATCATATAAAATTTTGATAATTTTTTTTTATGCTATATAAAATAAGATAAATATTTTTGATATAAAATTTTAGTATCATATCATCACATTTTGTGAAATTTTTATTTTTAGTTGTTGATTTTGTGCCATTTCGATTACTAGACAAATAATATCGAAAAATTACAAAATTTATTTTCTAAATACTTTAAAAATTCTAAATCAACTCTAATGGAGCTGATCGTCGATACGGAAGTCCCAACGTCGAAAATAACTTAAAAGCACAAAGAGCTTCATGCTTATATATAGAGCTAGGTTGGAATACTGTTAATAGCACCAAGTAATTGGTGTTATCAAGTTTTTAATCCTTTGATTAAAAAATATGTGGTTGAGATGATAGTGGACCCCTTGGGTTTAATGGGTGGTTGAAAAAATAGTAAAATTTAACAGATATAAATGATCAAAAGGGTAGATCTAAGGGTAGAAAACTTGATAGCATCAAATATTTGGTACTATCGATAATATGCTAGCCGGACTCTATATATATATATATATATATATATATATATATATATATATATATATATATATATATATATATATATATATATATATATATATATATATATATATATATATATATTGCTCCTATAATATTAATAGTATTAGGGTCTTATTATTATAATCTCATTTTCGATTTTAGAATATTCAAATCAACGATCCACACCGTTAAATATGATTTAAAATATATAAAGTTTTTAGAATTTTTTTTTTATAACTTTTCGACATATTTATGATCAAACTGTTTCAAAATTATTAATTTTCAATGGCTACTGTGACGAGCTTGTAGTTTAACGGAGTAGAATAATCTAAATTTATTCAAATTTTGATTGAAAAATATTTTAAACTATTTAAATCAAGATTAACATTCTTGATCTTAAATTTAAGAATATTATTCTTAAATTTTAAAAATTATTTAAATTTTATCGTTCATTTTGACATAATTTACTTAATTGGTATATTGTTAATATGAAAGTAATCTATCTATACCTATATATGATTTCTTGTCACGCCCCGGGGTCGAAATTGCGACCCGGGCTCGCCAACAGATCCGCCGCCCATACGGTGAACCCCGTATAGACGAAGCGTCTACCTGCAAAAGAAAGATGCTATACTAAACAGATATCAGAGCTGGAAGTAAACTGCTAGAAATAAAATATATACAACTCCAAGTCCTCACCACAAGTACAAAAGTCGCTCAACTCTGATATAAAAGTACAACTCTACACCTCACTACAAGGTCTCTCAACAAGTAACTCTCAAAATATAAAAGGGGTACATCTACTCTCAGGACAACGACTGGTAGGGATCTAGCTCATGACTCCCTCACCTCGATCCGAAGAAGCAGCAACTGGAGCAGCAGAAACAGGAGCAGACGTCCCAGGGGAAAAATACACCACGACGGGTGTGAGAACTACATCCCACAGTAGTTCTCAGTGGGTGCTGTCAACAAGCCCAACGGTCTGCCCACTAAGTCTACTAGAGGCATACGGTAATAAATGAAATACTGAAGGAAAGAGCTGGAAATGAATAACTCTACAGCTACTATGCCCCTATCTAGATGCTCAAAAAGTGGAACAGATGATAACATGATGCATCTATTAACTCTCATGTACAGTAACCCAAAACTATATTGACTGCCACATAGGGTCCAGTCAAACCTGCGCCCACCTACTGCTGCACATCCTCAACAGGACGGTCTACCGTAGGGTGTCCATGACTGCCACATCTGGGCCAGCCAGAGGGGCGGCGTCGACAAGTCACGATAGAAGAACTCAATCTCACGCCGGTTACAACAACCCGGTCTAAAGCTCAGTCTCAATGCCGGTTACAACAACCCGGTCTAAAGCTCAATCTCAACGCCGGTTACAACAACCCGGTCTAAAGCTCAATCTCAACGCCGGTTACAACAACCCGGTCTCGCCTACTCCGGAGTGGCACTCGAGGGGAGCGACCCGCTCGAGTCCATAAGTAACCCATGTCCAACAGCTCTGACATGCATCTCAGTCAATCGGGCAAAAGTCGACACTATGCTCAAAGTGGAGACTCACTCAATCCACAATGCAAAAATCCAGCCCCAACTGATGTATAACACTAATCGGTCAAACCGCCCACAGTTCGCGGTTACCGAAAAATTAATCCGAGTCGATAATCTGGTGCAATCCCACCCGACTCAACAATATAGCTATACTATCCCCCATCCCTGCTCTCTAACCCGAGCAACAAGGAACACTCGACAGTCGGGACCGCTGTCAACCCAACGACTCCCTAAAACAGGCATCACTGACAGGATAACTCCGCAACCGAAACAATAAAGGGTCCAGGAACCCCGAAAGACTAGAACCTACAACCCTAATCAAACAAGAACAGGCCCTAGGCATAGCCTCTCGTTGTTCTCGTCCCAAAGGAAAAAGGCAGACCTTGGAACCCAGACCACTCGAACCATCTCGGGTGGTTAAATTTATCGGAAAAAGGTGATATTTTTTATTGAAAGCCATTTGATCTGAAAGAAATCCATATTTAATGATTTTTAGTTCTTTTTAGGAAAACAATTGGAAACAAGCTTTATATCCAAGCCTCGTAGAGCTAATGCCTTTGTCCAATCAAACAAGAACAGACTCGGCGACTCCACGATACTCGGAAGAAAATATTGGTTGACTAAAATCATATGTGTGTCCAAAAACAGTTCTGGGTTCAAGGTCCTGCTATCACTGGTACAAAGCTGCCACTGACACAGTGGCGACAATAAAACAAGAAACCAAAACATCTCGGGTCCGCCGTCTACCAACGGCTCCCGCCACGGATGAACAATCAACTATATCTACCAGACTCCACTCTGCTCCCAAGCACGAGTGTAAAATGCATCCCACACTAAAAGGAACCCGACCACTCGGCCCACTACCCGGGCGAGTAAAACCCTATGTCCAGGAAGAAAAGAGTGTGGATGTCTAAAGCAGAATAAACCTAGCCCAAGTTGGAATTTTCTACAGTCTGGCTGAACATGCTGCATATGACGGGGTGCTAGGTCAAATTCCAAGATAATAATAATAATTTTACAGAGTAGGAACAAGGGATCGCATGATCATCATATAACTCTAGAATCAACAGCTATCACATTCTAGCATGCTACACAGGAATATCACTATCATGCATGGTCCTACTATAGCAGATTTAATGCACATTCCATCATTCTTGGAGACAGGGCCACCCACCTGAAGGTGCGCAACTGTCTAGGGTCGTACCGCAAAGAAAGCCCAGAAACAGATTTACCAGCACAACCACCAAGCAACCAGTACACAAGCAGTGTTTAACGCATCCTGTAAAATAATATCCAAAAATTCCAATAAAAATATGACGGTGATCGTCGCGAAGTGTAGATGTCGATAGAGCCTTGAATCGTCGAATTCTGATGTCCGGATGAGGAGATAAAAATCCGCGAAGGCCTTACTGTCCAAAAACTCCAACAGAAAAAGGGGGTTCAGAAACTCCTCGGGATCCGTGTCAAAAACCCCAAACGAGATGAAGCGATCAATATGGAAATCGACGGCGTACCTCTCGTGATTCCAACGCCACAAAAATCGTCCAAAAATACAGTCGGGGTAGCTCTGTAGACCTCTCAGACTGAAGTGCGACGGAAACGGGCCTCCAACTGAAAATCGTCGCACTGCGCTCCGATGCCGAAGTCGTCGACGCCGCGGCTTCCAAAAATTCCGGGCCTCTGCCAGAAGATGCGCAACATGAAGATCTCCAACTTTGCTAAAGGGGCTAAGGGCAGAGGAGCTCGGGAAAGGGGGCAAAAAGCACCGGCAAACAGCCTATTTATAGGCCCAGCCCGAAAAGAATCCAGATTTTGGACTTTGGCCCAAAATTCGGGCGCCCGGGGCATTCGGGCTGCTACAGTAACGGGCCCAGCCCGTTACTGTGCGCGCCCGAATCCTTCTCGGGCCGCCACGTGGCCGAGAAGCGCTCCCCGCGCCCGGCGCACGTGCGCCCGCGAACCGCGCGACGCCGTGTGTCCCGACACGCGGACGTGCGCGGCTGCGCCCGGCCAACCACGGGGCGCCACGTGGCGCCCCCACGTCGCCCCCCATGCCGCCTCACCTGCCCCGCACCTGCCCGCGTACGGACACCTGCCCGCCACTGCTGCGTGGACCGCGCGCACGAGAGCCCGCCAATCCAGAGATGCCACGTGTCCACCCAGCGGTCCACCGTACACCCGCATTTTCCGTGGACCGCGCCCGTTGCGCCCGCCAACCGGGGCCCGCCACGTGGCCAGGGCCCGGGTGCACGCCTTCGCGGTGGACCGCGCGGCTGCGCCTCCACCCGCCGCCGCGTTCCGCCGCCAGCCGCCGCCAGCCGCCGACGCCGCCACCTCTCCGGCGGCCGGAACAGTAACCCCACGCCTCGAAATCCGTGTTTTCGCGTCCGGGCTCCGAAAAATACAAGTAAATAGTCAATCTTGACCGTTTTCGCGCGCTGAATCCAAATCCGATGTTCGATTTGCCAAATTCCACTTCTAAAATTTCCCAAAAATTCCCGAAAAAGTAAACTTGATCCGTTTTTCGTGCCGGGTCACTTCCTTGGTTCCAATAAGCGCGCAAAAATCTCAATCACTCAAAATGGCCCCTGATAAGCAAGTCTTGCTCCCATTATCTCCAGAAATCCATTTTCGGGTCCCGACACGGGCACAAACACTCCCAGAAGCCACTAATTCATCAATAAATCCTTAAGTGGGGATTCGGGTCCTCACATTTCTCATGGCTAAATCCGACGTGGCTGTACCTCCTTATTTTGAGGATGGTAGGCCCCTCTCTCTCCTTCCCCCCACACAACCCTTCATCTCTTTATACTCTCTCTCTACTTTCCCATCGTACGACCCTTCATCTCCCCCCACTCTCTCTCCTTCCCTAACCCCTACCGCATAACCCTTCATCTCCCCCCACTCTCTCTCCTTCCCTAACCCCTACCGCATAACCCTTCATCTCCCTCCTCCCCACTCTCTCTCTTCTCTACCTACATGTTCTCTTAGTGCTCCTCTCCTCTCCCTTCTCCTCCCTCCCCATTCCCTTCCCGACATGGCTTTCAGTTTTAAGTGCTGGTGTTAGGCTGCATCTCAATACCTTAGTGATTTTCCTTCGGAACCACTTCTCGACAGTGATGTAATGTAAGTTAGTTTGTTTAATTATCGTAAATACAAATATATATGGTGTTTTCTTTTATATATATATATATATATATATATATATATATATATATATATATATATATTAAAATTTTTACAGGTCTTTCATGAATTCTGTTTTTGAATTACTTTTGAGAGCCTGGGCAAGTTCACGTGGTCTGAAGGTATAGGCTGCACTACTATTTATTTCCCTAGGTTTGGTTCTTTTGTGTATAAGTTGTTGCTTAGGTAGGCATATGTTGTTTTTATCCAGTCATCAAATGTAAAATAATTTATAACAAGTAGAAATATTGATAATTTCAATTATTTTGCATGTCAATGTATGTTTGATATCACTACTTTGTTTTCAAATTATTTACTTATTGCTATCAAAATATCCACTTGGAACTTTTGCAGCTGGATATCTTTAAAAATGGAGTTCTTTTATTCATGCCATGCTATACATTAGTTCTTCAGCCCGTGTATATTGTATCATATTTTAATATTGGCATTTTGTGCAAATTCTTTTGATCAGCTACGACTATCTTCTGTTGAGGCCTTAGGTTTTCTACTGTTGCTACAAAGTTATTTAAATTTTATTTTTTTACTTTCAAAATTTATAGTTATTTTTTTCTTTTTTTTTATATTTTTATTTATTTAATTAATTTATAAATTTTTGTTATAATTTTTATCCATCGCATCGCGCGGGTTCGTACACTAGTAATATATTAATGTACAATCTCCAACCCACTACTATCACAGAAGGAAACCAAAGAATAACAGTTGCATGTTGGACCGCCAAAGAAGAAACAAAACATTCGGCCTATGAGAATGAGATTCCAACAAGTAAAAAAAAAAAAGAATTTGCTCTGGTATAGTTGGAATTTTTTTTTAGCAGGGAGCTCCCCCAATGATGTTTCTTTAAAGAGTCATGTGATGTGTTATTTTTATCTCTATCCAATATTTATAATTGTACCCTGTAGGGTTTAATTTTTTTAAAATTCTTTTAATATTAAAAAATATCTACTGAGATATTAGATAGAGCCAAAATTAATATGTGATAGCAGATCGAGGGCTCTCCAAACCAGCCATTATTGGGGAGCTCTCCATTGAAATTTTATCCAGAGAAGTCTATATTTTAGGAATCCACCCTTATTAGGTTTCATAGTCTATATATATATATATATATATATATATATATATATATATATAGAGAGAGAGAGAGAGAGAGAGAGAGAGAGTTCGGCTACTGTGTTTGTACAAGCACTAAGTAATTGGTGCTTGTAAGTTTTCTACCGTTAGATCTAACTTTTTAATTAATTTTATTTCTTAGATCATAATACTATTCTACAAACCACCCACTAAATCTAAGGAGCCCACCATCATCCTAACCGCACATTCTTACATCCAAAGGTAAAAAACTCATAAGTATAAATAATTTGGTGCTTTTACCAGCGTAGATATATATATATATATATATATATATATATATATATATATATATATATATATATATATATATATATATATATATATATATGAGTAGATCTTATATATTTTTAAAAGTACAAACTCATTCATACTTATAATTTTTTTACTATTGAATTTATATTAAAATTTATATTTTTTATTTTATTTTTTTCTCTCTTTAATTGACTTTATAATAATACAAATTCTAATACAAATTCAATAGTAAAAAATTTACAAGCAGCATAAATTAATTTGTATTTTTAAAAATATATAAGCTCTATTATATATATATATGGGATAATTGCCTGTGTACCCCTGAAATATGAAGAAATATCTGATTTACCCCTCTTATTTTTTTTCTTTCCAATATACCCTTTCATACGTTCCACCGTTATTAAAAATATCCCTACCGTTTCTCTTTGTTAAGTTAACTAGGGTTAAACTAGAGTTAAATAATAATCGGAGTTGAAAACTATCAGATATACCTATTTTGCCCGGGTTTAGGGTTTAGGGTTTAGGATTTTTTAGGGTTTTAGGGTTTAGGGTTTAGGGTTTTAGGGTTTAGGGTTTAGGATTTTTTAGGGTTCTAGGGTTTAGGGTTTAGGGTTTAGAATTTTTTAGGGTTTTAGGGTTTAGGGTTTTAAGATTTAGGGGTTTAGGGTTTTAGGGTTTAGGGTATATTTGAAAGGGCAAAATAGTAATTATACACAGATAACGGCAGTTCCAAACGATACACTAACAGAGTTTAACTTCAGGGGTATTTTGGAAAGAAGTTGGAACGTAAGAATGGTAGTTTTAATATTAGCCTTCTAAGAGGGGTAAATCTGAAAACATAGAAATTTTTAGGAATATGTAGAAAATTGTCCCTATATATATATATATATATATATATAACTCATGTTCGATTCGTTAAGATTTTGAGCTAAACTACTTAACGTTTTTATAAAACGGATGAATTTCGAACTCGAGCCAAACAATAATTAGCTCCGAAAACGCAAGCTGGGCTGCCAACCATACTAATAATTAAGCCAAAAAATAAAGAGTTGAGTATCTATTTCAAATCGTAGTATAGTTGAGGGGTTCTCCATACATTTTTATGGAAAAAGCGAAGAATTTTACTTGTTTATTTATTTATTTCTCTTTGGCTTTTCTCCATGCGAACTTTCCTTTCAACTTACCCTTCCCTCCTTTTTTTTTTTTTTTTTTTGGTTCTTTAACTCCTCCACTTCTATAAATGGCCCCTCTTCCTCTTCCTCATTCCCCGTATCTCCACCTCCCACTTCGCCCCCCTTGTCTCCTCCCTCGGAGCTCGAAGAGATCTCGCTGCGGTGGCGGCGAGTGCGATTAGGGTTAGGGTTGTACTCACTTCGGCTCTTGAATTGAGCGCCCTTTTGTGGCTGATTACGAGTTTTTTGTTTTTGTTTTTGTTTTTGCTTTAGTTTTAATCCTCCCACTTCTCGTTTGTCGCAGGGAGATGGTGACGGGAGAGGGGTCTCGGCGGACCGTTTTACAGGAGGCCGAATCCGTGTTTCGGAGAGCGGTACGAGCTTCATTTCTTTATCTCGGCTGTCAATTTTTATGGGTTGAGAACAAAAAATGGCTTGCTTAAGCCGTTATAGAGAATGGTGTTTATGCTAGGAGCCTGGTAGGATTCGAACTCATGACTTTATATTGATACCATGTGAAATAATATGAAACAACCGATGTATTTTCAAAACTTAAACCGTTAGAGAACGATGTTTTTAATTGTTTCATCTGTATTACTTAGCATGGTGTTTCCCTTAGATTCTAGAAAGTGATTTTAGGGCTAAAAGTGATTTATTTTTTAAATTTTATTTTCAAAATCTTATTATGATTTTTAGAATCAGTTTTATGATTTTAGTAAAATTAGAAGAAGCTAAAACCGGTTTTCTTAAAATCTGATTTTAATTTTGGATTAAAATTTTAAGTTTAAATTTTTATTCTAAATTTAAAATTAGATTTTAAATTTTAAATTTCAAGTTTGAAAATTCAAAATTCAAAATTTACTTTTTAAAATTTAAATTTCAATTTTCAAGTTATAAATTTTAAATTTCATAATTTTAAATTAAATTTTAAATATGAAATTTTAAATTTTAAAATTAAAAATTTAAAACTAAAAATTTAACATTTAAATATTAAAATTTAATTTTTAAGTTTTAAATTTTTAAATTTTAAGTTTTAATTTTCCAATTTCAAATTTCAAATTTCAAATTTCAAATTCTAAAATTTAAATTTAAAATTTAGATTTTAACTTCAAATGTCAAATTTTAAATTTTGGTTCATATTTTATATTCAAAATTATAAACTTTTAGAGTCAAATTTAAATTTTGAATTCAATTTTTAAAATAAAATTCAGTAAAAAAAATTTTATTTGCAAACAACCAAAAGTTTCGCCACACAATTTTATACAATTAATTCAGAAAAGTCACTTTCTTGCTAAACCCGGCCAAATACAATTTTTAACCAAAATTAAATTTTTTCAAACCAAAATCAATTTTTTAAAAATTACTTTTTCAGAATGTAGGCCAAATAGCCCCTAAGGTGCTTTAGATTGCGTTTGGCAACTGGGATAAGGGGGATAAGGGGCTCTTATCCCCAAACAACATTTAGTGAGGGGGAACGTTCCCCTTTATACCAGGGGGAATAGCAGTTCCCCTCATTTGGTGGAACAGCTGTTCACCCCAAGGTTGGGTTCCACCTTGTTCCTTTTTATTATTATTTTTTTTAATTAAAAAATTTTAAATTATAAAATATTTAAATTTATAAAATTTTAAATTTAAATTTTTTTTATTTTATAAATTTTAAAATTTTTAATTTTACTTTTTAATAAATCTAAAAATTTAAATTTTTTATTTTTTAAAAAAATTTATTAATTTATACAAATTTTTTAATAATTTTTTTTTAAATTATACAAATTTTAAAATTAAAATTTTTGCTCCCACTTTTGTAATTTTTTGAGACAATTAAAATTAAAATTTTTAATATTTATAAATTTTTAACTTTAGAGAATTTTTAAATTTTATAGCTTTTAAAATTTTTAACTTTAATTTTTAATAAATTTAAAATTTATAAAATTTTAAGTTTTATTAATTTTAAAATTTATACAAATTTTTAAATTTTTAACTTTAATTTTTAATAAATTTATACCAAATTTTTAAAATTTTAAAATTTACACCTATTTTTTATGTACAAAATTTTGAATTTTTAAAAATTTATAAATTTTCAAAAACCCAAATTTTTTTAATATTTTTTTATATATATAAGTAAAATATAAATTTTAATAATTTTTTTAATAAATATTTTAAATTAAATATTTAAAATCATATTAGTAAAATTTTTATCTTAAATTAAAAATTTAATCCCCTCTATTCTTCTTATTCCTCTTTAGCTTACCAAACACAAATTTTTTTATCCCCGGTACAACTCTTATACTCAACCAAACACAAAATTACTTTAATTCCTGCTTGTACCTGAACTTATACCTATCCTGGGAATCACCAGTTTTCGTTTATACCCGAACCAAACGCAGCCGTTTAGGCTGCGTTTGGAATCGGGTTAAGGTGGAATTGGCTAAACCGGGGATAAGTATAAAGTACGGAACTAGAGCGAAAAAGCGTTTGGGATGGTTCCAGGGATAAGAGATTTTATGTTTGGTTTAATAATGAGGAATAAGAGGAATAAAGAGGATAAGTTGGGTAAATTACCTTTTTGCCCTCAAGAATTAATATGTGATAAAAGTTGTTAAAAACTAATTAGTTCGTTTTAATTAATAGATTAATGGTTTAAAAAAATAAAAATAAAATTATAATCATAATTAAAATGTATTATTTAAAAATAATACATTTAATTTAATATTTTATTTTCTCAAATTAAAATTTAAATTTAAAATATAAAATTTCAACATTTTAATTTTAAGATTTAAAATTTTATAATATTAATTTTAAATAATTAATTTTTAACATAATTTTTTTTAAAAAATTACAAAAATCGTATATTTGGTAAATATTTGTAAATTTTAGCCCTCGAGCTTTATTATGTCATTAAAATTTTCTAAACTCGTTTTTCTCGTTTTAATTAATGGATTAATGGTTTAAAAAAATAAAAATAAAATTATAATCATAATTAAAATGTATTATGAGGAAGAAGAAGGCGGAGGAAGAAGAAGGCGGAGGGCTCGGGGGGCCGGGCTCGGGGGTCGGCCGGCCTCGGGGGGCTCGGGGGGCGCAAGCTCGGCCGAGCTCGGGGGGCTCGGGGGGCGGAGGAAGAAGAAGGCGGAGGGCTCGGGGGGCCGGGCTCGGGGGTCGGCCGGCCTCGGGGGGGCTGGGCTCGGGGGTCGGCCGGCCTCGGGGGGCTCGGGGAGCGCAAGCTCGGCCGAGCTCGGGGGCCTCGGAGGGCTCGGGGGGCTCGGGGGGCGCAAGCTCGGCCGAGCTCGGGGGGCTCGGGGGGCCGAGGGGCGGAGGAAGAAGAAGGCGGAAGGCTCGGGGGGCCGGGATCGGGGTTCGGCCGGCCTCGGGGGGCTCGGGGGGCGCAAGCTCGGCCGAGCTCGGGAGGCTCGGGGGGCTGGGGGGCGGAGGAAGAAGAAGGCGGCGGGCTCGGGGGCCCGGGCTCGGGGGTCGCCCGGCCTCGGGGGGCTAGGGGGGCGCAAGCTCGGCCGAGCTCGGGGAGCCGGGGGGCGGAGGAAGAAGAAGGCGGAGGGCTCGGGGGGGCGGGCTCGGGGCTCGGCCGGCCTCGGGGGGCTCGGGGGGCGGAGGAAGAAGAAGGCGGAGGGCTCGGGGGGCCGGGCTCGGGGGTCGGCCGGCCTCGGGGGCTGGGCTCGGGGGTCGGCCGGCCTCGGGGGGCTCGGGGAGCGCAAGCTCGGACGAGCTTCGGGGGCTCGGGGGGTCGGGCTCGGGGGTCGGCCGGCCTCGCGGGGCTCGGGGGGCGCAAGCTCGGCCGAGCTCGGGGGGCCTCGGGGGGCTCGGGGGCGGAGGAAAGAGAAGGCGGAGGGCTCGGGGGTCGGCGGCCT
>CM055082.1:3501242-3573041 GCA_029204045.2 Tillandsia leiboldiana
AATTACCACTAATTATTGATTTTTTAAAAATTTATATCTTACCAAAAAAAATTTATTGTAATTTTTAGATAATATTAAATCAATTTTTAAATATAAATAATTAACACTCATTTTATATACCATTTAATTTATTAATTAATAGATATTACAATAATTATTTAACATATACAAAATAAATAATAAATACTTATTATTATCGTCGCCGCCTGCCGCCTCTCGGTCTTCCCTGTAGCTCTTCGTCGCCGCAGGGTAAAAAACCTCTCCCTCGTACCGCATCCTCGTTCCCAACGCAAAATAAATAATTAATACAATTTTTAGATTAAAAAATAATTAACACTAATTTTAACACTAATTATTGATTTTTTAATACATAATATCTTACCAGAAAAATTTATTATAATTTTTATATTATATTAATCATTTTTTTACTATAAATAATTAACACTAATTTTATATATTATCTAATTAATTACATAATATATATTACAATTATTATATTTAAAAAGTTATAATACAATATTTATTTATCAATTTTTAATACATATAAAAAGATAAGGGCATTTTCGTCTTTTTACTCAAAAGTCAACTATTTATCCCTCTTATTCTTCAATCCCAACCAAACACTATTTTTCTTATACCTGGTACTAACCTATATCCCAACCAAACACTATTTTCATTTATCCTACCTTATACTCAACTTTATACTTATACCTGGTACTACTAATTCTCACTAATTCCCCAACCAAACGATACCTTAGGGCTGTTTGGATTGGGTATAAAGGGGGGATATCCCTCCTTTATACCCAAACACCATGGGGATATCCCCGTTTGGGGATATCCCTCCCAAACGGGGATATCCCCGGTTTGGGGAGGGATATCCTCCCCACCCACCCACCCCCCCAGGTTTAGTAAAAATCCCTTCCCAAGGCTGTCAGAGCCTTGGGAAGGGATATTTGTTTTTTTTTTTTTGTTTTTTTTTTTTTTTTTTTTGAAATTTTTTTATTAATTAGAATATTTAAAATTTAAAAATTATTTAAATTATAAATTTATAATTTTATAAATTTTAATTTTTTATATTTTATAAATTTATATATATTTATATTTTATTAAAATTATACATATATTTATATTTTATTAAATTATATATATTTATAAATTTATAATTTTAAAAAATAATATTAATTTTAAAATTATAAAATTTATATAAATTTTTATAATTTTTTTAAAATTTATATAAAGTTTAAAAATTAAAATTTTTACTCCTACTTAAAATATTTAAATTTTAATTAGAATATTTAAATTTTACTTAATTTTTTTTAATTAGAATATTTAAATTTTTAAAAATATTTAAATTATAAATTTGTAAATTATTTAAAATTAATTTTTTTATATTTTATAAATTTATATATATTTATATTTTATTAAAATTATAAATATATTTATATTTTATTATATTATATATATTTATAAATTTATAATTTTAAAAAATAATATTAATTTTAAAATTGTAAAATTTATATAATTTTTTTATAATTTTTGTAAAATTTATATAAATTTAAAAATTAAAATTTTTACTCCTACTTAAAATATTCTAATACATTTTTTAATTATCACATTTATAATATACATAAAAGTAAAGGTCACATCGTCATTAAACATAAAAGTCAACTTTATACCTCTCATTCTTCATCTCCAATCCAAACACCTATTTTTTTATACCAGGTTTAAGCCTCATTCACATCCAAACACAATTTAGGTTTAAACCAGGTTTATCCCTTACTTTATACCTATACCTGGTATAACTCATTCCGGTATAAGCCACATCCAAACGGTACCTTAGGGTTTATGCCTTTATGCTAGCATCCAAAAATGGCTCTTTTCGTAGAGCAACTTCACGTCGGTATGTTGCAATTTCTTTTTTAGTTACGTAGGTCATTTAAGGTTGATCTCATTATGAAGATTCTAAATTTTTATGGAATAATAACAACAAAAATGGCTCTCTGCTATAGCTCATTTTCATGTCGATGCCCTATAATTGAGTTACTTAGGTGCTTTAAGGTTGGCCTCGTCGTCAAAATTGTAAATTTGTTTGTGTTAGCATAAAAAAATAGCTCTTTGGCGTAGAACATCTTCACGCCGGTTTGTTGTGTTTTCATTTTAGTTACCTAGGCGATTTAAGGTTGATCTCGTTATCAAGATTCTAAATTTTTATAGGATAACACCAAAAAATGGCTCTTTAATATAGCACATGTTCATGGTTTTAGCTATCGATATAACTCGTAGCAATATTGACTTTTGTCACAAACATAATTTTTATACTATTTTTGTAACAGGCACGCCAAGGGACGGAAAAGGCATTTTATAATTGTATAACCTCAATTCCCAGGTATAATATTTGCTTTAATAAATGCTGCTTCTCAGTGTTAATTTCATACTGAATATAATATATCTTCTTGTATGTTGATGTGTAAAATAACCTTTTCCTTACTATGATTTCCTAATTCACTTCATTTTATTATGCTGAGCTGGGTATTGCTCTTCAAATGCTTCATTAATACAATATTTGGTGAACAACAATTTATCTTGTTTTACGCATGCAGAAAGTATTGCATAGTTTCCAACCATAATACGGAAAACAAGTTTCACACTTAAATTAGTTGTCAATTGCTTTACTTAATTTTTGCTGGCCTTGTAAAAATAAGGTATATGACATTTGCTCTTTACTATCCTGTGGTTCAAAGAGTAGCACTTATTAACTCGCACATTTTATTTTTGTTTTCTGTAAGGACTAGCTATTTATATGTGGCAGCGAAGTGCTTCTTTTACAAACCACAGGGTTTTAAGTGTAAATCCCATGATGTAATTTGTGAAATGCTGTACTTTGCTTCCCAATGGCAAATCCTTACAGGAAACAAAAACCAAAACCACAGGGTAGCGAAATGCTATAATTTGAAGTTCTTCCTCACTATAATTTTTTATTATACTTTTATGTTTCTTTCCTATTGTAGACTATTTATTTGGTAGGACTGATTTTGAAGTTCTCCCTTAAGTATAATTTTTTACTTTTTCGTCATTGTCAATTGGATGTTAATTGTACTTTTATTATTTTTTCTTTCTTATGCCATTTGGCACATTATGTTTAATTGTTTCCTATGTTCTTCTTGTAGACAACTAATTGGTGGAGCTCAGCATGCCAGATATTATCTAAAATTCCAGAACAAAATATGTGATCCTCTTTATACCTTAAGAAAAATAGAAGGAGAGGCGGGGAGTGATGTCGAAATAGCTTTATTTGATAATGATAAAAAAGTTATTGTCACATCTGATTCTCTTTCTTCAATTAAGGTTGAGATTGTTGTCCTCAATGGTGACTTTAATAATGACAATCGAGAGACTTGGAGCAAGGAGGAGTTTAATAAAAGAATAGCACTTCCGCGAGATAAAAGAGAACAATTACTTAAAGGAGAACGATTTATCAAGCTGAATAATGGGATTGGTTCTCTTGGGAATATCGTTTTTACAGATAATTCTAGTTCTCAAAAAACTAAAACATTTAGGCTTGGGGTGAGATATGCTCAAAGTTTGCCAAATGGAGAAAGAATTCAAGAAGGAATAACTGAACCTTTGAGGGTGAAGGATCGCCGAGTAGAATGTAAGTCTAATTTGATGTTTCTATATTTTGCTTTCCAATTCATTGGTTTTTTGACATTAGTATGATTGATCAACATTGATTGTGAGCACTGAGGAGTGAGGCGTGATTATTGCCTGGAACCTGGGCCGCCACATTAGTTGTGGACTGCGTATCTTTTCTACTAAATTCCTTTCATACTTCCAATCCAAACAGCCAACTTACATTTTACAAAAAGTAATTTTTAAGTCAAGAATAGGTGGTGACCCGACAGGGGGGATTAAAAATATAGGGATCGGTTGGATGGAGATGGGTTGAGTGGTCCACGACCTATGTGGTGGCCTAGGTCTAGGCAATAGTTTCTTGTTCTTGAGTGATGCAGGGCAGTCAATTTAAATCTCTATTTATTATTTTGGGGATTGAGGACTCATGGATGAGACCTAGCGCACTGGACAAAACATAGAAAAGATATATAATAAACACCAGCATGATGATAAGAGCTTGATCCTATGGCAAATCCTTACTTCTAAGTTATTGATTTTTGAAAACTATTCTATCTTATGTGAAGATAATATGTTATTATTCTTTAGATATGCAATGTAGTAAGATAGCGGCAGGTATTGATTACTGAAGGGCTACTGTACGATGCTACAATTTGGCGGTGAAAATCTGCCCATTTTTTCTCTTCCGCTACTTTGTCTAATTGTTTTTTAGAGACTTTTCTTGAAGAGGTAGCAAAAGAAACGTGTTATCTACTATTTGTTGATAGACTACACGTGATTGCTGATTTACATTAAAAAGATTTTCGTATGAAACTATTCTTTGTGCAACAGCATTTAGATATTGTGGAATCAATTGTTATTTTATACTATCTAAATCTCTCTTTACCTAATAGAAGAACATCACATATATTTAGAAAATGGAGAATATTGAAAATTTTTTAAATCTAGTTTTTAAAATCTAGATTTCATCTCTCTAGTTTTTATGCCATACTCTTACCTGAAGTTCCGTTAGAAAACTCTAAATAAATGATCTTAAATTATATGGAGACAATTTCTTCACTTGTAGAATTCTTTTTTTTTTTTTTTTTCTTTTTGTTGAGAGAAAGGTAGCATGCTACCCGCTTCGTATATTTTTTTTTTTTTGAAATGAACTCAGCTAGAAATGTGAGACAATTAGGCTTCGAATTTGGGACTTAGGATACCACCAACCATTGAGCCTTTAGCCAACTGCGCTTGGTATGGTTGGTTAAATTGTAGAATCCATTGAGCAGAAGAGGCTCTACATATTTTGATTTTTGGTACTGCATTATTGTTTAATAGAAGCATATGTTGTTGTAATTTCTTCTTTACGCTTGGTATCTAAGCCTATTGGTTACAATATGTTCAGCATCTCAAAAACATCATACTCTTTCATCGGATGACGAAGTTTGGCGGCTTAAACACATTAGGAAAGATGGTATATATCACAAGAGGCTTCAAGGACTTGGTATCAAAACCGTGCAGGACTTTTTGAGA
This sequence comes from Tillandsia leiboldiana, assembly GCA_029204045.2. Lineage (NCBI taxonomy): Eukaryota > Viridiplantae > Streptophyta > Magnoliopsida > Poales > Bromeliaceae > Tillandsia > Tillandsia leiboldiana. Next base: position 3,506,388 of record CM055082.1, read on the forward strand.
TATTACATTTTGGACAAAAGCAAGCTGCGAAATGTAAGTTATTGAGTTTGGTGTGTACTATTTTGTCTTACTAGCAAGGCAAGAATTTACCAACACCCTCTCAAGTATAGGTCATTCAAAAACAGGACCCTGAACTGTAGCTTTTTGGATTTGAGCCCCTCAACTAACATTTTAATTAATTTTAGAAAATTCCATTAGGTTAGATACTGTAAGATCTTAATGCTTCTGCCAAAATAGTTACGAAATATTCCATCATGTAATGCAATATTCGTTAATTACAAAATATCCCGTGAAAAAATAAAAAGGATTGTTATGTTTTGTACGAATCTTTGAAAAAAAAACATGCTAGTTGAGGGGTTCAAATATGAGAAAAAGATAAGTTAAAGGTCTGATTTACAAATGATCTATTAGTGGGACTAGGGAGATGCTTGTATGTTTTTACCTACTATCAACTAATAGAAACTTCCATACTGAGGAAAGGAAAATACTAATGGAAACATACTTTTTGTTGTCCTATTTGCAGATTCTTGGTAGCAGGATGTCAACAAGTTTCTGGAAAGGGATTGTTAAACTTGCTAAGGAATGTGATCTAGGAGACAACCTCTATTCTTTTTCCATGAGAGAGAATAGTATTGTACCTTCTGTACTTTTCTTCAACTCTATTTATTGTCTTGTTGGTGTGAAATTTGGAGACTGCTATACCATCCTTGATAACCTCGTCACATCCCGACAGATGCTTATTTTTTTCTTTCTTAAAACGCAACTTATGATTTACTTATCTTTTTTTTAAAAAAACTTTTTGAGAGAAAAAGGGGTATACCCTGTTTATGATTTACTAACATTTCGATTGAATGCTCGGACAAAGAGCTGAGTAGAAAGGGCTTTCTCATCGTTAAGACAATGTATGCATTCATTCACATTTTCTAGTAATTGATGTTTACAGATTTCAATTGTGATGCATGAATATGTTCTATTTATATTTGGTTACATGTTCAAGAGTATTGAAGTTGGTAATGCTAACAACTAACAACCCAGTTCTTTATATTAAAGAGTCCCCTGTTTTAAGAATAGCTTGTTATTTTCTTTGTCATGGAAGCTGGTATGCGGATAAATAATTCCGTTTATTTGTTTGCAGAATTCAGTGGAATCATGGAAAAATCTAGCATATGGAAACATAAATGGCATGCAATTTGATCATAGAATGATTAACGATCGTCCTATGCCTCTCCTTTCAAGTGATGTTACCTTCTTACCAAGATCAAGTTCACCGCTGCCGCATATTTCCACCGTCCAGATAATAAATTCTGGTAAATTCCTGTTTTCACAGTTTGATGACTTATTGTTTGATTTCTTTTTCCCCTCAAATACATTCCGCCATCTATCCATTTAAAGTTTACATATATAATACTGTAAAATTTGAATTTTCACAGATAGCTCTTAGTGCAATTTCTTACAATAGTAACCTTATTTTAAGTTAGGGTATCATCCAATTTATGTGGAAATTGATTCTTCTTTAGAAAATGCATGTTTTTGTCAGTAAAACCGTGTATATGCAAGACATTATGTTTTCGTAGGGCATATATAAAGAATGAGATTTTGCAGGGATATAAATATATATATATAAAAGTAGCTTTCTTTTAACTATCCCATGCCATGTTCTATCATTAATACAGCAATTTTAGCAGATCAAGTATATTCTCAAGCTGGTCTTCCGCAAGAAACCTCTATAGCAAGCGAGGATTCACCTCATTTACTCATGGAACACACTTCTATTGATCTGCATAATCATCAAACAGAACAATACACTTCAATTGCACAAACAAGTGTAAGTTGATTTCAATTCGAAAATATTCCCAAAGTTCATTTTGGCTTTTACAATGAACAACATGACGTAGTGGGTTATCGGGTTTCAGTTTGTTCAAGTATGACCGAACGAAATGGATTCTTTTTTTATATGTATCCCTGCAACTATGCGGCATTACTCAGATACCATTTTAAAGTTGGTGTTTGTCTATGTGCCCGTAAAAGATATATTTATATGCATTAATATAAAGAAAGTAAGGTGGATAGTGAGGAGAATTGAAGAAAAAAGGAAATCTTAGGCATATGTTATTTGAGACCGAAGAGAAGATCAAAAAAAAAAAAAAACAAGATGAGGAGAGCAGGTATTTAGGTTCCAGTTTTTTTTATTTTTTTCCATCCGAAGCTTACAATATATTGACTACCTCTTTGTTAAAGCTTAATGGTAATCTTAACATTTTGGATGGAGCATACTGTAACCTACCATAATATTTTATTACTTTTTTGACGGAAATTGTCGAGTTTTAACATAATTCGATGGAATACTTTGATAATCGAAACTATCAAAAAGCTGGTACTCAAATCAAATTTTTTTTGAGCGCGACACCCATTTCAGAATGCGCCTAGTTCAACAAGGTTGTGTATGCTTTTTAACTTTTATCCTATTTCTTCCTTTTATCTTCTTATTCTTACATAGTTTCTTTGATACATACTGAAAAGTATTAATCTCTTTCTCATGGTGCAGAATCTCCCATTGGAGATGGGAAACTCATCACTTGACAATATCACAACCACTGCTCTGAATTCAGAGTTTCCTGGTTTACCAGTCACACATAATGGTAATTGGATTTTGCAATTTTTTGTACTAAATTAATAATATTAGCTTATAATATATATTGTGATGTTTTACTAATCTGAAAATTTTGGCAGCTTCAGAAGCATGTTTCGGGACACTGCTTTATTCACTGGGCATTGAGTCATTAGAGCAATCCCGAACTACCGTAAAGGTAATTCATATAAGAACAGTTTTTCTTCTCTTCTAAGGCTACAGCTTAACATTATCGTAATAGACCCTTTTTTCTTCAAATCATCAATTTCGTTTTAACCCAAATTTTGTGGTATGCCTCGGCAAGAGTTTGATAAATTTGACATGAGGGTGATAATAGCATTATGTGGTAATAAAAGCTGCTAATTTTGTTCTTAGTTTCCAGGAGTATATAAATAGCCTGCTACTAGAAAACTGCGATTTTTTGCTCTGAGGTTATTTTTTATTAGGAATAAGACCTTTTCTATGACGCAAGCATAATACGATTATATCTTTAGTTATATACAAAAAGGCTTATGTTGAAATACATGCTTAACATCTATATGGTGATACGAACTTCACATATTATGAATTTGTTAATCCAAGTATCTGAAAAGTTATTACAAAGTTACTGCATTTGCCTGACCCATGTAATTTCCTTCTTTCTAATCTTTTTTGATCAGGATGTCTTATTTGAAAGAGATAATTCTCTGGTTTCCACCCTGCCAATGGAAATCACACCCACTGATGATACTTTTTTTTACCCTCAGATCTGTGAGTGCCAGTTGGCGAACTACAATACTTCACGTTCGATTATAACCCAATTATCAAATATGAATTAATATCTTTTTTTTGGGCTTTTCTTTTGTTATTACATAATTCTTAATCAAAGTTTTAACTCCACAGATGAACAAGGTACTCAAATGTGTTCTCAGAATCAAGTTGAGTCGTCACCATTCATGGAGTCTTTGAGAGTTCAACCCATTTTCTCGCGAATGAACAGCTTGGACCCGAGTGGCTCATTGGGCGGTGAAACTAGTCGTAGTTTCTCGCGTATGAGCAGCTTCGACCCGAGCTCATTTGAAGGGCTGATCCAGACTTTCATAAACAATCTCCCTGCCTCATCGAGTGGTGAAACTAGTCATAGCTTCTCGCAAATGAGCAGCTTCCATCCGAGCTTCTTCGAAGGGCTGATCCAGACTCCCATAAATAATCTCCCTATCTCATCGTGTGGTGAAACTAGTCGTAGTGTCGTCCCACTGTCGCCGCACCCTAGGTGGGTTAAGGTTCTTGCACCGATCAAATGGGTCGCTAAGAAGAGAAGGGCTCGGATTTTGTTTCAGCAAACCCTCGTCGCAACAGTGTGAACCAACTTCTATCAAGGATATGTATCTGTCAGATGTGATATAGAATAGAATAGTATTTCTTTGTTATGTTGTACCAATTAGATATGCATATAGAGTTACAGTATAGTTGTGTGTGGACAATTCTGTAATGAAAAACTTGAATTATTTGTGTGTTTTGGTTTTCCTGTGATCTTGAATATGTTAAATAGGTGGGACAAAAGAGTATTATGCTACTTGGAAGTGAGGTGAATTGATGCATTTTCATAGATGCTTCTACGAAGCTTGTGTTTGTATATTTATGCTAAATTGCATTCCTTAAATTTATTTTGAAACAATGAAAGGCCAATTTTACGGCCTATTTGAATACGAAATTTTGGCTAATTTCATACATTGTATTGGAGATGTGTTGCATCAATTTCTCACCTGCTTGTTTTTTATCAAGTTGATTATAATCCAACATCTAGATTCGATACTAAACTAGATGAGGTTTAACGTTTTAACTTCAGCTCATAGTTTTTTTTTAAAATTTTGATTTTTGATACCTTGTAGTAAAGATCTCTCTCAATTTCATCTCGTACTTTACTTTCAATCCAATCATCTTAAATTTTAACTAGAAGAAAGATTGTTTTTTTTTTTTTTTTTTTTTTTTTTTTTTTTTTTTTTTTTTTTTTTTTTTTTTTTTATCTTTTAATATTTTTTCTCACACTATCTATCTGTAGGCCTCATACCCTAAAAACCCATTTCTATAAAATCTAAAACCGAGTTTCGAGTCCAAATTTAAGCATACATGACGATATGAACTTCTGACCTCAAACTTATCTACAAAAAGACCCAAATCACTAGACTGCAAATTTTAAAAAATTATATATATATATTTATTCCTAGAAATGGTTTTGTAATAACTGAGCTAAAAGCAAGTAGACAAGAAATGGTTTTGAAAGCCTTTTCAAGAATGTGTAATGCAGTTTGGATTGTGGAAATGAGCCTGAAGCAAAAAAAAAAAAAAAAAAAAATTCAAAATTTAACATGCACTTCCTCAAAAACAAATAACATGTACTTAAATAGGATTTCTTTCTTCTACAACTCACATTTGAGAAAACAAATCAACCTTCTTAACTGAGGGAACAGTAACTGAAAGATCAACAGGAAAGTCATAAAGGACAGCATCATCAGGCAGTTCCAGAAACTTTCGGCGAAGATTCCTTGTGTTGAAAATGCTAGCAAATGCAAAGCTTTTTGAAGGATGTGTAATGCAATTTGGATTGTTTACTAACCAAATATAAGAAGATGTGCTTGAAGATGTAATTTATCCAAAATTGGAAGCCATGGCAGCTAAGGACTCGAAGATCAAAGGCATTAAAGATCTAACAAATTAATTAGAATCAATTCGAGAATTATCCCAGAATTATACAAATTAATTAATGTCTTACATAAATTTTGTATTATCCCAGGATTAAATTCTAACATTGTAGGAATATTTTTGTTTGGTACTTTAAAATACCTTGGATTATACAATTTTGGTGTTTGGTTCAACATGGGAATAACTAAGACAAATGAAGAAGCCTACTATATTGCCCTTTTTAATACAGATTTATATTGTACATCACGTTTTATATAATAAATATCATTATTAGGAGTCCAGCAACTGTACTTTTATGAGTAAAATTCTTTCGTACTTATAAATTTTCGGTCCTTGGATGAAGGAATGTATGGTTATGATTATAATGGTTCTCAAGGATTTATACTATTTCACCAACAACCCACTAAACCCTAGGGGGACCACTATCATACTAACCGCACATTCCTTCATTAAAGGATGGAAAAGTTATGAGTACAAAGGATTTATACTCATAAGAGTATAGTAGCCCTACGCTAATTAGACTACTATGCTATTAATAGCAGCAAGTTGCTATTAGGTATTTGACCCTTGGATGAAGGGATATGCGACTAGGATGATAATGGACCCCTAGGATTTAATGGATAGTTAGAAAAATAGTATCATCTAAGGGGTGAAAATGATTAAAGGGGTAGATCTAACGGTGGAAAACTTGGTAGCACCAAGTGCTTAATCCCAACCGCACATCCTTTTATCCAAGGGTTGGAAACTTGGTAGCACCAATTGCTTGGTGTTATAGATAGTATTCCAGCCGGACAATATATATATATATATATATATATATATATATATAGAATTAGGCTAGAATACTATCGATAGCACCAAGCCATTGGTGCTATCAAGTTTTTAGCCGTTGGATGAAAAAAATATGCGGTTGGGATTATAGTGGTCCCCTAGGGTTTACTAGGTGGTTGGTTGAATAGTAAAAATCTTAGGAGACCACTATAATTCCAACCGCATATCTTTTCATCCAACGGCTGAAAACTTGATAGCACCAATTGTTTGGTACTATCGATAGTATTCTAACCGGACTATATATATATATATATATATATATATATATATATATATATATATATATATATATATATATATATATAAAACGTAGGGTTACTATGCTCTTATGAGTATAAATCTCTTTGTACTCATAACTTTTCCGTCCTTGGATGAAATAATGTGAGGTTAGAATGATAGTGGCCCCCTTAAGGTTTACTAGGTTGTTGGTGAAATACTATAAATTCTATAAACTATTATAATCCTAACCGCACATTTCTTCATCCAAGGGATAAAAACTTATGAGTACGAAAAGATTTTACTCATAAGAGTATAGTAGCCGAACCATATATATATATATATATATATATATATATATATATATATATATATATATATATATATATATATATATATATATATATATATATATATATATATATATATACACATATAGAGAGAGTCCGGCTATTATACTATCGATAGCACCAAGCACTTGATGCTATCAAATTTTCTACTCTTAGATCTACACCTTTGATCATTTCCATTCGTTAGATTTTACTATTTCTACAACCACCCATTAAACCCAAGGGCCCACTATCATCTCAACCACACATCTTTTAATCCAAAGGTTAAAAACTTAATAACACCAATGACTTAGTGCTATTAATAGCATTCCAGCCTAGTTCTCTCTCTCTCTCTCTCTCTCTCTCTCTCTCTCTCTCTCTCTCTCTCTCTCTATATATATATATATATAATTGTGCTCCTATGCTTTTAAAAGTACCAAGTCATTGGTGCTTATAAAGTTTTAGCCCTTAGATGAAAAAATGTGTGGTTAGGATGATAGTGGGCCTTTTGGGTTAAGTGAGTGGTTGGTGGAATAGAATGATCTAAGAAATAAAATTAATCAGAGGGGTAGATCTAACGATAGAAAACTTACAAGCACCAATTGCTTGGTACTTGTACAAGCATAGTATATATAGCCGAACTCTCTCTCTCTCTCTCTCTCCATCTTTATATATATATATATATATATATATATATATATATATATATATATATATATATATATATATATATATATATATATATATATAATTGATCTCCTATGCTTTTTACAGTACCAAGTCATGAGTGTTTGTAGGTTTTTAGCCCTTAGATGAAAAAATGTGTTGTTAGAATAATGGTGGGCCTCTTGGGTTAATTGAGTGGTTGATGGAATAGAATGATCTTAGGGATGAAATTAGTCAAAGGGGTAGATCTAACGGTAGATAACTTACAAGCACCAATTGCTTGGTGCTTGTACAAGCATAGGAACTCCTATGCTTGTAAAAACACCAAGTCATTGGTGCTTGTGAGTTTTTAGCCCTTAGATGAAAGGATGTGTGGTTAGGATGATAGTGGCCCCTTATGTTAAGTGAGTGGTTGGTGTAATAGAAAGATCCAAGGGATGAAATTAGTCAAAGGGGTAGATCTAACGGTAGAAAACTTACAAGCACCAATTGCTTGATATATACTTGTACAAGGCATAGTAAATAACGAAAAGGGTTTCCGATATTAGAAACTCGAGTCGAATAAATTTGACATATGACAGACGGTAGGGTTTGACGAGCAATTCCATGACCTTCGTCTAGTCGGGACTCCTGATAGAAGGATTGTATCACACGTTAACTGCACCTAGAGGTTCAGTATTCCATTCTACTGGAATGCCACTACATGCTGCTAGGCGTCACTGGTGGATTGTGGGACTCACGAGAATTATCCGGATGATCGATAATTCTTATTGGGTTGAGTTTGAATTGTTCTAACCCACTGAAAAGAGTTTTAGTGATATTGTTGATGGTGATCACAATATATCTCACTACCAGATAGAATAGAACCTATGGGATCACACACATAAGAGGTTATGACTGATCGGATAGTTGAATTGCGATTTTTGAATCGCCTCAGGACTTAATTATCAATATGTTGATAATTGGACTAATTTGTAATTGTTACAAATTAGGGATATTAAAGTGCAAATGTTGCAAGAGAGGGCTTACTAATAGTTAGTAAGTTGTGAGAGGACTTAAGTGCAAATGTTGCATTAATAATTTGATTTGATCAAATTAGGATTGAGTTCAAGTCGAATTAAATTAGGATTTAATCGATTGAACCGATTAGGGATAAGATAAACTTAAATCTAATTTTAAGTTTATCTTAATGTTTATCTTAATAATTATAAAAGGGATTATATCCCTCTTTATACGTATGAGTTTTCTTTAAGAGAAAAAAAAGGAAAAGAGAAAACCCTAGCCGTCATCTTTTTTCTCGTCTTCCTTTTTTCTAAATATCCACATTAAAAAAAAGACGTTCTCTGCAAGGGAGCTAGCACCCCGGTGAGAATTTCGATCAGATCGACAACCTCGTGTGGATACCCGTAGAGGCCGGACGCGTGTGCGGCTTCAAGAGAACCAAATTCCACGATTATCAAATTGCGGTGTAGATTTCTCCGCGCAAAGGTGAAGATTATATCTTCGTTCTTCGTTTAATCTTAAATACATGAGGGATCCGATTTTGCGTGGTTTTTGAGATCAGATCTCAAGTTTTTTAAATATTTATTTATTTGATTTCTTTTCCGCTGTGTTTATTTATGCGCAAATTCTAACACATAGTACCCGGACTCTCTCTCTCTTTCTCTCTCTCTGTATATATATATATATACATATGAGTTAGGCTGGTATGCTTATGGAAGCACGGAGCCCTCCGTGCTTATAAGTTATTTTCGAAGTTGGGATTTTGTAATCGATGATCAGCTTCGCTAGATTTGATATAGAGTATTTGAAGCATGTAGAAAATAAATTTCACAATTTTTCGATATTATTTGCCTAATGATCAAAGGGATTCAAAATAAACATTTTAATGGTTGTGGTGAGCGATTTATAAGTTTAACGGTGTAGAAAAGTTCAATCACATAAAATATTGATAGAAAATTTATTATACTATATTAAATAAGATCAATATCTTTGATCTAAATTTTTCGATATTATTTGCCTAATGATCAAAGGGATTCAAAATAAACATTTTAATGGTTGTGGTGAGCGATTTATAAGTTTAACGGTGTAGAAAAGTTCAATCACATAAAATATTGATAGAAAATTTATTATACTATATAAAATAAGATCAATATATTTGATCTATAATTTGAGTGTCATATCATCATATTTAGAGAGATTTTTTTTTTTTTTTTTAGAGAAAGGTAGCAAGCTACCCGCTTTCATTCATTAGGACGATGAATTAGGCAAACAGGAGTGAGACAACACGGTCTCGAAGCGAAAGAAAAGGAAAAAAAAATGAAAAAAAAAGAAAAGAAAAAAAGAAAAAAAAAGTTACAAAGGCAGATCACGCACCCCACGCAGCGTACCAATAAGCTCCCAATCTGAAATCAATCGAACGACCCAGCTGACAGCGGAAAGGGGATCGGTACTAGAGAGTTGAAAGATCGCTTTGTTCCTAATGGCCCAAATGACCCACCAAATGGCTGCCTGGCCAAGAAGGTTTCTTTTAAGAGGCCCGGATCCGTCCCTAGCCGACCTCAAATCCCAAGTCCATCTGACGTCGTAGCTGGGATCCTCACAGACCAACCCTAGTAAAGCCGTGTACGTCACAAACCTCGTGTACACACAGTTCAGGAAAAGGTTGTCCACCGACTCTGGTTCAGCACCACACAATACGCACAGAATGCTCCCCGTCCACCTCCTTTTTACAAGGTTGTCGGCCGTGAGAAGCCGCTTCTTGAGGACCAGCCACACAACAATCTGAACTCTAACCGGGAGCCTTAGGTTCCAAATAGTTGTGGAGCGAGGATCCCTCAGACCCCCGTCCCTAAGCATCGAGTACATAGATTTAACGGTGAATCCTTCCTTGGTGTTCCAACGCCAAGATACACTGTCATTCCCTTGTCCGATCGCAACACCCTCAAGTAAGGCTTTGAAATCGAGGATGCGACCAGTATCGGTATCCCCCCCGGGTCCAAAGCCTCTCAGGATCGTTCTCCAGTCCCAACCGTTGGGGCCGTAACACTTACATATTTGAATCTTCTTATCCTCAACTGCTTTGTAGATGCCAGGAAAGAGGGAGTGCAGAGTCACCTCTCCACACCACCTGTCCCTCCAAAGCTGTACCAGTTTTCCATCGCCTAGCACGTAGGACACCCCCCATTTGAAAATTTCCTTGGTGCTGAGGACGCTCGACCACCATTGCGAGGCTGGTCTGAAAGATCTACCTTCCCACAAGGGTCTTCTCCTGGAGTAGTAAAGCGATCTAACGAGTTTGCTCCACTGAAGTTCCAGTGACGTGAGTAGTCGCCACCACCATTTAGAAAATAGGGCGTCGTTCATCGTAGCGAGGTCCAAAATACCTAGTCCGCCTTCGTCCCGACTCCTGCATATGTTTTTCCACGCAATCAGGCATCCCCTCCCAGCTTCTTTCAAACCTCCAGCCCAGAAGAAATCCCTTCTAAGTGCCTCGATCCGCTTGATGACCCATTTCGGAGCCTGGAACACAGATAGAAGGTAGATGGGTAAATTGGCTAGAACAGCGTTGACCAGCGTCAGCCTGCCACCTCTAGAGAGTAGCTTGGCAGCCAACCGTCAATCCTGCTTTGAACTCGATCCACAATCCCCCGCCAGTCATCCTTCCTTAAGCTCCTATCTGACAGTGGGAGTCCCAGGTATTTCGTAGGTAAGGTTCCGACCTTACATCCCAGGATGGCCGCGAGTTCACCTGCTTTGGCCACCTTCCTGCCTGTATAGTAGAGCTCAGACTTCTCCATATTAACACTAAGGCCGGAGGCCCATTCGAACAGGAACCACGGGATTTTGAGGTTCCTCACGAACTTTTTCCTGGCAACACAGAAGAACAGAGTGTCGTCCGCATACTGAATAAGAGTGATTTTGCAGTCCTCAGTAGGGCCAATCCCCAAAAAAAGCTTGTTGCGCACCGCCAAGTCCGTCATTCTTGCAAGACACTCAGCCACCATCAGAAAGAGGTACGGGGAGAGAGGATCCCCCTGCCTAACACCCCTTTTACTTTTAATCCACCTCGTCGGTTCCCCGTTGACGAGCACCGCCACTTTGGCATTCTCCACACACTGCTTGATCCACCCGCACCAGCACTCGCCAAAGGCCCACCAAGTCATTATTTTGCGGAGGTAGGCCCAGCTCAGCTTGTCATAGGCCTTTTCAAAGTCAACTTTCACGCCAACTCCCTCGATCTTGGACCTGCTGCTATATCCTAACAGCTCACAAGCCATCGCAAAGGCGTCTGAGATATTCCTTCCTTTCAGAAACGCATATTGGGTGTGAGAAATCAGATTGTGCAGAACCGAGGCCAGCCTATTAGCTAGGACTTTAGAAATTATTTTCTGGATCCCGTTCAGAAGGCTAATTGGTCAGAAGTCGTTAGCTTTCGAGGCTCCTCCTTTTTTGGGGATCAGACACAAGTAGGTATAATCGATGGGGCCGGTGAAACACTTTCCTTCGTGAAGCTCCTGAAAAATCTTCCAAATATCATCCTTCACAGTTTTCCAAAAAGTTTGGTAGAAGCTTAACGAGAATTCGTCAGGTCCCGGTGCTTTGTCCTTCCCTAGCTGGAAGGTCGCTCCCCTTAACTCCTCCAAGGTGAAGGGAGCGGTTAAGATCTGACGATCCGTCACTGCGATGCGCCGTGAGGAAAATAGATCACTCCAATTGCCGAAGTTGACCGGTCCAGTATCCGAGGGAGCAAAGAGCTCCTTAAATTTGCGGTAGAAGTAAGCAATCTTGTCATCTTTCCAGCTGTAGGTTAGTCCGTTATCCTCCATCGTGCTAATCCCGTTGGACCTTCTCCTCCCATTAGCAAACGCGTGAAAGAACTTAGTGTTACCGTCTCCATCCTTCAGCCAACGTTGCTTAGCACGAGATTTCCAAAGAGGTTCCTCGTCGTTTAGAACCCTGCTAAGCTTAGCTCTCACCTACTATCTTTTTCCAGATAGGTCCGACGTATGGTCCTGCGACTCCTCTAAAATGTCCAAGTTGTGTAGCTCTTTCGAAAGACTCATCTTAGCTGCCCTAATACTATAGAAGTGTGCAGCGCACCAACGTTTAATCATGTTTCGACAGTGTCTCAGCTTGGCCGTGAAGGTAAGGACCCCTGAGCTTCTAGCCGTAACCTCCTTCCACCAAACCGGGATGTTAGCTAGAAGGTCCTCACGCCGAAGCCACACCTCCTCGAACCTAAAAATCTTGCCCTTACCCGTCAGCTTGGCGCACGTAGAAAGTAGGGTAGGGCAGTGGTCCGAAGTTACTCTCGGCAGGGCCGCCACCTCAGTTAGAGAAAAAGTAGAATCCCACTCGGTCGAAATAAGGAATCGGTCCAGCCTTGTCAAGGTTGGGGAAAGCTGCATATTCGACCAGGTAAATCTCTGATTTTTCATAGGCAAGTCAATAAGAGCAAGATCCTGAATCAACTCGTTAAACATGGACGACGCTCGATCGCTCCACCTTCTACCAACCCGTTCGTCCTGAGATCTGGTAAAGTTGAAGTCAAGAGAGATTTTTTATTTTTAGCCGTTGATTTTGAGACATTTCGATCACTAGATAAATGATATCAAAAAATTACAAAATTTAATTTCTAGATACTTCAAATATTCTAAATCAAGTCTAACGGAATTGATCGTCTATTCGAAAGTCCCAATATTAAAAATAACTTGGGAGCACGGAGAGCTCTGTGCTTCTAAAAGCACACGTCCTACTCATATATATATATATATATATATATATATATATATATATATATATATATATAAAATAAAGCTTATATAGTTTCAAAAGCACAAACTTTTTTATGCTTGTGAATATTTTACCGTTGCATTTGCTTTGAGATTTGTGTAATTGTACTTTCTCTTTCTCTCTCTTTAGTTGACTTTACAATTGCACAAATCTCAATGCAAATCCAATGGTAAAATAAAAATTCACAAGCATAAAAAAGTTTGTGCTTTTGAAAGTACATAAGCTCTACTCTATATATATATATATATATATATATATATATATATATATATATATATATATATATATATATATATATATATATATATATATATATATATAGAGAGAGAGAGAGAGAGGAAGAGAGAGAATATATATATATATGTAGAGAGAGAGTAGGGGCTACTATACTCTTATGAGTATAGACTCCTTCGTACTCATAACTTTTTCGCCCTTTGATGAAAGGATGTGCTGTGGTGACCTGAATCCCCGCGAATGCTTGGCTGCGTGGTCGGCGGCATGTAAACACCTATCTTTATGTGCCAAGTGTATTTGCACGCCAAACATACGCGAGAAACAGACTCAGCGTGAAAAATCGATCAAAAACACATAATTTTGTGTTTTGGGGCAGATTCGGGCGCCCAGATCTGGGTTTCGGGTGCCCGGGAGTAGGTGCGCAGGGCCGCGGACCATAGTTAAACCGAGACACGCATCGCGCAGCGATTGGAGTCGTACGGGACAAGTGGCAGCGCAGGATTGGACGGGCGTGCGGGCGTGGTAGACCCGGTGCAGTCAACGTGGGCACCACGCTGCCTTTACACGTGGCACGCCGTGATTGGCCGGCGCCAACCACTCTGTCATGTCTCGGGGTCGAAACTGAGACCCGGGCTCGCCAACAGATCCGCCACCCATACAGGAAATCCCGCATTGGCAAAGCGTCCAACCCGCAAAAAGTATCATTTAACAACTAAACAGATATCAGAGTTGAAAAAAACTATTGTAATAAAAATCTGAACCACTGTACAACTGAAAAATAAGATACAATATCCATCTTCCAAAATAATAATACAATAATCTGGTCCACTGAAACAGAATACAAGTAAAAACCTCCTATACAACATCTATGAATCCAAAAAGGGAGATAAACTAAAATCATAAATACAACAATGTACAGTAAAACCCACAATCCGGGTTGGTACATCTATCCCCCTGTAGTAAACAACACTGGTAGGGATCTATCTCGCGACTCCCTTACCTCGATCCGCCGATCCAACTGAAGCCGGGACGGAAGGGAAGCCTCTGCAAAACTGTCACCGCCGATCCAACTCTCATTTTAGAAAACTGCCAAAAAACAGCGAAGAGTTGAAGTTGTCCCTGCTGTAGCTGTCATTCTGCTCTCTCTCCTCATCAACTAGGGATCCTTAATCCGACACTCTCTGATCTCATCCATCAGTGTGGGTTGCTCAGCTGAAACTACAATCTGAAAAGGATCACCCTAGGGCACGATCTCTGGCCCTAACCTTCTCATCCGCTCCAACAATGGCGCTTACTGCGCAAACATTGCTCAAGCTCTGCACTGTACTCCGGCCCAAAACATCTACACACATCCAAGACCACCGTGGGGGCATCACTACAACTCAATCACTGCTGACAAGACGAAAGATCCATCGTCTCCTCCATCAGGTAAAACACTGGGTCCAACAACCCCTTATCCATCATAATCTATAACTATACCATCAGCTCTCAGCTGTACTCGTGCCATCCAATAAGGTGCCTTCAATATCGGTGCGGTTCCCAGAACCACGTCAATAATCTCAATCTCCTTGACCGGCGGCATCGTCATCAGCTCAGGTGGACTCACATCCGGGAACTCGCGGGCAATAGGGATACCCTTGAGTCCGGGGCCGCCGTAGGCACCTCTATGCCAGTCACTAACCGGGTAATGCATCCTCGGCTCATCATCTGCCGGACTCTTGTCGATACACCGTCGCTGCAACTAGCGCACTCTACCAGCCTCTGTAAACAAACTCCTCCTGCCCAACTCGCAGAAGTTCACAGTCCTCTCTCTATGATCAAATGTCGCATGATGTCATACCAACCAATCCAACACACCGAGTCAAAAATCCTGTGTTGCCGTAAGACCAGCTAGTCTATGGTTATAATCCACGGCCTAACAGCACTGGACATAATCCACGAACCTCCTCCACGCGCACAACCTAATCAAGAGTCTACAACTAAAGTGCACGTGGTAGCAACTCTACCTTTAGTCCATGCAGGGATGCACAACGCTTTAACTTAGACCGCTGCAAAGAAAATCATACCTGCGACGACACATCCCACTGTTGGGGCGCCCTCCAACCGAGCTGCACAGACTCAACCGCTCGGTGTTGGTGGTCGTCGCTCAGTCTGCCTCGATATCGCGGCCCTATCTGCCTGGAAATATCCTGACTATCCCCATGGAAAGTACCATCCTTGCCTCCACTCACACTGCGACAATGAATGTGGCCCACTGCGCCTCCACTGCGCCACTCTGATACTGGTGCTGATGTTGCCGTCGGGGTCCACCCGACCTCTGGCGCCTCAGAAATCTACGACCCTGGGGGAAAGGAATCGGGAAGGTCTCTGCCTACTGATCTGTTATCCATCACCTGGCACCGAGCGCCTCTATCCAGCACTCGCCCCCGGGGGCAGGTCCCTGTCCAAAGGAACTGTAGCGCCATACTCCATCGGGGCATTCGAAGTCTGTAGTCAGAGGGACCGAACGAGCCGAAAGGTATCCTGGCGCAATCCTATCTCAACACACACATCCTATGCGCCTCGTCCCTCTTAACGTGGAGCGTGCAGTTCATCTACTGCGTAAACTCTTTGGCACTAAGAGGCTCCCGAACAGTCTGTTCATCATCGCCAACCACGACTCTGCCTCTAAAGGCTCCAAACTCAATCCTACGAATCGGGGCGGTCAAACAGCCGAAACTGGCTCAGTCGATCAATGATGTCCCACTGCTCATCTACTGTCAGCTATCCACCCTGTCTCAGTGCCTCAGCACTACTCGTCGGCACGGAGGGGGTTGCTCGCTCAATTGGCGCCACTAGAAATACTGCAACAGGGGATACTGCATCCTGGGTGGTCTCGACGGGAAGCACTGTCGGAGGTGCCTACTGCTCCAACAACTGTATCATCCTATCCAGCTGCTCACTCCGCCGCTGGTATGCCACTGACAATCCTGTCATCTGGGTCCGGAGCTCTTTGACCTCAATATGGGTATCCGACCCAAATCTGCCTACTCTGGCTATACTGCGGAGACGGGGTGCACACGGGTCGGAACACAGCGTCGGGGAGACACCGCTCACCACGACGAACCGTACGACAAAACACACAACAAACACACGACCTAATCCAGCGAAAGTTTAGAACATGTCACCCATTTCATAGCATTATGTTGTCTACAGCCAACATAATCGCCTAGGAGAATAAATATGCCAATCACTCATTCCGTCCCTTGGGAGAGGTATAAAACTCAATTAGGACTCTCGCTATAAGTCACGACTCTCATGTAGTCATCCTAAGATCCAACCACAAGCCTAGGGTTTCTAATTCCATAATGACCTACATCCTAGGCTCTGATACCACTCTAATCTATCACCTCCCGGGTCGAAATTGCGACCCGGGCTCGCCCACAGATCCACCACCTATACGGAAAATCCCGCATAGGCGAAGCGTCCAACCCGCAAAAAGTATCATCTAACAACTAAACAGATATCAGAGCTGAAAAAAATTATTGTAATAAAAATCTGAACCACTGTACAACTAAAAAATAAGGTACAATATCCATCTCCCAAAATAATATATAATACAATAATCCGGTCCACTGAAACAGAATACAAGTAAAAACCTCCTATACAACATCTATGAATCCAAAAAGGGAGATAAACTAAAATCATAAATATAACAGTGTACAGTAAAACCTACAATCCGGGTTGGTACATCTATCCCACTGTAGTAAACAACACTGGTAGGTACATCTATGAATCCAATAAGGGAGATAAACTAAAATCATAAATACAAGTGTGTACAGTAAAACCCACAATCCGGGTTCGTACATCTATCCCACTGTAGTCAACAGCACTGGTAGGTACATCTATGAATCCAATAAGGGAGATAAACTAAAATCATAAATACAAGTGTGTACAGTAAAATCCACAATCCGGCTTGGTACATCTATCCCACTGTAGTAAACAACACCGGTAGGGATCTATCTCGCGACTTCCTCACCTCGATCCGCCGATCCAACTGAAGCCGGAACGGAAGGGAAGCCTCTACAAAACTGTCACCGACAGAGGGTGTGAGAACTACATCTTACAGTAGTTCTCAGTGGGTACCATCCCCAAGATCAACGGTCTGCCCACTAAGTCTACTAGAGGCATGAGATAACAGGAAAACTGTAAGTAAGAATAAAATAGCTGGAAAGGAAACTACAGCTATCATGTCTCTATCTACAATGCTCAAAGGGCAGGTGAAACAGATGATGAAATACAACTACTCTAACTCGAGGTGCCCAAACCAACCCAACTGTAATGACTGCCAAAAATGTCAGTCAAGCCTGCGCTCACCTACAGTTCCTCCACTCACTGGGTAGGAATAATGTAGGGCGTCCCAATGGACTAATCTGCTCTCACCTACCACCACTGTCCTATCTGGACTGGTCCTGTAGGGCGTCCGTCCCAATGGACTAAAGTGCGCTCACCTACCACCACTGTCCTATCTGGACTGGTCTCGTAGGGCGCTCAAAAGAACCGAAACAACCATCGCATCCGAAACGACACTCAAGGGGAGCGACCCCACTGAGGAAAAGAATCGTGTAGAATCAAGAACCAGAGCAGCAGCACAAGCAGGCTGTAATCCCAAACCACGATCAAACAGATCGAAAAACTCTCGAACCCACCGACTAACCCCACTGGCCGGAACACCCATCGACCCAAAATCAAAACCCAAACAACTAACAACACCGGGACCGAGAATTCCGGAGGACTAACGCCTACAACCCCAATCAAACAAGAGCAGATTCCAAGCACAGCCCCCGTAGCTCTCGACCCAAAAAGAAGAAAGCCCTTAGAACCCAGATCATCCCAACCCTTGCAGGGGTGGGGAGGTTTGTATAAAAAGGTGATATTTATTTCTGAAAGTCATTTTCTCTCAACCGCTCTCCGGGTGAGGACAAAAGTACATCCTTTTTAGAAAACCACTTTGGTTGAAGGAAACTCCAATTTTAGTAAAGTTTAGTTCTTACGAAAACAGTTGAAAATGGTTTTACTTTCCCAAGTCCCGAAGGACTAATGCCTTCGCCCTAATCAAAAGAGAACGGGTTCTGGCGCCCCTCGAAACTTGGAAAGAAACATAATTTACTAAAATCGTGTGTATCTGAAAGCATGTCTGGGTTCAAGGTCCTGCTATCAGAAGATCAACACTGCCACAACTCAGTGGCCACGACCAAATTAGATGAAAACCCAATAACCCGGGATCACCGTCATCCCAAACGGCTCCCAACACTTGCACCCAACTAAGCTCAACCACCAGACTCCGCTCGGCCCCACGGCACGAGTGCAAAATGCATCCCACAATGTCCCGACCACTCAGCCCACTACCTGGGCGAGGGAAAACTCTATGTCCAGGAGAAACGAATGTAAAGTGTGGGAATGTCTAAAGCATAAAGAACCTAGCCCAAGTGAGGATTTTCTACTAGTCTGGTTAACATGTAGCATATGACAGGGTGCTAGGTCAAGTTCCATAATATCGCTTATAAGGGTAATAACCCATCAGTTGATGCTATCATACAGAATACTAGCATAGATAACGGTAAAGGGCATTGCATCAAACATAGTCTCCCTAAACATGCTCTCATTTGGCATAAAGTAAACGTAATCGCCATACAACATGCAAGTCATCAAATCCACCAAAACATGTACAATAAATAAAGTAAGCATTAATCCACATAATCTAAACCATTTCTCATGCTTATATCTCAATCCTATAGATTGTACATTAGATCATGCATGCTCTCAATCACATAGAGAGAACACTACATTTGTGTAAGCCTTTAACCACCATAACATGGATAACAATATCATGCAAGCTCTCATTCAATCATAACATGCATATCTTTAACTTACAAGTTCTCATTCAACATACAAGTGCAATATACCAGGCTTATAACTCAATCATATATGGTGTGCACTTAGTCATGCATGCATACTAACAAATAGAGTTAGAGAACCGTCCGCCGATTCTGGAGACCAAAACAACCCACTTGAAACTTGTCGATCCGCTACCCGATCTGGCTGAAATTTGGCGTGAGTAATCCTTATCCTCTCAGAAATCCGTTGCCATGAAAATCATCCAAATCCGCCACACGGATTGGGCGCAATCACTGAAACAATGCACGCTGCGCGATTATATTATAGAATTTCAGCAAGTAAGACTAAGCTAAATAAGATGCAAGTGCAGCCCTAAATACACCTCAAGATGAAGTCCCCAGCAGTAAAACAAAGATGTCCTCTTTCATATAAACATCCCCAAGTCCTAAAAAATCCACCATTATTTTTTCTTAATATTCAAATGAAGCAAACATCACAATCCTGTCCCAAATTTACACAAATTTTCAACATAAACTTATAAAAATTAAAGAGGGCAATCCATAAGGAATTTTTTAAGCTGAAACCAAAAGGAGAAATCTTCACCTTGATCTTAATAAGATGCCTAAACTTTAAAATCCCAAAATTAACCAAAAATTACATCAATTGCTGCATCCCCAAAGTCCAAGTATCAAAATAATACTAAATCTGAAATCTGCGGTAAACCTTAAAACAGAGCTGAGAAGATCAATAATGTTACCTGGTCAAACGTGCTCCAAATCCAGCAAGAAAGGTGCCATTGGATTCCTTGTCGAGAGTATATATAAATCGAGCTAAAGAACTTCAAAATCCATGCTCGGATGAAGAAGAAAACCCATAAATA
Source organism: Tillandsia leiboldiana (assembly GCA_029204045.2). Lineage (NCBI taxonomy): Eukaryota > Viridiplantae > Streptophyta > Magnoliopsida > Poales > Bromeliaceae > Tillandsia > Tillandsia leiboldiana. The sequence continues at coordinate 3,526,528 of CM055082.1, forward strand.
CTTTGAACTATCCAACAAGTTCAATCTGTGCACGAATGCAGCAAGGTGTTCCAAAGATCATAAATAAACCCCAATAAAAACTCAGATCCAGGGGAGATGGTATATACCAATATTGTAGATCTTCGAGTCCTGGAGATTTTCCCACAAAAATCATCCAAAAATTCCTATCCTACAATCCAGAAAAGCCAAAACACCAAGGACTGACCAAAACTCCAGGCTGAAACAAAGAGTCCCAAAGATGGCTTAAAAACTCTGTAAAATCTCATGATCTAAGGGGGGATTTGAATACCAAAGTTGTAGGCCTACCTCTTGTGAATATGCAGAATTAAAAATCAGGTCAAAACTCCCTCTGGTTAGCTCTGTAGGATTTTTGCACCGAAACGCGACGGAGTGGGCTATGGGTGTAACAATAGTGATGTCCTCCAAGTTTGATGAAGAAGGTGAAATTTGATTTTGTTTGACTAAATTACCTATCACGCCCCAGAATTGCTGATTGATCGGTCCTGGACGCGCCCAAACTTTCCGCTGAACGGGCAAACCTCGCTCCACCCGAACGGAATGGTCAATCCGTGTTTCGCTTAAATAAAAGAAGTGAAATGATACACAATATCAAAATATAAGGGATAAAACATCAAAACAACTTTATTACATCTAACAGTTCGGTTATAAAAAAGGGAACAAACAATCGAGCCCTCGGATCAATCAAACAATAACCGAGCACCCAACATCAGGGATGGCCGGCTAGACTCGTAGCTCCGCTACTCGACCACGTCCTAGCCGCGATCACGTGCCTCATTAACCGATATAACACTTGAAAGGAGCAAACCACAGGAAGTGAGAATTAATTAAAGTTCCCAGTGGGTTCAACCACCGAGAAAGAATACTCTACACTTACTTGGTCTATAGGAAGCATCTACAAAAGTTAACCATGTTGGAATAAAAATCAAAATTCCTAAAACCCTCAATAATAATTTTATGTTATTATTAATTCTTATTTACTAATTAATTTACTCTCTTTTATTGTTATTTATTTATCTTTATTATTAGGTGTATTAAAGTATATTAGAACGTTGGGTTACCCAACGTTCCTGCTTTTAAATGTATTAATTCACCATTTAGGTGAATTAATAACGTTGGGTTGGAACCCAACGACACTTTTCCTGCTCCTATATATACATAGGGTGTGGGCAACAGTAGAGAGTCAGAAAAAGAAAGAAAGAAAGAGAAAAAGAATTGTTTTAAGTTTTATTTTTAAATTTTATTTGGTTAATTTTGTTTATCGGGTGTTGAGAGAATCTCCGTCAACTTCTTCCGCGGTCGTGCACGTAGGAAGAGGAATTCCGGTCGTACCTTGGGGTGGTATCTCCGATTAATCCGCACGAAGGACGGAAATACGCCTTAGGGCAGTGCCTCGCACGCTTCCGGATCAATTTCTTTCATCTACAATTTTTGAAATTTTTAATAGCGATTAAAGGTAAGTTATGTTATTCAATTTTAAACATAAAACAGTTAGATAATTTAATCACGATCAAAGTTAGCGCGATTATTTTCCTAACAATCTAAGGCGTATTTCTTCGATTTGATTGTGATTAAAGATCTAACGAGTGCTAATCCGAAAAAATATATATATTGCATATTATATATAATTGTGTTGTCAACTTGTTTGTATGATTGACATTCAAACTTAAACACACTGGGATTAGCATTTCAAAATTTTAATTGCATATAGATTATTATAATTTATTTGCTCTCTTTACTTGACTTTAATTATTATATATATATATATATATATAATACTTTTATTTACTGTTTTTGGCTACAGTAAATATATATATACATTTTTTTTACTGTTTTTACTTTTTAGCTAAAGTAATATATATATATATATATATATATATATATATATATATTATTTTTAGCTACATAAAAAAAAACAAACATATATTTATATATAGTATTTGAACCTGCAACCTTAGTCTTAAGGTAAAGACACATAACTGCAGCTTACATATTTTATTTGATTGCATTTACATTCGAAAATATTTAAATCAAATTCAAATTTTTAATGTTTGGGTCATCTATTTGCTATTGAACAAACTGAGATAAAAGATTAATAGTAACAACTTGAATACTTAAAATATTTTGGATGACTAGGGTAGAAATCTTAAACAACTTGTATGTTTTTCTAAAAAGGTTTTTTGAACCTTTTTTGCAGCTCATTCTTATCATTTTGAATTTCGCTATTCCCTCAACTAGATTGTCCAAAATGACTTATGATGATTCTTCTAGCCTTAAGCCAGAAAAATTTAGAGGGGTGAGATTTTTGAGGTGGCAAGAACAGTTAGAGGCTTGGTTAATTACCTTAGGCCTTATAACTGTAATTGGCAAAGCACCTCCTTTTCCTACTTCTAAAGTTTCTGCTACTCCTCCTGCTGATTCTTCTAAATCTGCTACTACCTCAGTTACTGAACCTGTATCGGACAGATCCTCCGAGGAAATTGAATTTCACTGTAGATTTAGAATACTAAGTTGTCTATCCGATGAACTATATGAAACATATAGGAAATACCTAACTGCCAAAGATTTATGGTGTGCTCTAGAAGATGCTTACATTAGAGATAATGAAGGCGCTGCTAGATTCATGTGCTGGGGATCGGAACAGTCAAACTGAAGTTAACTTCTGGAAAGACTTTGATCCTTCACAATGTGCAGCATGTTCCTGAGATCCGACGGAACCTGATTAGTGGATCTCTATTAGTGCAATTAGGTTATAAGATTGTACTTGAATCTAATAAAGTTGTAATCTCTAAGGGGGAAATGTTTATTGGAAAATGTTTTGTATCTGAGGGTTTATTCAAATTGAATGTACTTTCTTTTGTTGATAATAAAAATTCTTCTCCTTCAGTTTCTACTTCTTCTTCTATTGTGTTGAACTGATTCATAGTGATGTCTGTGATTCTAATAGAGTACCTACCCGTGGAGGCAGTCGCTACTTTGTAACTTTTATAGACGACTACTCCAAGTATTGTTACACCTATCTCTTGAAGACCAAAGATGAAGTACTCTATAAGTTTAAAGCCTTTAAAGCTGAGGCTAAAAACCAATTGGATAAGAGGATTAAAATTCTAAGGTCTGATAGAGGAGGCGAGTATACTTCAAGGCCCCGTTTGTTTTTGGAACGGAACCGGGAATAGCGGGGATATCCCCCTTATTCTCCCAAACGCACCTGGAACCGTCTGGTATTGCTTAACCCAGAACAAGGAGAATAGCTGGTATAACAAATCCCATCCTATTATTTTACTATAAAATTTTTTACCATATTACTCTTCTTATCTACTTTATCTCATCCCAACATATTATTTTAATAAAAACTCTCTCCTCACTCTCTCTCCTCTTCCCTCCTTTCTCTCTTCCCAATACACTCTCATCATCACAAATCTCTCTCTCCTCTCTCTCTCTTCCTTCATCACACCTCCTTTCTCTCTTCCCAATACACTCTCATCATCACAAATTAATATTATAAAATTTTAAATTTATTATTTAAAATAAATATTATAAAATTTTAAATCTTAAAATTAAAATGTTGAAATTTTATATTTTAAATTTTAATTTTAATTTGAAAAAATAAAATATTAAATTAAATATTATTTTTAAATAATATAATTTAATTATGATTATAATTTTATTTCTATTTTTTTAAACCATTAATCCATTAATTAAAACGAAATAATTAGATTTTAACAACTTTTATCACATTTTTTTAAACCATTAATCCATTAATTTTAATTTGAAAAAATGTTGAAATTTTATTTTTTAAATTTAAAATTTAAGTTGAAAAAATTATTTATTAAATTAAATGTATTATTTTTAAATAATATATTTTAATTACGATTATAATTTTACTTATATTTTTTTAAACTATTAATCCATTAATTAAAACGAGAAAAACGAGTTTACAATATTTTAATGACATAATAAAGCTCGTGGGCGAAAATTTACAAATATTTAGCAAATATACAAATTTTGCGAAATTTTAAAAAATTTTTGTTAAAAATTAATTATTTAAAATTAATATTATAAAAATGTAAATCTTCAAATTAAAATGTTGAAATTTTATATTTAAAATTTAAATTTTAAGTTAAAAAAATTAAATATTAAATTAAATGTATTATTTTTAAATAATATATTTTAATTACGATTATAATTTTACTTTTATTTTTTAAAACTATTAATTCATTAATTAAAACGAACTAATCAATTTTTAACAACTTTTATCACATAATAACTCTTGGGGGCAAAAAGGTAATTTACCCATCTTATCCTCTTTATCCCTCCTATTCCTCATTATTAAACCAAACACAAATTCTCTTATCCCTGGAACCATCCCAAACGAGTTTAAGCTCTAGTTCCGTACTTTATCCTTATCCCCGGTATAGCCAATTCCAGCCTATCCCGATTCCAAACGCAGCCCAAATGAATTAAACCTATTCTGCGAGGAACATGGAATAATTCATGAAGTAACTGCTCCTTACTCACCTCAATCTAATGGTGTAGCTGAAAGAAAGAACCGAACCCTATTGGACATGGTTAATGCCATGATTTTAAGTTCTGGTGTACCTCAGAACTTATGGGGGGACGCTCTTTTATCTGCTTGTTATATCCTCAATAGGATTCCCTCTAAGGATAGAACCCAAACACCTTATGAATTTTGGAAAGGAAGAGCACCTAGGTTGAGTTACTTCCGAGTGTGGAGGTGCTTGGCTAAGGTATCTATTCCTGAACCCAAAAGAAAGAAGATTGGACCTAAAACTATAGATGCTATCTTTATTGGATATTCCTTAGATAGTAATACCTATAGATTTCTTGTGATCAATTCTGAGGTTTCTGAAATTTCCAATGATACTTTGATTGAATCTAAAGATACAACTTTCTTTGAAAATATTTTTCCTTTCAAAATCCGCATCTCTAGATCTGCCCCTGATTATCAGTCTACTTTTGATCATGCATCTATTTCTGATCATATACCCGCATCTGATTTGCATTATAGTTTAGATGCAACTTTCTTTGAAAATATTTTTCCTTTCAAAACCCGCATCTCTAGATCTGCCCCTGATTATCAGTCTACTTTTGATCATGCATCTATTTCTGATCATATACCCGCATCTGATTTGCATTATAGTTTAGATCCTGTAGAACCTGATCCTATTCCTGAATTAAGAAGAAGTAAGAGAACTCTGCTTTGAGAAGAACTTTGGTGAAGACTTCTTTACTTTCTTAATTGAAAGTACACCTTCGTCTTATAAGGAAGCAATGAGTTCTCCTAAAGCTTCTTTTTTGAAGGAGGCTATAAAAAGTGAGATAGAATCAATTATCAGTAATAACACTTGGATTCTCACTGATTTACCTCCTGGTAGTAAACCCCTAGGATGTAAGTGGATCTTTAGAAAGAAACTTAGGATTGACGGATCAGTAGAGAAGCATAAAGCACGTCTTGTTGCTCAAGGTTTTCGGCAAAATGCTGAAATTGACTACTTTGATACATATGCGCCTGTTGCTCGCATTGCTACTATCCGAATTCTTCTTGCATTAACATCCATTCATAAACTTTTGATTCATCAGATGGATGTCAAGACCGCTTTTCTTCATGGTGATCTTGAAGATGAAATCTATATGGCTCAACCTGAAGGTTTCTCTGTGCCTGGTCAAGAAAATAAGGTGTGTAAATTAGTTCGCTCTTTATACGGACTAAAACAAGCACCTAAACAGTGGCACGAGAAATTTGACAGTGTTATAGCTTCACATGGATTTCTGACCAACGATTATGACAACTGTCTCTATTTCAAGAGATTTGATGATCATTGCGTCCTTCTTTGTCTCTATATTGATGACATCCTGATTCTAGCTCCTGATCTTGATCTCATTAACCAAGTTAAATCCTTTTTATCAAACCATTTTGATATGAAGGATCTTGGTGAAGCTGATGTGATTTTAGGAATGAAAATTCTTAAATCATCTGATTCTATTATCCTGACCCAATCTCATTACACCCAAATGGTACTTGATAAATTTGGATGTTCTGATTGTTTTCCTGTTTCTACTTCTTTTGATCCCAGTGTTCAACTTGTAAAGAACACTGGTAATCCAGTAAATCAGGAGAAATTTGCCCAGATCATTGGTTCTCTGATGTATCTAACCAATAGAACTAGACCTGACATTGCCTATGCCATATCAAGATTGAGTAGATATACTAGTAGTCCTAGTATGATTCATTGGATTGCTCTGGAAAGAGTATTTCGTTATCTTAAAGGTACTCTTTCTTTTGCTCTTAAATTTGTTGGCTATCCTGCTGTAATTGAGGGATACAGCGATGCCAATTGGATTTCTGATTCTTTGGATATTAAATCTACTTCTGACTATGTTTTTATTCTTGGTGGCAGTGCAGTTTCTTGGCAATCCACCAAACAGACTATAATAGCCAGAAGCACTATGGAGGCTGAGTTGGTTGCCCTTGACACTATTTGTCTTGAAACCGAGTGGCTCAAGAACCTTTTGTCATCAATTCTATTGATTTCTACTCCTATTCCACCTATTTCTATTCGGTGTGATTCTCGAGCTGCAATTGACTTTTGTAAAAAGAAATTAATAAATTCTAAGGCTAGTCGACATATTAAATTGAGACAAAAGTCTGTTAGATGTCGAACTTCTCATGATGTTGTTTCTTTAAGTTTTATTAGATCTAAACAGAATCTTGCAGACTGCTTGACGAAAGGCCTGAATAGGACTAAGGTCCTAGAGTCATCGAGGGGGATGGGACTTTGCCCATAAACGGCCTTCCTGCAGTGGGAATCCAACCTTTGTGATAGGAGATCCCTTGAAGAAGGTTCAATGTGGTAAAAACAAGCCGTTAGGTTGGCAAAGAGCACTTTCTACATTTTATTCAGAAGAACTTTAGTTCCAATTCCATTCCTATGATGAGTTGTGCTCTATGTAGTGGTTGAGGTTGAGCTTATAGCTCTTAATGGAATCTGAGGCAATAATTTTGCGAGATGTGACTCTACACACATCCCTGGAGGAGACCACCTATATAAGAATATTCGTATAAGGCCGCGACTATGAGATGTGGGTTGTCCATAGAAATTCTTATGAAAAATCAAGGTACTGTGCATGGCCTTTAATGCACAGACTCGCGACGGAGAATTCTGTACTGTGTGTGAGGCAGTTGAAGTCAGGGTCAAAGGAACGTAGTTCAAGACCTGGTTCACTCCGATTCCTTCTGATGAAAAATTGCTTACACTAAGTGAGGTTAAGTCTCTTAAAGACACCTTACCTATTACATAGTATAAACACCCGATAATCTTATTTTATTTTATTTTTGAGTTTAATCTTATTTCGAAATTTTGAATTTTGTGGGGGATTGTTGGAATAAAAATCAAAATTCCTAAAACCCTCAATAATAATTTTATGTAATTATTAATTCTTATTTACTAATTAATTTACTCTCTTTTATTGTTATTTATTTATCTTTATTATTAGGTGTATTAAAGTATATTAGAACGTTGGGTTACCCAACGTTCCTGCTTTTAAATATATTAATTCACCATTTAGGTGAATTAATAACGTTGGGTTGGAACCCAATGACACTTTTCCTGCTCCTATATATACATAGGGTGTGGGCACCAGTAGAGAGTCAGAAAAAGAAAAAAGAAAGAGAAAAAGAATTGTTTTAAGTTTTATTTTTAAATTTTATTTGGTTAATTTTGTTTATCGGGTGTTGAGAGAATCTCCGTCAACTTCTTCCGCGGTCGTGCACGTAGGAAGAGGAATTCCGGTCGTACCTTGGGGTGGTATCTCCGATTAATCCGCACGAAGGACGGAAATACGCCTTAGGGCAGTGCCTCGCACGCTTCCGGATCAATTTCTTTCATCTACAATTTTTAGAATTTTTAATAGCGATTAAAGGTAAGTTATGTTATTCAATTTTAAACATAAAACAGTTAGATAATTTAATCACGATCAAAGTTAGTGCGATTATTTTCCTAACAAACCATAAGAAGACAACAGATAAGAAAGCAGTAAATGTTAAAGAACAACCTAGATGCCTCACCAAAACCCAACAAAACCAACGCCTTGGCTCAAATCTGTTGAGTTCACTCATCATCGCAACAGCCGAAAAGGGAATCACACCTTCCTAATCGGTTGACCTATACGAGCCCCGAGTGGAGGTTGCTTACACGCACTGCACTCCCATGGCCCTTTTCCATACATTAGTCTGGCCGAGTCGAATACTCGTTTGCTCACCAGATTGGTCTTGAGTGCCAAGTGGGTGCCAAGTGAGACGTCGAACACCTTCGCTTTCGCGCCACTTAATTAAACAAATTTAACGTCTGGAGAGTCGGACTACATCGACGTCACCACACCCAATAAATAAGTTTTTCTATAATTTTAATTCTATCAAAATTAATAGTTTATTTATAATTTTATTCAATTTATATAATTCTACTTTATTAATTATAATTAAATTTATCAATCATTTACTATGCTTTGAAACTAACATTAAAAATTATATCAAAATTTTAGGGCTTAATTATAAAGCCTATTCTTACACTTTATGCTCTCTCTCAAATATATTATGCATAAAAAATATAAACAATGTCAATCCTATAATTTAATTTTGTATCAAATAGGTCCAATAATTTTAAATTTTTTGTTAATATTTAATAAAACTGCTTATGATGACACAGTAAGATAATTTGTATTGAAAATAATTAATTAAATATTCGTACATGAATATTTCTTATAATTTATTTTAAATTTTAATATTTTATCTTAGATCGCCGTCTTTAAAACAAATAGAATATCTTTAAAAAAGGCATTAAAATTATTTAAATTTTTTGTGCAGACGAAGATAAAAAGGGGAAATGCATGTTTTCTTTTTTTAATAAAGTTAATTTTTAAATATTTTAAATAATGGCAATTTTTAATGAGAGGGGCTATTTTGTAATTTAGCTTTTTTTATCATTTAAATCCACTCTACTCTTAAACATAAACAAAAAAAAGGAAAATGCTATATGTACACCCCTTTCGGGGTGTACATCATACACCTCACCCATCTAAGGGTGGGGATGTGATGATGGGTCACTTGATGTGACCCGTAAAAAATATCGCCACCATTAAAATAGTGGAGGTGTATGATGTACACCCCTTCGGGGTGTACATGTAGCATTGCTCCAAAAAAAATTAGTGGGGCCCACTAAGTTAAATGTGGGTGAAAATGTGGGTGTGAAATGTTCGGGTGTGCTAATTTGAAATTTGTGTCGAACCTACCTAGGGTTTCGTTTCGGACAGAAAAATTTTGTGGGGGTACACGTCGCAAACGCTAGACCTCGCATCGACTGTTCATCAAGAGAGCTGCACGAATCTTAAAGCAAAGTGAACGGGCGATGGCGTAGTCTTACGTTGGGGATGATCCCCACTAATTTTTTTTTTTTTTTTAAAAAAAATTTTATTCGCGATTAATTCTATAAAAAGGGCCCCCCTGTGTCGCCTTGTACCCTTCCTCCTCTCGATTCCTCCTCCTCACACTCGTTCCCCTCCGAGCTCGTCCCCTTCCTCCTAGGGTTTGGGCGAGGGTTTGCTCTCGAGCTTGCGCTCTGCTGGTGCCGGTGCTGGTGTTGCTTCTTCATCTTCTAGGGTTTCGGTTGGTGGATCGCGTCGTTGCGGCGGAGATGTCGCTGAGGCCGAGCGAGAGGGCGGAGATCCGCCGCAACAAGTACAAGGTGGCGGTGGACGCGGAGGAGGGGCGGAGGAGGAGAGAGGATAACATGGTGGAGATCCGCAAGAACCGCCGCGAGGAGAGCCTCCTAAAGAAGCGCCGCGAGGGCATGCAGGCGCAGCAGCTGCAGCAACAGGCCTTCACCCCGTCGATCCACGCCTCCGTCCTCGAGAAGAAGGTATGGATCGGAGAGGCGTGGATCGGATCCCCAGTAGATCGGCTTTCTAGGGTTTTGGGTTTGAATCTCAAGTTTTTGAGGTCTAGGGTTAGGGTTTTGGATTCGAGGAATCGGTGACTTGTGGTTGACTTTGTTGTGAATGTCTCGAATTTGCAGTTGGAGAGCCTCCCGGCGATGGTCGCTGGGGTTTATTCGGACGACAGTACTCTCCAGCTCGAGGCGACTACCCAATTCCGTAAGCTACTATCAATCGGTAAGTAACATCAAAAATGTTAATTTGTAATCTGTAACTCTTTTAATTTTGCTTTAGTGTCCATCTTATAATGGTTACTACTATAAATTTAGAGCGGAGCCCTCCCATTGAGGAGGTTATTGCATCGGGTGTGGTTCCACGCTTCGTGGAGTTTCTCACTAGAGAGGATTATCCCCAACTTCAGGTTAGATATTCTTGGAGTGATGAAAAAGATCCTTTTTTTTTTTTTTCCTTGTTTTTTCTATTAATTTTTATCCATGTTTTCCTGATTTGGATTGTATGGGCAGTTTGAAGCAGCTTGGGCGCTGACTAATATTGCGTCGGGGACCTCGGAAAACACGAAGGTTGTGATTGATCACGGTGCGGTCCCGATTTTTGTAAAGCTATTGAGTTCCCCAAGCGATGACGTCCGAGAGCAGGTATAGTTTTTATGTTGAGATTCTCGAACTAAGTTCTCGTGTATCTTGATAAATATGACCGGAAAGGTGGATTTTAAAAGTGTTTTTTTAACTTGTTATTTGCGATGTAGCTAATCTATGAATGCTGTGCTCACTTTGTATGTAGGCTGTGTGGGCTTTGGGAAATGTTGCTGGTGATTCCCCCAGATGCCGAGATCTTGTTCTTGCCCACAGTGCCCTGTTTCCATTGCTGCAACAGCTGAATGAGCATGCGAAGCTCTCGATGCTGAGAAATGCCACATGGACTTTATCCAACTTCTGTAGGGGAAAACCACAGCCAGCCTTTGAACAGGTTTGATGTTAGTTATAGGATTTAAGTTATTAGTCGTTATTAAAATTCAGTTGTACTTGTAATTTTATTGCTCCGTATTGTGTTTTGCCGCAATTAGGTTAAGCCTGCTCTTCCAGCACTTCAGCGCCTTATCCACTCGAACGATGAGGAAGTCCTCACCGATGCTTGCTGGGCCCTTTCATATTTGTCTGATGGTACCAATGACAAAATCCAAGCTGTAATTGAAGCTGGCGTCTGCCCACGTCTCGTGGAGCTTCTTTTGTATGTAGCACGTGCTCAGATTATTTACATAGTATGGTTAATTAAGATGCGTACTTATATCTTAATTTTTTTTCCTCTTTTTTTTTTTTTTTAAATTTTTTTTATCAGACATCCTTCTCCTTCAGTGCTTATTCCAGCTCTTCGAACTGTCGGTAATATTGTCACTGGGGATGACATACAAACACAGGCATGTTGCTTTTTCTCCTCTTACATTTTGTTGGACTTCTCCTTTTTCTTTCTTCTTGCGTTTGGTCATTTTATGAACTATGGATTAGCAAATTATGACTTATTGTACCAAATTTTTTCTTGGATCTCTGTATTGACTATTCTTAATTTTAAACTACAAGCAAGACTTTTTGTATGACATTGATTCATATAATTAAAATGTGTGCTTGTAACATGATAGTAACTGTAGCATGCTCTTTATGGAATTTCTGAGTTGTTACTACAAGTGGCATAGAAGTTTTTTCCAACTTTTTCCATCCTTTAGGTGTTTCATGTGTATATTTTGTGGTTCATTCTCTGGGTTGCTGCCTTTTCTACTTTTTATTTTCATGAGGTTTATATACAGCTATTAGTATGTTACTTTTAGTTTCTGTTATTTATGTAGGCTCTAGTGAAATTAAATTAGTCTGATTTACCATTTCTTGGGGTATTGTATGTTTTCAATGAATCATTTGTTTCTCCAAATGCTGCGTATTAACTTTTTTGCTAATAATAATGGGGTGGAGTATTTTAAAGAAGCTAATTTTTGCAGGTATTTTGTTTTGGTAGACCTCAACTCTTGGATCATAATTTGTGTAATGTGTGCGACAAGCCTAAGTACTAAATTGCTATTATTGACAGCTATTAATCCTGGAACTATTGTTAGCTGTGTGTATAATAAATGAACATCTTGTTTAGGAGTTAGTCATCTGCAATAGTTAGATCTAAGTCGGTTTAACTATTACTTTTGATCATCGTAAACCTTGTAGTTAACTATGACGACCTACTTCTCAGGGGGTCACCCATCTTAGAACTAATCTATACCTAGCACGCTTAACCTTTTGGCCTCTTGGGCCTAACCTCCACTCAAAATGCTATGGCCGAGTTAAGAGGTTTAGCACTATTATGTCTTATATATACGACTATTTCAAATCTTAGGGGTGTCACATTCCTCCTTCTTTTAAGTTTTGACGTCGCTCAAGCACACTCACAAGCATTAGGCAATGTAAGACTTGTTTCGCTAGCCTTAGCTGATCTCGTGGGGAGCTGTGCTCCACCCACAATGATCGTTAGCCAAGTAGCCACGCTCTGCCTGTTGTATGACCCTTAGCTCAGCCGAGACTCATTTCATGCTTTCAACTGGTGATTGGCTCTGATACCAACTATGACGTCCCATTTCCCAAGGGTCATCCATTTTAAAACTATTTTAGGCCTAGCACGCTTAACCCTCTTAACCTCTTGGGCCTAACCACTGCCCAAAATGTTATAACCGGATTAAGAGGTTTAACACTATTATATCTTATATATAGGATTATTCCAAATCTTAGGGGTGTCACATTCCTCCCCCTTTATTTAGTTGGAAGGTTTTTATTTTTCTTCCTGGTGTTTTGCTACAGCTTATTATTTAGTAAGCATGGAATTCAGATTGGTTCTTTTCTCTAACTTCTTTGTTGTTCAATTGCGTGATAGAAATTAAGAAACATGCATAAGTCCTATTCTCTCAGTCAGTAGGTATTATTGCATTTATTGTCATCGTTTTCTTATTCTTTGAAGATTATAAAACTTTATCAATGTGATACTTATGTGTACCTTCTCTTGCAATATGTTTACTTAATTCTTGAAGACAATTTAATTTTTGTGATATGTTTACAATCAAGCTACTTATTTCTTTATATTTTGTCGTATGAAGCATGTGGGATTTTAATAATTTATATTTTTGGGAGTTAGTGAAGTCCTTTTACTTATAATGAAGAGCTTTGGATGTTTGTTCTAATAGTTTGTCTTTACTGTGATATATTTGATTTTTTTTACCCCAATATATTTTATTTTTCTACAATTTGTGTACTTTATGATGTGCAAGTATATAAAGAGTTGGTATACAAATAGCTTTTAGATTAATTGATGCAAATTCAGACTTGGAAGATTCATAGTTTTACTAATTTACTCTTTGTTGACATGGAAATGGGGTTGATTTTGCTTTAGAACTTTGTTCTTCAGAATAAATGAAAGAAGAAATAGATATATTAAAGAGATAGAGAAAGAGGCAAACAAGATGGCCCATGTTCAAAAGAATTTAATACACGATGTTGTTTCTTTTTCATTTTGTTTTTTCTTGAGCCAGGTCTCGAAAAGAAGAGGTCTTGGTCAGACAGGCCTCTTCCAAATAGGATAATCTTATCTTATACTATACACATGATATGACTTAATCTGTTTCTAGCCTGTTATCTTTTTATTTTTTTTTACCCTCTCTTGTCCAACTTTATCTTTCCCATCATGCCGCTATACCTTTTTTCTTTTGTTTGCTTTATCTTGGATTTTTCTAACTGAAAAAATGTGCACCAAAATCCCTTTACGAAATTTAACAAAGGATGGAAACTACATGTAAAACTCAATCTAGACCCAAGTTTACCTAACTAGTGAAACTCGAAATCATTTTATACCCTGTGCTGTGAGTATTGTCTGATAGATTATACTCCCTATCATTTGGCTGAACCTAAGAGGGGATGATGAGTGCCAATAACTAAATACAATATATATTTTGAAACATTAGGCTTTTTTCGGCTGCAAATTTAGGATAATATAATTGCAAATTGTCTCTGAGCAGACTGTCGTAGGTTTATCAAATACCCGTGTGTATGTTGCTGTTTTGAGGATTAATGATTGCGCAGACTCTTGTTGTTCTTCGTGTCCATCATCTTTGTCATTTCATATCTTTATGCTGGTTCTCATGGAATTGGTTGGAGGATTGTCAGTGTCTTATTTCTTCAATGCTTGGGAAATTGATTCAGAATTATTTCTTGTTTGCTATGACTTCTATACTAAAGTCAAGTACTGCTGAATCAAAGTTTGGAGATGATGGGTGATTTCTTCGTTTTTTTTTTTTTCCCAGTTTAGCACAGCACCTTCAGTCACATGATGCTGAAGCATTGGTTGTGAAGAGGGAATTCCTGTTTGGATGGTGTCAATCTTATGTTTAGACAGTCGGATCTATGACTCCAATATTCCGTTATATTGCTTTGAATTGTCCAGTAGGAAGTACTTGTCACCATTAATTTGAATAATTGGCAGTTGCAGCTATTTTCATTCCTTACAGTATTTATTAAGTGTGTTTGATACTTTCACCGTAGATTTTAATGGTTAGTGTTTCTGTTTATGTATTATGATGGATGATAGATGCAAAACTGATTGTATTGGTTACATTTGTCAAGCTATGTGTCTTCTGAGTCCCTATGTGTATTCTTATTGTTACTCTTGCAACGTTGTATGCTAAGTATGTTAATTTTCTCCCCCTTTCTTTTGTGAAGATGCAATTATCTTTTCTGAAGAAAGATACAACTATCTTTGGTAATCTGTTTTTTATATGGAGGTCTCTTTTTCCTTCCTTGCAGTGTGTGATCGAGCATCAGGCTCTTCCGTGCCTTTTGAATCTCTTGACACATAATCATAAGAAAAGCATTAAGAAGGAAGCTTGCTGGACCATATCAAACATCACAGCTGGAAATAAGGATCAGATCCAGGTATGCTGTATGGGTAATGAAAAGTAATAAATGCTTATTTATGTGTCTCGTTCTTTCTTTGTTTTTTGTTGTCTGATTTTTCTGAGGCCAAAGGCACTTGGAGTTAGATAGCTTTAACTCTATATTATTGATTACTTTTCATAATTGATAAAAGAAAAACAATTGCTATTGACTTTTTTATGTTTATAAAATAAAGTGAACTTGCAAACTAACTGGCTATTGCAGATACAGAAATGCAAAAGTACATCCTTAGATGCCTTTAGCTGTATGGAACTTGTGAAAAAACAAAATCGATTTACCACAAAATTGACATTTATTATTATCTAAAATCTAGTGCAGACTGTGATCAATGTTATTTTATACTCTATTTTGTTGTAATAAACTGGGTTTCCTCAATAGCAGCATCAAATGAACATTGATATATTAATTGATATTTATTTGTATTGAATGAGTTGATATTTTATTTCTATATAGTTTATGTTATATTTTACTTCTTTGATGACGTATTATAGTTTGTTCATAGGCTGTGATTGCTGCTGGTTTAATTGGCCCTCTCGTGCACCTCCTCCAAACTGCTGAGTTTGATATCAAGAAAGAGGCAGCTTGGGCTATTTCAAATGCTACTTCCGGCGGCACACATGACCAAATAAAGTATGCAAATTACTAATTTATGCATCCTTTAATAAATTATGACATTAACAGCTTAGTTGTAGGCCCTGTCAAATAGAGGACGTTTTGTAATGTACCCCAAAACTTCTTTTTTATTTGATTGACATCCCCTCAACTATTTGTTTGTTTTGATGGAAAGTTATTTTGTCATGTGTAGTGGGGATTCCGATAGATATAACTGCTCTGAATGTGTTTTTAGCTATTAGATTTAACTGCTCAACTGATAAGGTGACAGGGCCATCAAAATAAATAGAATTTCCTACTCAAATGATTGAAATAACTCTGATCTAATGGAACAAAAGTTGGGCAAAGCTGTTATTCTTCAGAGAAAATGTACGAGTCTTATCTCAAAATGGGCTAAAGTTGATAGAGTCTGTTCGTGTTTCCTTAAATGTAACTACCTAACACTTTTTTATTACCCCCTTCCTCAAATAGAAGAAAAGTTGAAAGGTGCTATTGTTCAAAGAAAATGTAGGGTCTATCTCAAAATGGCCTATAGTTGATCGGGTCTGGTCATTTTTCCTAAGTCATACTTACCTAACACTTTTTTATTCCCGCCGTCCAACAGGTATCTTGTTAGCCAGGGCTGCATCAAGCCGCTCTGCGACCTTCTGGTGTGCCCGGACCCAAGAATTGTCACCGTTTGCCTAGAAGGCCTTGAGAACATCTTGAAGGTTGGGGAGGCTGAGAAGAATCTGGGCACGACAGGGGATGTGAATGTGTATGCCCAGATGATCGATGAGGCTGAGGGCCTAGAGAAGATTGAGAATTTACAGAGCCACGACAATACGGAGATTTACGAAAAGGCCGTAAAGATCCTCGAGACGTACTGGCTGGAGGAAGAGGAGGATGACACGGCTATGCCCTCGAGTGGTGATAATAATGGCGCTCAGCCTGGTGGGTTCCGTTTTGGGAGTGAACAGGTCTCTGTTCCATCTGGTGGATTCAAGTTTGGTTGAAAGGTGCGGGCCCTTAGTTTTCTTAAGGTTTCGTGTCGTGTTTTTTTTGTGTGGTTTAGGGCGTGTTTCGTGCGACCAGAGGTTATGTAGTTTCTTATCAAAACTAAATCAACAGCTGACTGTTGGATTCGAGTTTGGTTGAAAGGTGCGGGCCCCTAGTTTTCTTAAGGTTTCGTGTCGTGTTTTTTTTTGTGGTTTAGGGCGTGTTTCGTGCGACCGGAGGTTATGTAGTTTCGTATCAAAATTAAATCAACAGCTTAGGGTCTGAGAAGAACCAAGAACTTTTGTTAAAGAAAACCTGCCTGCAGCTTTCTGCAACATCAAAAATAGAATTTTCTAGTTGGAACTTCTTTGAAGGCTCACAAGCTTATCTCAGCTTCCAGCGACAGCACCTAGATCTTCTCTTTGCCAAATGGCAGGCTGTTGTTTTTTGGAATAGAGAAGCTGCTCTAGAAACTAACCCCACACACCAGATTGGGTGGGCTGAATTGGAGCTTCTGCCTTCGAGTCCAGAAGCTCATTTCCACCTCTTGTCCCTTCCGGAAGCTCTTGACCTATTTCAACTAATGTCTCGCCTCTGCTGCTCGATTTCTTTTTCAGGTGGTCCAGGGAGACTGAAGCAAAGTGTGTCCCAGCTAGTTGCATCAGGGGACCGAGTCAGAAAGTCGAAGTCGGGCGGAGTCTGTTGTTGTTGTGTCATTGTTGGGTCCTGTCGGTCTGGTCTCGGATGGGTTGTCCCAAATAAAAAAAGGAAGGAGGGTTCTTTTGGTCGCCTCTTTCGGTTCACGAGAAGGTGGAGATGGTTCGTCGGTCGCAGTCGATCCCCATTAAAGGTATTTAAAGTTATCAGTCTTCTACCTCCTGTATAGCATGAGCTTTCCCTGTTTCTCCCAGGTTCTTATATTCTATGACAGGTTTGTTGTTATTATTATTGGTTTGAAGCGGTCTCATGCTTGTGACCTGGTGGTATATCTAAATGATGTTAGCTGTCATGAAAAAAAAAAAGAAAGAAAAGTCCCTATCAACTTAGTATGTTTTTTAAGAAGAAAGGAATCGAGAATCTTATTTTGTCACTTCTTATCTTATTGTGTCTTGTTTCATTGATGCATTATGTTATTTGCTGTTTTGTTCTCATTCGAATTTTATCCAAATTTAAATTATGCATGTGTTGTATGATTATTACAGCCGCCATTGTCGAACTATTTTCTTAGTGTTGGAAAATTGAATTATTGTACCTGTAAATTATGCCGTTGACTTTTAATTAGTGTATATACTCGTCGATCGATTCTAGTGTAATGACAATAGGACGAATAGATTTTTTTTTTATTTTATTTTTTATTTTGTTGTTGTTTTTAAATGTTTTTGTTATACAGTTGGGGCCCTATTATTCTCTAGGCTAAATTACACGTTTTTGGTTCTCAAACAATGAGGACTGTGATACTTAGGTTTTCAAAGATTAATTTATTGCAATTTCTGATTCTAATTTTTTAAATTGTTGTCAGCAAGTATAGCATAGTTCAATTTAGTTGAGACGAGTGTTGCTGATGTGTTGTTAACGTGGCGTATTATTCATTGTCACGTTATGTTATTAATCACAATGTTGTTCGTTGCACTAGTTTATAGCATGAGCTATGCTACTTATACATTTCAAATGGGGTGTACATTATATATTTCATTCATCCGAGGATGAAAGTTTAGTCACCGATCATTTCGAAATGCCCGATGAATTTATTCTATCTTTGAATGGATGGGGTATATAATATACACCTCATTTGAAATGTATATTTAGCATTTTTTTTTATAGTATTATGAAAGTATTTTATATTTTATATTTGAAAGGATTTTTGTTTCCAACTAATCATAGAGCACTGGTGAAATATTTTGAATAGAAGATATAGAAGACGCTGCGATTATTTTGAATCATGAAATAATTAGATTGAGGTTGGTTCCGATATAAATTAGAAATATTTATTTTAGAAATAAATATAAGTTTAAAAATAAATAGAAATAAGATTAATTTTGTATTTAAATAAAAATTAAATTATTTTTAGGAATAAGAAAAATAGTGTTTAGATAGTTAGAATGAAATGATAAAAATAAGTGTAATTATAATTTTTAAAATAATAATATTTTATTTAATTAATTAATATAAAATATTAATTATATAATAATTTAATTTATTTAATTAATTATTGTTAGTTAATTTTAAATATTAGTTGATAAAATAATTAATAATAATAAATACTGTTAATAAATAATTTAATTAATTATAAATAATTTATTTTAGAAAGACGAAAATTATAGTTCATATTCAAACCAAACGGACGGGAACAAGGTCTTATTTCATGCTTGTTTGAATTATTTTAATTTGTTTGTGTACGTAATATTAATATTGTGTTGAATTGGTTATAATATATTTTTTACGGTCCTATAAAAAAACAATAAAAGTATATTTTTATATGATTTTGCCTTGATTTTATTTTATTTAATAACTTAATACCAAACTCCAAACTGGTCCTTGGAATGCCAAAATATTGAGAAAGCCGAAGTTGGTAGTTTGAGTGCCGAAAAATGAAACGGCGAATTAGTTTGGGCAACGGTCATTTATTTATTTTATTTTTTATTCTCTCTTGAATTTTGTATTCGTGAAGTGAGGTTTTATAGTTGCCATGCTAGTTGGTTGGATATGTGATCTTGCTAGATGTAGATCGGTACTCTCAAAAATTAAAGTTGCGAAGGCCCGTTTGGAATGGGGATTGCTTGGGAAATAAAGGGATATCTTTTTATCCCTCAAACACACAATAATTTGTTCCAGTAATTCTGGTATAAGTGAGAATTACTGATTCTACAGTAAAATCTCACTATATTTTTCTTTCCAAAATTATTCTCATTATATTTTTCTTTCCAAATTACCTTTATTATATTTTTCTTTTCAAAATTATCTTTAGCACGTTTTCGGAGGCGACATCTTGTTCTCCTCTTGATTTAGATTTTATTTTATTTATTTTTTTTTAAATAATATGATAAACAGTTTATTTTTTTGAATAAAAATATGATGAATAATTTTTCTTTTTTGTAAAATAGATCAAATGAAATGTTAAATTAAATATTATTTTCATTAAATATAATTTGATTTTGATTTGGATTTGAATTTTATCTCATTTTTGTAAGGCTTTAATCCATTAATTAAAAGAAAGAAATTAAAATTTAATAAACTTTATCACATAATAAAGTTTGAGGATAAAAAAGTTATTTAACCCAACTAAAACTCTTTATTCCTCTTATTCCTCGTTATCATACCAAATACAAAATCTCTTATTTCTGGAACCATCCCAAACGCATTTTTACACTAATTCCGTACTTTATATTTATTCCTGGTATAACTAGTATTGTCTTATCCTGTTATCAAACGGGCCCTAGAGAACCGCTATACTTCTCAGATATAAATAGTTGCATATATTATAAATTTTTTATGTTTGGATCAAAATACTATTAATTCCACTGTCCCCAATCAATTCTAGCCATTTAATGATAAAAAAAAAATTCATAGTATACAATATTAATGTACTTATAAGTAGCTCCACTGTGCTAAAAGAGTTTATAGAATTTTATTACTGAACAAATTTTGCAGACATATATATCAAAACAGAAAAAAAGAAAAAGAAAAAAAAGAGAGGATAATGCTAGCTATACTTGTCGACAACTTTAATATTATTTACAAATATGCATATATGATCATAGATAATTTAAAAATTGGTATATAGAAATATTTACATTCTTGAAGAATAATCTGAGAAACTAGTCCAGATTATGATCCTACCAATCTCTAGGTTTTCGAAAAATTTATTTTCTAGGTTGAAAAAGATGGTTCTTTTTTTCTCTGGATGGCACTCTTTTTATTACAATTTGATATGTACCTGAGTTTATTACTGTTCACTGTTGCCTCTACTCAAAAAAAAAAGAAAAAAGAAATATTCTTTGTACTTTTGGGTGTTACAAAATTTTAAAAATTATGTAGGACATATTTTACACGTGCGTGCTATTTGTCATGTACAATATAATATAATCTAACTAGAGATTTCACAGTCTATGCAGTACTATATGATGATTTTTAAAGAACATATTTTGTACGAGAGTTAATGAAAAGATATATTGTGTGTGTAATGTATTTCGCATAAAGTCATGTGATCTAACTAGTAGAATCTACCGTTCAAAATTCGTGCAACATCACACAGTGACTTTAAAAAGCACATTATGTATAAAAACTAGTGCAAGAAATATCGTATGTGGAATATATCTTACACAATATCTTATATAAGAATCTGCAGTTCAAAATTTATATTGCACTATATGGTGGCTTTCAAAGAGCACATTAAGTGGAAGAACTAGTGGAAGATATATTGTGTATGGAATGTATCTTGTTTAATATCGTATGACCTACGATAGCTCTTGAATCACATGCACAATACACGGTTTATATAATATTAGTATATATTTTTTCTAGATAGAATTAGCAGAAAATTAACCTACGAACACTGAATTTATTATCTGAATACAACCACAAATGACGAAAATTAGGCCATAACAATTCAAAACTATCAAAGCCTTTATTAGGTTTCAAAATACTATAAATATCAACAAAGAAAAGGATGGCCACATAAATGCAGCCATCAACTTCTTAGAAACAGCAGAAAGTGAAAGCAAGTTGTCTCTCTGAGTTTGTGGTCCAAAATCAAGTTACTTAATTCGACTAAAACTTTCTTCCAAAGCTTCAAATAGTGCTTTTAATCTTTTGAGCAAGAAATGTAGTTTTTATAATAGGAATGTGGGGGGCAATTTGCTGTGTTATCTCTAGATTCTCTCCTGATGTTTTCTCCATTGTTCTGTAATTGGTTTGGTGTCTTCTTTTGTGTTAGGAGAGTGCATGGTACAAGGAAAGTGTACTTAAAAAGAAGAGACATATAAGAGTGGGAGACCAAGCTCTACCTTCTTAAGCCTCTCTTGTCCCTATAGTTTATAAAAAAAAACACACTCTCTACTTGGGTTTTGTCCCTTCCTTTGCATTCATTATTCATGCTTAATTAACATCCTTCTCTACTTTCATGTGCTTGGTTTTTCTCTTATTTTTCAACAAACTATTTCTTAAATATGTTGTGTGTTACTGATATTAATGTTTATGTGGAGTTGTTATCACAAACACGCGCCCAATTTTTTACATAGAATAAAATTTGAATTGAAAACCTAATGAAATTTTAATCTGGAGGGCCTCGAACTCAAAACTTATGGACGATGCTCTAACCATTTATATTCAACTTGTTGATTACATGGTGAGTGCAAATAGTAAATTAATTAATCAAATTTTAAATTATTATATTGGATGCGTGTTTTACCGAATTTACAATAAGAGAAAATATTTTGTTCATTTTTGATTTAGAGTGAAAAGCTTGGTGCAGAGGTGGTCTATTTGGGATGGAAAGTGCTTTGGTGTCCCAAAAGTTTTTTTTGTAATTTTTTGTGGCGTTCGGCCAATTGAATGTTATCTTATTATAATACAATTATATCAACAAAAAGTAAATTATGAGTTTGAACGGATGAATGGATTAAAAAAACAACAGATAAATTATTTCGCAAATTTCCGTAGAGTTCAATTTTGTAATTGTAATTATTATATCATGTAGAAAATAAATTATCTTTTTCTTTCTTTTCTAATAATATATATATATATATATATATATATATAGCTAGACTGGGATATTATTAATAGTACCAAGTCATTGGTGTTATTAAGTTTTTAACCGTTGAATTAAAAGATGTGTGGTTGAGATGATAGTGGACCACTTAGGTTTAATGAGTGGTTGAAAAAATAATAAAATCTAACGGGTGAAAATAATCAAAGGGATTAATTTAAGGGTAGAAAATTTGATAGTACCAAATACTTGGTACTATCGATAGTATAGTAGCCGGACTCTATGGCACCGTTTGTTTCGGGGCTAGAACCGGGAATAAGAGGTTTATCCCCCTTATTCTACCAAACGCACCAAAAATTATTCGGTACAGTAGTTCTAGTACAAGCAGAATAAGCTGGAACAACAGTTCTTATTTATTATTTTATAATTTTTTTTTTTATTAAACTATCCCTCCTCCCCTCCTTTCTCTTTTTCCAATACACTCTCATTATCACAAATTCCTCTCTCTCTTTTCTCTTTTTTCCTTCCCAATACACTCTCATCATCACAAATCCCTCTCTCTCCTCTCTCTCTTTTCCTTTCCAATACACTCTCATCATCACAACCTCTTTATTCTTCTTATTCCTCATTCTCATACCAAATACAAAATCTCTTATCCCTGAAACCGAACCAAACGTTTTTTCGCTCTTATTCCGTACTTTATACCTATCCCCAGAATAGTTAGTTCTGGTTATTCCGTTACGATACCTATATATATAAGCTCTACTCATATATATATATATATATATATATATATATATATATATATATATATATATATATATATATATATATATATATATATAGGAAAATAATACTTGTACACCTAAAACGGGGTGTATATCATACACCCCACCCATCCAATGGGTGGGGTGTGATGATGGGTCAATCGATGTGACCCGTAAAAGATATCGCCACCATTAAAATGGTGAAGGTGTATGATATACACCCCTTCGGGGTGTACATGTAGCATTGCTCATATATATATATATGGAAAATGCTATGTGTACACCCCTTTCGGGGTGTACATCATACACCCCACCCATCTAAGGGTGGGGGTGTGATGATGGGTCACTTGATGTGACCCGTAAAAAGTATCGACACCATTAAAATGGTGGAGGTGTATGATGTACACCCCTTCGGGGTGTACAGGTAGCATTGCTCTATATATATATATATATATATAGTCTTAATAGTTGAATCATTGCATAATCTCTCACTTTGTTTTGTTTTTTTTTTTTTGGGACGGGAATAGTTGAATAGAGCATAAATCCGGTCCGGTCCGGTCCATTCACACTAAATTCTCACTCCGGTTCAGTCCGGTCCAATCAAACCGGCGCGGGCCCCACTCTTGTAACTACCAAGTAACAGTAACCAGCATCATCCGTACAATCTGCTCAATCGAACCGTATGGTCCCGATCCAACGGTCGGTGATATCCCACTGTAATATTGTAATATGACATAAATACGCGCACGCCGCCGCCACAGAGAACGAGAGCGGGGGCAAATTTACAGTAATTATGTGCTAAGTTAGGGGTACTTTCGTCATTTTGTAGGTCGCTCTTTTATATAGGGTTTTTTGGGTGGCGGTGGAACGCCGTAACACCGCCCCCTATCATGTGCGGATCACGTGGTTGGGTTAACCAACCAGCGTACACTGAATCCACCTAATCAGAAACAAGAGGTGGAAAATTGCATGGTGACCCCGTCGATTATTGGGAAATTTGAAACAGATCATTTCTATTTTTTTTTTGGGTAAAAAAAGTATGAACTCTTTAAAACTTTTTAAAGTTTCATTAAAGAAATTAATGCGACCAAATTTTATTAATAATTGCATGACTTAATAAATACGCTCATACATTTTATCTACTAATTGATTAAAATTTGTTTAGTATTTTGTTATAAAAATATAAATTATTGTTTTAAATTTTGAATCAAAAGATTTAGTAGGATGACTTCCTTATTAATGATCAATTGTTAATGATCGATAAAATTTGCAGTTTCGCTAGCTGAAAAAGTGTTAAAATAATTAATCCGACAGAAATACCACCAAATTTTACGCAACCAGCTTTAAATTAATTAATTAACGAACTAAAAAAAAATAAACATATTATTCAAAAAATTAATAATCCAGCGTTTTTTTTTTCCAAAAACCATCTACAGTTGGAACTAATACCTAATTTAACCTCTTTGAAAAAAATATTCTCAATTTAGTATTTTTTTTTTTAATCCTAATCTATCTTCATTTGAAAGAATTAGAAAAAAATAATAATTTAATAATATTAATATAAATTTATATATTAATTAGGAGAGAGAAATTATTTTTTTCTCTCACCTCTTTCATTTTCCAAAACACTCGGGCAGTTTGGTTTTGGTATTAATTAGGGGATATCCCTCAAACGCACCCGAATATTTTCCTAAGACAGCTTGTTCCCACCCCTTGCCTTTCCCTGCGATGCCCTCGCCCGCAACCTCATGCACCTCCTCCTCTACCCTATCCGGTTTCTTCTTCCTTGTCTTGTTGTGCTCCCTCCCCATCATTGTTGACCGTGTCGAAGTCGCTCGCTCGTTGAGCTGTGCGGTGCAGTTTCCGCTGCCGTTCGCTGCGACCGCCTCTCTGCGGGTATCCTTAGGTGGAGCCACTGTGTTTTCCCTCCTCCCTGTCCTGCTGTGCTCTCTCCCCACCATTGTTGACCGCATCTCTGCTCACTCTTCCCCTTTGTGAGCTATGCGGTGTGGGTTTCCACCGTCTTTCACTGCAACCAAAGATCTGTGGGTACCCTTGTTCCCACCCTCTTCCCTTTCTCTGCTCTGCCTGCACCCCGAGCTAGGCACTCCGGTCTTGTTCGGCCACCCGCTGAGACCCCCGATCTGTGTGGTCCCCGAACTGTGGCTTTCGATCTCCGCGCCCCCCGATTTGTGGGTGTCCCTTCCTGTGCTGTGTTGATGTAGCTTTGACCCTGTAGCTCCGACCCTGTGTTGTGTTGCTCTCCTTTGCTTCTTCCGGTGACCCTGCCTCCAGCTACGGCGTGGGCTTTCGTGGCCCCTGTCGGCGACTGGCCACCTGCGGTTGTGTGTGCTTCGGCGGCCTGTCTGTGCTTGTCCCGATCTTTGCGGTGTGCGGAGTCATCCCACTGACCGCCTTTGCCGATCTGTGGGTGTGGGTTCATTATCACACTTCCACAGCAGGGTATTGATACCCACGTATTGTAAGTTCTTTCCTTTTTAACTCTCTTGTGTTTTCTTGTGGCCCTGTAAGCATTAAGACATGAATTTATATCACCGATATCCGGCGACGTCGCATCTTTGCACAACTTGGTCCGACCTGTTTGGTCGAGAAGCACGATTAGTACGATATAGTACGATATGCATTACACAATTGACGTACATGTTTGTACTATTTAGATAATGCCTATATATTTCAACATATTGCTTTAATACTACAATCTATCTGCAGGAAGCTAAATAATGCCTATATATTTCAACATATTGCTTTAATACTACAATCTATCTGCAGGAATAATGGATCCTTCGTTTAATCGTACTATTTTTTCGTCGACACTCGTTGCAAATATAATGACGATACTAGATAAAGATAATGATTATTAGGATGAAATTTATGCGATACTCATTTTACATTTCGGTACTTAGTATTAAGTTTAAATTATATATATTAGTAGGAAAGTAATATGAAATTTATAACAAACAAATTAATTACTTTTTTCCATGATATAACAATTTAGGAAAATTTTGGGAATATATTTTGATTTTGAAAAAATAGAGCAAATGAAAATTTGATTTTAATATTTTTTTTCATGATATATATTTTGATTTTGATTTTATATGATTTTTAAATTTCTTCAATCAACTATATAAAACAATCCAATTAAAATTTTAATTTGTTTTAATACATCATCATAAAGGTTGAGGACAATTTCGTTATTTTAACTAACTACTACTATCCATTCCTCTTATTCCTCATTATCAAACAAAACACAATTTCTCTTATCCCTGGAATTAATCTAATATCGAACTAAACACTTTTTAACAATAGTTCCAGCTAGTTCCGGTTGGAAATAATAATCCAAACTTAATCTAAAAATTAGTTAGAGATAGAGTTTATTCAAATTAAATTTAAAAGTTTATTTATAATTATCTAAAGTAAACGATAGATTTGTCGTCTGTTATGAATTGGTATCTATATATAGTTAGACGTAGGATAATTAAATGAATGAGGGCCACAATAGGCATGGCCGCATAGATCAAGAATATCGTTGTGTCATCTGTTATGAATTGGTATCTATATATAGTTAGACGTAGGATAATTAAATGAATGAGGGCCATAATAGGCATGACCGCATAGATCAAAAATATCGTTGATGGTGTAATTGAATATTTCTTGTTGATAAAGTATTAGTTCTTCTCCAATGTCTTTTCTTCGTATTATTATTATTATTTTTTTGAGAGAAAAATAATCTTCCTCATATTATTGTATTTTAGAATTTTAGATCCTGAGATATATAATCGGTATCAGTGTGAATACCGATTCCAACAATTAGTATCAGAACCTTTTTATGCTTCCAACAGTTTCCAACTTTCTAGTTTTCCCGGGAACAACTAGTTCTCTCTTATCCCACTACCAAACGAAGCCTCTATGTTTAGTTATATCACTTTTATTTTTATATAATGTATAATTATATTATTTTTATATACATATTGATTTTTGAGTTATATCAACTGCTACATCAAGTGTGTAGTGATATCAAATAATTAATTATGTAATTATGTATAGTCATATTATTTTTAGTTATGTCCATATTATTCAGTGTGTAGTTTTGTTACATGTTTAATCATATAGAGTGTTTAATAATAATAATAATAATAATATTATTATTATATTTATTTATATCTAGTATATAATTATATTATTTTGCATTAAATTTATTTTCAGTAATATTAAATTTTATTTTTGAGCTTGTAATTATATAAGATATTTAATAATATCAATTGTATAGTTAAATTAAATAATAATAATAATAATAATAATATTATTATTATTATTAAATAATAATTTAAACTAATAAAATTATTAAATTACTTGGAAAGTGGCGAGGGAGAAAAAATTTCTCTCTCTTAATTAACACATAAACTCACATATATATTATTAAGTTATTTTTTGTTTTTCTAATCCATCAAAATAAGATTAGAATAGAATTTTTTTTTTTAAAAAATACTAGAATGAATTTTTTTTTTCTTTTTTTTTCAATAAAGCTAGACGAGGTGTTTGCTCCTATAGTTGAGATTATCATTGTACATTTTTACACAAAAAGGGCTATTGGTCATGAATCTATGAAGCTTGGGGCACTTCCTTTATTATAATTTTTAGTCAGAATTTTTTAAACCATCGCAATTAAATGTCATAATCTAATTTAATTTAGTTGACTAATATTAATGTGTCTGATAGGACAATTTTTTGATTGATGGTACGATAATTATTGTAACATCTTATTGCTTTTATATCAGTGTTACATCAACATTCAATTAAATAAATTGAGTCGTGTGACTTAATTATAATAAATTAAAAATTAAGTCAAAAATTTTAATAAATTAAAATTTGAGAATTAAAATACTAAATGCTTATAGTTGGAGGCAGGATGGTCAACGAGCCGAATGTAAGTGATCTGGACCGGCACATATTCGTTTGTTTATTAAACCAAAGAGCCAACCGGAGCTAGCTTACAAACAATAAGTTAGATTGTTAGGTAAAAAGTAAAAAAAAGAAAAAAACCTTAATCTAATAATAAAAATTATAAAATATAAGTTGTTTTACATTTGGGTTAGTCTAAAATCCAAATGGTGGAATATATATATATATATATATATATATATATATATATATATATATATATATATATATATATATATATATATATATATATATATAGTAGAGCTTATATATTTTTAAAAGTATAAGCCTAACTTATAAATTTTTTATCATTGGATTTACATTGAGATTTGTGCTATTATAAAGTCAACTAAAGAAAGAGAAGGAAAAAGTAAATAACACCAATCTCAATATAAATCCAATGATAAAAAAATTACAAGCACATTTGGACTTGTGCTTTTAAAAATATATAAGCCGTACTATATATATATATATATATATATATATATATATATATATAGGCTGGAATACTATCGGTAGCACCAACTCATTATTGCTATCAATTTTTTAACCCTTGGATTAACGGATGTGCGGTTAGGATGATAATTCACTACAACAAAATTATGCTATAACGATACTTTTAAGTATTTCTAAAAGCTAAAAAAGTACCGCTGGCAAAAATACCGACACTTATTATTAGTGTCGCTATATGTGTAGTCGCTAGAGTGTATAGCGACACATTATTGTAATATGTCCCAAAAATGTGTCCCAAAAATATGTCCCTATAACCTAATTTTGGATATAGATAGAATATAGATAGGACAATTATACAAAAGTGTTACAAAAATGTAGCACTATAACCTAATTTTGTTGTAGTGGTGGTTCCCTTGGGTTTAGTTGGTGGTTGGTTGAATAGTAAAAATCCTAAAGGACCACTATAATCCCAACCGCACATTCATTCATCCAAGAGCTGAAAACTTGATTGTGATGACCTGGATCTCCGCAGCTGATCCGCAGCGTGATCAGTGGTTTCTGGATGTTATTTTACTTGATAGAGTTGGTTGCGCCCTAATCGGACCCAAGAAAAGGACCCATCGCGAAAAATAAATCAAGATTGCCTATTCGGATGCCTTCGTCAAAAAATAGAAATGGTTTCGTGCAAAACGGAGGCCGGATTTGGATTCAGCACAGAAAAATGATCAAGATTGGCTATTTGGATGTATTTTTTCTGAGTCCGGACGCTCGAAAACTGACAACCGAAAGTTTTATAGTGTTTTCGGGTGCATGGGGAAGCTGTGGACCGGGGGTGCCACGTGGCGGCACCTGGTCGGCCGGTGCACCAGGTGCGGTCCACACAGCGCGAG
The DNA here is from genome assembly GCA_029204045.2 of Tillandsia leiboldiana. Taxonomy (NCBI): domain Eukaryota; kingdom Viridiplantae; phylum Streptophyta; class Magnoliopsida; order Poales; family Bromeliaceae; genus Tillandsia; species Tillandsia leiboldiana. The sequence goes on from CM055082.1 coordinate 3,555,848, forward strand.
GATGGACGCGTGGCGGGCTGCGGTTGGCCGACAGCCGCCACGAGGCGCGTGCCCGTTGGGCAGCGTGCGCACATGGGCGTTACGACGCGCTGTCCCCCGCGTGAGACACACGACTCGCGCCTTGATTCGGGAGGTCCGTCCGGGTTGCGGTGGCGGCCCGGATGGCCGCCACGTGTCGCCGAGCCCTCTCTTCCCCCAACCGGCTTTGGAGCTCCCAGAATGTCCCAGGAACCCCATTTGTAGATGATTTTCTAGCTATAAATAGCCCTTATCCTCCCCAATTTTGAATTTTTGGCAATTAGTATTTTTCTGAGCCTATCCAGAGCTTTTATTCATCATCATCATCATCATCATCTTCTTCTTCTTCATCTGTGGTGGAGATTGGGGGAGCCACTGTTGCACTCGTAGCTACACTAGTGGAGGAAGAACACCTTTGAGCCATTTTCAGCTAGTTTTCGTCGTATTTCAGTGCAGGAGCTCTACAGAACTTATCTTTTAGAGTTTTGGCCTAATTTTTGGTTCTACATCTTCAAAAGAGGTAGATCTACAACTTTGGTATTCAACACTTTGGCTAGATCTTAAGTTTTGTTGGAGTTTTTAAGCCATCTTTGAGACCCTTGGGCACAGCTTGGGATTTTAAACAATGCTCACTGTTTTCTCTTTCCTGGACTGTAGGAGTGGAATTTCGAGATGATTTTTGTGGAAAAATCTTCAGGACTAGAAGATCTACAACTTTGGTATGTATCACGTTACCTAGATTTAAAGTTTTTTGAGAGTTTATTAACCTTCTTTGAAGAACTTGTGCACATATTGGATTTTTGATAGTTGAAAGTAATTATGGAATTTCTCTTTCATCTGTCCATGGATTTTGGTATTTTTTTGACTTGATCTTCATTTACTCTCGAAGAGGAATCAAGTGGTATCTTTTTTGCAGAATTTGGAGCTCGTTTGTCCAGATAATTTTATCAATCTTTTAGCCCATGTTTTCAGGTTCACTGCAGGATTGTGTTTGGATCTTGTTTTGATAATTGGACTTTGGGGATGCATATTTTGAGTTAATTTGTAACGATCCGGCCCACTAGCAATAATAACCCATTGGGCCCAAACCACAGCCCAAAATGCTTAAGTCCAGTTATTATTACTAGTGTCCATGTCTCATATAAACCCAATCACAATTTCATTCACATCCGATGTGGGACTATTTAGGGCGTCACAGACTCCCCCCGTTTAGGCCTGACGTCCTCGTCAGCCCAAACGCACATACACGGTAGCCCAAGATCACCAGGCGATGTGAGACTTGTCTCGCTAGCCCTGTCATCTAGACCCAGGCTCAGCCTAGACTCGCCGCACACTTCCGGTTGGTTATTGGCTCTGATACCAAAAAATAACGACCCGGCCCACTAGCAATAATAACCCGTTGGGCCCAAACCACAGCCCAAAATGCTTAAGCCCAGTTATTATTACTAGTGTCCATGTCTCATATAAACCCGATCAGAATTCCATCCACATCCGATGTGGGACTATTCGGGGCGTCACATAATTCATGGTTATTTTTGGAATTTTTAAGTTTGGACATATTCTTAGAATCAAGGTGAACATTTCTCCTTTTGGTTGTAGTTAAAAATTCTGTATGGATTGGTCCCTATTTTAATTTGGAAGTTGATGTTGAAATTTGATGTATGTTTGGACAACATTGGACCCTTTTGTAAATTAGAAAATTAAGGGGACCTTAAGGTGGGTTCTTGAACTTTGGGTGATGAATCTTGGACAGAGGAGAACCTAAATTTACTGTTAGGAGCCTAAAATTGAGGTATTGCTTTCAGTTATTTAATCTATCTTCAAAGGGGTTACTTGTTGGAATTTTTCCTAAAATCTGTGCAACGATTTTGTTTTGATGATTGTGCTCAATCCGACAGTGATCTTGGGGCGATTCTTGGTGCTTGGATTCATAACAGGTGGGAGATCGTGCACATCAAATTTCAGCACGATCGGACTTCGGATCGTCGGGCTACCAAGTGGGTTTCTGAGCACATCAATCCTTTGATTTACTCACTTAGGCTATTAGAATCCAGCATGACATTGTTTGATTGTTGTTTCATCATCTCTTTATGAATCATACTTGAATGGATTAATGTTGATGATTCTTAGTCTATTTATGTGAGAATGGTTATCATGATTGTGTAAGAATAGTTATCATACTTATGTGAGAAAAGTGATGATGGTTATATGTGAAAGGTTATTTGATTTATGTGAGAATGGTTGAATGGCATTTGAGATGGATATTGTTGATGATTCTTGAGCCTACACCATATGAGATTGTTATGTTAAATGATCCTTAGCCTATCCATGTGTGAATGAATGGTTTGGTGAACGTTGCACTACCTTATGTGATATTGATCACAAGTGACACTCCTTTAACCTTACTATGTGAGAATAATTTGGTGATTGATCTTTAGCCGACACTATGTGTGATTATTATAGTTGATGATTCTTCACCTCTTTATGTGAGAATAGTTGGTTGATTTATGTGAGAAGGACTTGATTGGGTTATGTGAGAAGTGCTTGGTTGTTTATGTGAGAATGACTTGATTGATTTATGTGAGAGTGCTTGGTTGCTTATGTGAGAAGGAATTGGTTGATTTATTTGAGAATGACTTATGTGAGAGTAGTTGGTTTAGTGATCTTTAGCCTCCACTTTGTGATATTGATTATGGTTGTCGAACCTTAATCTACAATATGTGATATTGGGTATAGTTGTTGATTCGTAGCCTGTCTACGTGAGAATAGTTAGTTGATTGATCTTTGATCTAGCTTAGGTGAGAGTGGGTATTGTTGTTAATTATTGACCTAGCTTATGTGAGAATGACATATACTATTGATTCTTAATTCATTCATGAAAAAGATGGTTATCGTTGTGAGTTGAGGCCTATTCCTTATGAGATTAAGCATTGTTCATGACTCATAATTCCTCCAAAATGAGATTGGATGTTATTGGTAGTTCCTATGTTCATCCTATGTGAGATCAATGAAGGTTATTGAACCTTAACCTATTCATGTAAGATCGATTATTGTTGATAATCCTTAAATCTATGCTATGTGAGAAGTGGTTATTTAGTTTATTATGGTTATATGGGATTGACTTATATTGATGGTTCTTAGCCCTTTCATGTGTAATTGGTTATTGTTGTTACCCCTACCTATTCTTTGTGAGGCTATATATTGTTGTTGATATCTACTCTTTCCTATGTGAGAACAATTATACTCGATGATCTTTATTCCTTTTCAAAAGTGTCACGCCCCGGGAGTACTAACAAGCGAAAAATACCTTATTAATTTTTTTTTTTTTTGAAACAGGCTCCCGCAAGGCACGTGCACAGACCCGCCACATATACCAGTTCTCTTTGTACAACAGACAGAGTCTCCCTTACATATGCACGGCGTAAATACCACGATCATACTTTAACCACAACAACGAGAGAGTGCGAAGTATAACATAGTCATTTAAGTAAAACAACGCCTACCCGGCATAATAAAAGTTTGAAAGGATAAATCCACGGGTTTTTAAAGAGTGTGCCTAAGCGACAACTGATTTTGAAATCATTTTCACAATTCCTTTTTCATTTATAAACCGCATCCAGAAAGCATAATGGAAATATAAAACCATATCGTAAAGCTAGCCAACCACAAGGTCATAAGTCCATCTCAACATCCACATGATCCAAAATAACTAAACCACATGCAAGGTAAACTAACCAACTAAAATAAGCAAATAAAGAGAAGGAAATGTATCACCAGCCAGAAGAAAGGCTAATACTCTCTAGTCGCAACCTCACCGCCGTCCCGGACCCCACCCCTGGCTGAACCTGTCACATAGTGGGAGTCAGTGACATAAAGAGTAAAGAGACATATATACATGACTACAAAGGTGATGCTAAAAATACTAATAGTAAACCAGACCGTAAACCAGAGCATCCACAACCCCATCCTGCTACCAAACATATCTCTCATGGGAACCAAAGCACATAGCTGCCATGTCGGTCCGAGGACCTTAGGCAAAAGAACAGTCCCGCTCAGAACCTAGTGCAAAGTAACCCCCCACTGCACGAGTACAGCACCGCAAATAGCCGCAAGGGGCCCCCACGCACATAGCCGCGTGGGGTTCACGGGTCTAATCAGACCACCTCTCTGGAAAAGTACACCAACACGGTGGCCAAACCGCTGGTGTGCGTGCAAGCGCCATGAGCATGTCAATCACCGAACAAGTGCCATAAGCCTCCTACGACACTCAGTCGCTCCAATGTAGCATAAGTGTCCATAAGTAACTCGGGGTTAGTCAACAACTCTTTATCTCTAGGTGTACCATAGAAACCAAATCTATCATACTCAGTTAATACATGATCGTCATCAATAGTGATGACAAAAGTAAAGGGGAGGATCGGAAGGGAGCCAACCAACGGCATCCCCTTCCTCGGATTAGGGTACCCACCTCAATCAGCAACGACCAAAGACGCCTGCACCCTTCCTACGCCTTCGTACGTCACCCGGACCTAATTAAAGTCCCAAAAGAGCAAATCAATAACCTTTACTTGTCTGGCAAAAACCGTGGTCCCGACCGCTGTCCGGAGATGGACAGACTACACATTGGACTACGTACCGTGGCATCCGGCCACCTGAGCAAGATTCATACTAGAAAAATTGCCAAACATAACCGCGTCAAACGGATTGCACTGTCAAGTGGACTGCACCGTCGAGCGGACCGCACCGTCGAGCGGACCGCACCGTCGAGCGGACAGCACCGTCGAGGTCCCTGTCGGTAGCGGCAGCGGCAGCAGGCAGCACACGGGCGTAAGCACGGCCGAGCGGCAGCGGCCTGGTAGGGTGCGGTGCGGCAGCGCAGTGTGGCGACCTGGCAAGGCGCGGCGTCGCACTGCAGCGTGCATCCATGCGTGCAGCGCGGGCAACGCCGAGCGGCGGCGGCCTGGCAGGGCGCAACCTTCCTGCAGCGTGCCTTCGCGCAGTGCAGGCTGCGCCGAGTGGCGGTGGCCTGGAAGGGCGCGACCCTCCTGCAGCCTGTCCCTGAGCGCAGCGCAGGCTGCGCAGAGTGGTGGTGGCCTGGCAGGGCGCGGCCGTCCTGCAGCATGGCGCGGCCCTCCTACAGCGTGGCGCGCAAGCAGCACGACGTGGCAGCAACCGCGGCGGTGCACAGCAGCGCACGGCAGCCTGCCTGGCGGGGCGTACGGGCACACAGTGCGGCGGCCTAGCCTTGTGCGCGCACGTGCAACAGCGCGCGGTCTAGCTCGTGCGGCATGGCTAGCGGCGGGACCTAGTGTAGGACCCCCGAACCCCATGCAGCTTTTTCCGATGGATCCACTGTTAGAACACCTGTTGTTGGTGTATCTGGCCCATGGTGCATCAATGGGATGCCACTGATGGACCCTGTAAGGTTTTATTAGCTGTGTTGGCTTTCGGCTGGGTTTGCCGAAATTTTGAAAAAGAATTAGGCCAAATAGACAGCGGAAATGGATTCAGCGCGGAAAAACGCTTGAAAATGGCTTTTTGTTTGCCAAATTCTGAGTCCGGATGCCCAAAAACGGACTCCCGGAAAATTTACTGGATTTCTGGTGCATGGGGGAGCCGTGGACCGGCGGGGGAGCCACGTGGCAGGCCCTGATTGGCCGGCGCACGCAGCTGGGTCCACGGAGCACTGGGGTTTGGACCGGGGTGCACCGGGAGGCGCGTGGACCGGCAGGTGTCCACGTGGCAGCGCCTGATTGGGCGGCTCTGGTGCGCTCGGTCTGCGGGAGTGCGCGGGGAGGCGTGGACCGGGGGCGCGCCACGTGGCGGCACCCGGTTGGCGGGCGCATGAGCGCGCGGTCCACGCAGCGCGCGGGGCAGGTGGCCGTACGCGGGGCAGGCGCGGGCGACGCGGGAGGTGCCACGTGGCGCCCGCTGATTCGCGGGCGCCACCTGCCGCGTTGACGCGGGCAGGGACACGTGGCGCTCCCCGTGGCGGCTTGCACGGCTGCGGCGTGTTCGGGGGACACGTGGCGGGCGCCGGCGCGGGTCGGACCAAGCAAGCGTCCGGCCGGATCCCGTGTGCGGGCTGGGCCGGGCCGGGCCGCACTGTGCGCGCCCGAAACCGGCCGGGCCGGGCTGCACTGTAGCCGCCCGAATTCGGGCTGTGCCGCACTGTAGCCGCCCGAATCTGGGCCGGGCTGCACTGTAGCAGCCCGAATCTTGGGACATCTTTGGTATTTCTTCATTTGTTTTTGGGGCCTTTAAATAGCAGCCCGAGCCTCTTTCTTCTCCCCTTTTCTCCTCTTTTCGAGCCTCCTCTGCCCGAGCAACCTTAAGAAGAATTCTTCATCTTCAAGCTCTGGATCCACCTGCAAAGTTTTGGGATTTTATGAGCACGCATCCCGAGGTTCTCTATTTTACGGCGCGGCGCGACGTGGTGGTTCCTGTGTTCTTCTTCGGCGCAGCAGCAGTGTTTTAGCTCCCCTGGTCTACTCCGACGATCTTTTCGAGCGATTTCTTCGCTGTTGGATTCGTAACAGGTGAGGCTACGATTTTGGGTTTCTCGGACATTTTCAGATTTCACGTTTTTCGAGGTGTTTTCTCGTGCTCATTGGGACCCTTTTTGCTGTGAGATTTTGGTGAGGGCAGCACCTTCTTTTGAGGAGATCTTCGCGCACGAGTCTCGGATCAAGACGTGCTTATAGACTTTTTTCATCTACTCGACGCGAGGATCATCGTGGATTTTTCTTGGAATTTTTGGAGACCTTCCCGAAGGTATACACTGTTCCTTTTATCTGTACAAGAGTTTACAGTTGAATGGTTTTGGGATTGTGCGCGCCGATACTGTGGAATTTGTAACTTGGCCTACGGTGCTCGGAATTGGACGTGCAGGTACCCGTTTCGAAGCTATCGACGCGAGGATCGCCGTGGTAGTTTTATCGGAATTTTTGGAGTTCGTTTTACAGGTGAAAATTTCGCAGTAAGTGGACTGTTCCCAGCAGATTTGTAAAACCTGGATTTTATTGGATTTAAAGTGTAACTGTAGCCTTATGTTGTACCAGGAGGGATTGTGGGCTGTGCTGGACCTGTTGGACCTTGAGTGGTTATTTTCCTGGTTTTCTCAGCTGTACGGCTCCGGACAGTTAGCGTTTTCAGGTGGGTGGCTTGCTTTCAAGATCTATGGATTGTACTCTAATTCTATTGATATAGAATCATGCATGATAGTGATTGGACTTGGGTAGCATGCTAGAGTGTAGGAATTGTTGATCCTTGTTTTATCTGTCGATCTTGTGATCTCTTGCTTCCTACTATCATGTTAAATATTTGTTATATTGGAACCTGACCTAGCACCCCCGTCATATGTTGCATGTGTAACCAGACCAGTAGAAAACCCTCACTTGGGCTAGGGTTATTTATGCTTAGACATCCACACTTTGTGTTTCATTCCTGGACTTAGTGTTATCCTCGCCCGGATAGTGGGCCGAGCGGTCGGACTTCTCTATAGTGTGGGATGCATTGCACTCGTGCTTGGGAGCAGAGTGGAGTCTGGTAGATGTAGTGGTTCGCTTGTCTGTATCGGGAACCGTTTGGGGTAAATGGTGGACCCGAGAGATCTTGTTTTCCCCTGTTTGGGTCGTCGCCACTGTGTTAGTGGCAGTAGTTTACTAGTGTTAGCCGGACCTAGAACCCAGAACTCTTTTTGACATATACATGATTTTAGTCTACCAATGTTTTCTTCCAAGCATCGAAGGGCCGCTGGAGTCTGTTCTTGTTTGATTGGACAAAGGCATCAGCCCTTCGGGGTTTGGGTAAAACACTTGTTTTCTAACTGTTTTTCTAAAAAGAACTAAAATCATTAAATATGGATTTCTTCCAGATCAAATTAATTTTCAATAACAAATGTCACCTTTTCCGGTAAATCTCCCCACTCGAAAGGATTCGAGTGGTCTGGGTTCTAGGGGTCGTTCCTCTGTCGGGACGAAAGCCACGGGGGCCGAGCCTGGAACCTGTTCTTGTTTGATAGGGTTGTAGGTGTAGGTCCCCCGGGACTTTCGGGCCCTGTTGGTGTCTTCCGCGTGTTGTATTGTGATTATTGCCTTCCCGAACTATAAGGGATCGGGAACTTCGATAGTCGGAGCCTAGAGTCTGTTCTTGTTTGATAGGGTTCTTAGCACCGGTCTATCGGGTTTCCGAACCCTTATGGTGTCGGTCTTTCTGGAGAGTTTAGTGTTCTTTTGTGGGAGCCGTCTGGTGGACGGTGGCCCCAGCTGTGTGACTTCCAGCTTGGTGTTGTTGGTCGATCTTGTTGATCGTGGTTTGGACTATAGCCTGCATGAGCCATATTTGTGCTCGACTGAGATACGCGGATACTTTCCTCGGTGGGGTCGCTCCCCTCGAGAGCCACTCCGGAGTTGGGCCTGTTACTTGCTATCGCGACTTGTCGACGCCGTCCCTCTGACTGGCCCAGTTAGTGGCAGTCACGGACACCCTACGGTAGACCCGTCCTGTTGAGGATGTGCGGCAGTAGGTGGGCGCAGGTTTGACTGGACCCTTTGAGGCAGTCAGTTGAGATTTGGTGAGATACTGTGTGTGTTAGTAGATGCATCATGTTTCATCTGTCCCTTTTCTTGAGCATCTAGATAGAGGCATAGTAGCTGTTGAGTTACTTTTCCAGCCTTTCATTTCAGTTTTATATTGTTACTTTATGCCTCTAGTAGACTTAGTGGGCAGACCGTCGGGCTTGTTGGCGGCACCCACTGAGAACTACTTGGGACGTAGTTCTCACACCCGTCGTGGTGTATTTTCCCACAGGGACTTCTACTCCGGTTCCTGCTGCTCCTGTTGCTGCTTCTTCTGATCGAGGTAAGGGAGTCGCGAGATAGTTCCCCACCAGTCGTCGTCCAGAGAGTAGATGTGCCCTTATTACTTTTGAGAGTTCCTGTTGAGAGAACTTTGTAGTGAGGTATAGAGTTGTATTTATTTTCTTCTGCTCGAGTGACTTTTGTACTTTCGGCGAGGACTTGTGTTGTTTATAGTTTTTATTTCTAGCAGTTTTACTTTCAGCTCTGATATCTGCATAGTATAGATGCTCTTTTGCAGGTTAGTCGCTTCGTCTATACGGGCTTCCCGTATGGGCGGCGGATCTGTTGGCGAGCCCGGGTCGCAGTTTCGACGCCGGGGCGTGACAGATTAGGTGGTATCGGAGCCTAGGTTGTAGGTCATTGTGGACTTAGAAACCCTAGGCTTGTGGTTGGACATTAGGATGACTACGTGAGAGTCGTGACTGTTAGCGAGAGTCCTGATTGAGTTTTTACCTCTCCCAAGGGATGGGATGAGTGACTGGCATGTTTATTCTCCTAAGCGATTATGTTGGCTGCAGACAACATAATGCTAGGGAATGGATGACATGTCCTAGACTTTCGCTGGATTGGGTCGTGTGTTGTTTGGTACTGTCCTGATGTTTCCATGTGTGTTGCAGGTGGGCACGATGCCTCCCCGACGCGGGGTGCAGACGCGTTCTCAGCCTTTTCCCTCCGATGAGCCTGGGCAGGAGGAGCCAGCACAGGGTCAGCAGAGTGAGGTGCAGGAGCTTCGGGCTCAGTTGGCCCAGTTGTCTGAGGCGGTGCAGCGCCAGGAGGAGGCTTCTCGGCGCCAGGAGGAGGCCTTTGGTCGGATGATGCTTCTTTTAGAGCAGAGGACGCAGCCTGTGGTAGCACCCCCTGTGTGTTCGCCTGTGCCTTCTTCGCCAGCTGTGGCGCCCCCTGTGGTCCCGTCAGCGCCGGCTATTCCTGTCGAGCCGGTTTCTAGCATACCACCGCCTGGATCGATGGGACCTTTGACTTTGGTTGAGCAGAGTGCGGTGGTGGATCTGTTGATGAGATTCCACCGGTTTGATCCACCCCATTTTTCTGGTATGAGTGCTGAGCCGTGGGAGGCAGAGTCTTGGATCACGGCCATGGAGCGTCATTTTGAGAGTTTGTTCGTTAATGATCGATTTCGAGTCTTTTTGGCTACACACTACTTGGAGGGCAACGCCGAGGCTTGGTGGCGGCGTGTGCGGCCTGCTGGTCCGCCTGGGACGCAGATTCTTCCCTGGGCGGAGTTCCGCAGACTTCTGTTGGGGGCCTTCTTTCCTGAGAGTGTTCGCCAGAGATTGGAGGAGCAGCTGAGAAATCTCCGCCAGGGAGATCGGCCCGTGAATGCATACATAGCCGAATACAATCAGCTGTTGGCTAGTATGCCTCACGTGGCCAGGGACGAGTCTCACCGGATCTACATGTTCGAGCGGGGGCTGCGCCGGGATATTTATCAGCTTGTTCGCTCACGCAGATTACAGACTTTGGAGGCATCGATGGAGCAGGCGTTATATATTGAGTCTGGAGAGGCAGTGATGTCAGAGGTGGCTCTAGCCCCCGTAGTGATTCCTGGGGCGAAGCGCCCAGCACCGGGTGATGAGGGGCAGACGAGCGGCAGGGACCTCCGAGACCTCCACGATCTCATCCTGAGGGTCGTGGGTTTCGTAGGCGCCGGAGATCTGGTGAGCCCCAGCAGCAGCAGCAGCATCAGCGGTATCGGCAGCAGCGGCAGGAGCGGTGTGTCATCTGTGGCGGGCCTCATCCACCGTCGCAGTGTGATCAGAGACAGGGGCGGTGTTTCCTCTGTGGAGAGTTGGGACATTTCCGCGCAGCTTGCCCCCAGGCCATTTTGTCAGTGCGGCCGATTGCGACAGCACCCCCCTTGCCATCCATGCAGCGGGAACCCCTCCGGCACACCAGCGGACAGAGTGGGCCACGACGTCGGGACAGGCGGGACGACGACCTGCAGCACCCAGTGGACGGGTTTATGCAGCCCTGTTGGAGGACACCCCGGCAGCGGATCGTGCTGCGGCAGGTATGATTTTATTTCAGCTAGCTGAGTTGAGCATTTGTTACCGCTGCATTCTTCTGCTTTATTAGTTGAGTATCTGCATCGGCATCTTTGCATGGGTATGGGTTAGGAATTTCTGCTACATGTTTTAGCTATTGGATTCTTCCCAGTATCCTATGAGTAGAGGAGGATCGCGGTGTATGATCAGTGCAGTTGAGACTTGGGACTTCACTTGCTGATGTGATGATTCAACGACAGCTCCAGGACTTGGATTGAGCACCCAGGTTGGGCTGATTGTTGCGGTGCTGTGCTACGACTGATGATGGAATGAAAGTAGTTATCCTTCTGCGGGTTGGACTGGAGGGTTCGTTTTCTCGGATTGTCGGCGTATCCTTCCAACAGCATGGGCTTCAGCGACTGTGGACAGACGCCACCTCGGGAGCAGACGTGATGTTAGGACTAGTGGTTATGTCCTTAGGAGTCTCGGTTAGTGATAGCTTCCTTTTGTGGCCACAGTAGGAATGACACCAACACTTTTCCTCCTTTTCTCACCTTGTACTGAAATTTACGAGCAGGACGAAAACTTCGAAAGATTGCTCCAGAAATGGAGACAGTGCCCGAACCTGTTCTTGTTTGATTGGGGCGAAGGCACTGATTTTTCAAATTTTTGGACTTTTCGCTAATTTCAGCTGTTTTCTAAATTGAGGGTTGGAGTTGATGTCTTTCCTGCTGGTGGAGCCGTATCTTTCTTGTTAGTTTAGTGTTGCGTTCTTGGTAGTTTTGATTGTTTTGGTTTTATTGTTGTGGCGTGTTTTTGTTTCGGGGACGAAACTTCCTTTTAGTGGGGGAGGATGTAGGACCCCCGAACCCCATGCAGCTTTTTCCGATGGATCCACTGTTAGAACACCTGTTGTTGGTGTATCTGGCCCATGGTGCATCAATGGGATGCCACTGATGGACCCTGTAAGGTTTTATTAGCTGTGTTGGCTTTCGGCTGGGTTTGGCCGAAATTTTGAAAAAGAATTAGGCCAAATAGAACAGCGGAAATGGATTCACGCGGAAAAACGCTTGAAAAATGGCTTTTTTGTTTGCCAATTCTGAGTCCGGATGCCCAAAACGGACTCCCGGAAAATTTACTGGATTTCTGGTGCATGGGGGAGCCGTGGACCGGCGGGGGAGCCACGTGGCAGGCCCTGATTGCCGGCGCACGCAGCTGGTCCACGAGCACTGGGGTTTGGACCGGGGTGCCCGGGAGGCGCGTGGACCGGCAGGTGTCCACGTGGCGTCGCCTGATGGGCGGCTCTGTGCGCTCGGTCTGCGTGAGTGCGCGGGGAGGCGTGGACCGGGGGCGCGCCACGTGGCGGCACCCGGTTGGCGGGGCGCATGAGCGCGCGGTCCACGCAGCGCGCGGGGCAGGTGGCCGTACGCGGGCAGGCGCGGGCGACGCGGGAGGTTGCCACGTGGCGCCCGCTGATTCGCGGGCGCCACCTGCCGCGTTGACGCGGGCAGGGACACGTGGCGCTCCCCGTGGCGGCTTGCACGGCTGCGTCGTGTTCGGGGACACGTGGCGGGCGCCGGCGCGGGTCGGACCAAGCAAGCGTCCGGCCGGTCCCGGTGTGCGGGCTGGGCCGGGCCGGGCCGCACTGTGCGCGCCCGAAACCGGCCGGGCCGGGCTGCACTGTAGCCGCCCGAATTCGGGCTGTGCCGCACTGTAGCCGCCCGAATCTGGGCCGGGCTGCACTGTAGCAGCCCGAATCTTGGGACATCTTTGGTATTTCTTCATTGTTTTTGGGGCCTTTAAATAGCAGCCCGACGCTCGTTCTTCTCCCCTTTTCTCCTCTTTTCGAGCCTCCTCTGGCCCGAGCAACCTTAAGAAGAATTCTTCATCTTCAAGCTCTGGATCCACCGCAAAGTTTTGGGATTTTATGAGCACGCATCCCGAGGTTCTCTATTTTACGGCGCGGCGCGACGTGGTGGTTCCTGTGTTCTTCTTCGGCGCTCAGCAGCAGTGTTTTAGCTCCCCTGGTCTACTCCGACGATCTTTTCGAGGCGATTTCTTCGCTTGCTGGATTCGTAACAGGTGAGGCTACGATTTTGGGTTTCTCGGACATTTTCAGATTTCACGTTTTTCGAGGTGTTTTCTCGTGCTCATTGGGACCCTTTTTGCTGTGAGATTTTGGTGAGGGCAGCACTTCTTTTGAGGAGATCTTCGCGCACGAGTCTCGGATCAAGACGTGCTTATAGACTTTTTTCATCTACTCGACGCGAGGATCATCGTGGATTTTTCTTGGAATTTTTGGAGACCTTCCCGAAGGTATACACTGTTCCTTTTATCTGTACAAGAGTTTACAGTTGAATGGTTTGGGATTGTGCGCGCCGATACTGTGGAATTTGTAACTTGGCCTACGGTGCTCGGAATTGGACGTGCAGGTACCCGTTTCGAAGCTATCGACGCGAGGATCGCCGTGGTATTTTTATCAGAATTTTTGGAGTTCGTTTTACAGGTGAAAATTTCGCAGTAAGTGGACTGTTCCCAGCAGATTTGTAAAACCTGGATTTTATTGGATTTAAAGTGTAACTGTAGCCTTATGTTGTACCCAGGAGGGATTGTGGACTGTGCTGGACCTGTTGGACCTAGAGTGGTTATTTTCCTGGTTTTCTCAGCTGTACGGCTCCGGACAGTTAGCGTTTTCAGGTGGGTGGCTTGCTTTCAAGATCTATGGACTGTACTCTAATTCTATTGATATAGAATCATGCATGATAGTGATTGGACTTGGGTAGCATGCTAGAGTGTAGGAATTGTTGATCCTTGTTTTATCTGTCGATCTTGTGATCTCTTGCTTCCTACTATCATGTTAAATATTTGTTATATTGGAACCTGACCTAGCACCCCCGTCATATGTTGCATGTGTAACCAGACCAGTAGAAAACCCTCACTTGGGCTAGGGTTATTTATGTTTAGACATCCACACTTTGTGTCGCATTCCTGGACTTAGTGTTATCCTCGCCCGGATAGTGGGCCGAGCGGTCGGGACTTCTCTATAGTGTGGGATGCATTGCACTCGTGCTTGGGAGCAGAGTGGAGTCTGGTAGATGTAGTGGTTCGCTTGTCTGTATCGGGAACCGTTTGGGGTAAATGGTGGACCCGAGAGATCTTGTTTTCCCCTGTTTGGGTCGTCGCCACTGTGTTAGTGGCAGTAGTTTACTAGTGTTAGCCGGACCTAGAACCCAGAACTCTTTTCGACATATACATGATTTTAGTCTACCAATGTTTTCTTCCAAACATCGAAGGGCCGCTGGAGTCTGTTCTTGTTTGATTGGACAAAGGCATCAGCCCTTCGGGGTTTGGGTAAAACACTTGTTTTCTAACTGTTTTTCTAAAAAGAACTAAAATCATTAAATATGGATTTCTTCCAGATCAAATTAATTTTCAATAACAAAGTCACCTTTTCGGTAAATCTCCCCACTCGAAAGGATTCGAGTGGTCTGGGTTCTAGGGGTCGTTCCTCTGTCGGGACGAAAGCCACGGGGGCCGAGCCTGGAACCTGTTCTTGTTTGATAGGGTTGTAGGTGTAGGTCCCCCGGGACTTTCGGGCCCTGTTGGTGTCTTCGCGAGTTGTATTGTGATTATTGCCTTCCCGAACTATAAGGGATCGGGAACTTCGATAGTCGGAGCCTAGAGTCTGTTCTTGTTTGATAGGGTTCTTAGCCGGTCTATCGGGTTTCCGAACCCTTATGGTGTCGGTCTTTCTGGAGAGTTTAGTGTTCTTTTGTGGGAGCCGTCTGGTGGACGGTGGCCCCAGCTGTGTGACTTCCAGCTTGGTGTTGTTGGTCGATTCTTGTGATCGTGGTTGGACTATAGCCTGCATGAGCCATATTTGTGCTCGACTGAGATACGCGGATATTTCCTCGGTGGGGTCGCTCCCCTCGAGAGCCACTCCGGAGTTGGGCCTGTTACTTGCTATCGCGACTTGTCGACGCCGTCCCTCTGACTGGCCCAGTTAGTGGCAGTCACGGACACCCTACGGTAGACGTTCCTGTTGAGGATGTGCGGCAGTAGGTGGGCGCAGGTTTGACTGGACCCTTTGAGGCAGTCAGTTGAGATTTGGTGAGATACTGTGTGTTGGTAGTAGATGCATCATGTTTCATCTGTCCTTTTCTTGAGCATCTAGATAGAGGCATAGTAGCTGTTGAGTTACTTTTCCAGCCTTTCATTTCAGTTTTATATGTTACTTTATGCCTCTAGTAGACTTAGTGGGCAGACCGTCGGGCTTGTTGGCGGCACCACTGAGAACTACTTGGGACGTAGTTCTCACACCCGTCGTGGTGTATTTTCCCACAGGGACTTCTACTCCGGTTCCTGCTGCTCCTGTTGCTGCTTCTTCTGATCGAGGTAAGGGAGTCGCGAGATAGTTCCCCACCAGTCGTGTCAGAGAGTAGATGTACCCTTATTACTTTTGAGAGTTCCTGTTGAGAGAACTTTGTAGTGAGGTAGAGTGTATTTATTTTCTTTGCTCGAGTGACTTTGTACTTTCGGCGAGGACTTGTGTTGTTTATAGTTTTTTATTTCTAGCAGTTTTACTTTCAGCTCTGATATCTGCATAGTATAGATGCTCTTTTGCAGGTTAGTCGCTTCGTCTATACGGGCTTCCCGTATGGGCGGCGGATCTGTTGGCGAGCCGGGGCCAGTTTCGACGCCGGGGCGTGACACTAGCCTCGCGCGGCACGGCTAGGGCACGCGGCCAGCCTGCGCAAATAGGCAACCGAGGTCCCACGCGGCACGGCTAGCGGCACGCGGCCCAGGGCTCACGCGGCGTTGGCGCTGGATAGGGCTTTGCAGCGGCGGCGCTGGTTGGGCTGGTGGGGGCACCACCGTTGACAAACGCTAACCAAACTGCGGATCTCTCGAGAAAACTCAACCCACAAAACGCAACGCACAAGAAAAACTAACGGGGCTAACTAACCTTGTAAGGATGGAGAAGACACGACACTGCCTCTTGAAATCCGTTGACGGTGGTGCTTCTGGATCCGCTTCTGGTGTAGTCGTCGTTCTCGTTTTCGGTCCCCGGCACGACGAGAAGAAGGAGAAGGGAAGGAAAAAACCCTAATTTGGAAAGCGTAGGTAAAAAGAATTTCTTTCTTTTCTTTTTGTGTACGTACCAAATCCCAAGCCTCCGGTATATCAAAACGAGGGTTTTCCAATCGATTTCCTGATAAGCGTGCCACCTATGAAACGTCTCAAAACAACCAGCACGGAATTTTGATGCACCAAACTTAACGGGTTCTTCCGGAAAACCTAACTTATCTGATAAGACCCGTTAACACTAAAAGCTCATTTCTGGAGATCCGTAAGTCGGATTTCCCCTCCGATTGCATCGTTGTTCTTCGTTAAACGAGCTCTACTGCAAACTAGTGCTTACTCACGAAAATTCACAAGAGCACAAAGACAAGGATAAATACCTAAAAAGTAACTTATTCCAACGTCAAATAGAAAATAAAAATAATAAAAATGTTGCCATTACAAAAAGAGAAGAAATGCATGCTTATATGGACATCTAGTTAAGCCACATTTTTGCTACACGATTATGTTGATTGACTTAGGAGAAAACCCTTTGGTTTCTTTTCTCCTCTTTTATACACTTGTAGAGGTGTTACATGTTGCTCTGGATGAGCATGGGTGGGATAGTATATTGAGATTATCGAGTTGGGGTGGGTTTACACCGGATTTTGAGTCGTGGGTTGGTTTGGCCGCGTGGATTGTGACGGTTACGCCAGTTATGGATTCTGCATCAGGTCGCGGCCGGGATTCCTTTTGTGGTATAGTTCTCCAAATTGAGCATAGTCATGATCAAGTCCTGCTTATTGAGATACTTCGGATATGGTTGCTTTACTCGTGTGGTCGCTCCCCGGAGTGCCACTCCGGAGTAGGCGATTGACATGCGGCTAGTGAGTACCGGACAGTGAGTTCCGGCAGTGAGTGCCAGTCAGTTAGGAATACTTGAGACAGTTTTTGCAGGCGTGTTTCGAGTTTTAGCTCGGGTTGATTGGGTATATCTCTGTAGTTATTCTTTTACCATTGTGCATGCATTTACAGTACTATCATTCATCATAACATTAGAGGTATAGTTGTGGTAGTTTTCCTTATGAGCAGATGTATTACAGTTTTCACCATTTTTCCTTCCTTGCCTGTAGACTCGGTGGGTACGTCAAAGTATTGATGATTACCCACTGAGGACTACTGTTTCTAGTAGTTCTCACACCCGTGGTTGTCTCAGTGTTTTTTTTTCAGATTTTCCGTGACGGTTGCGGT